>JAFEMH010003042.1:0-293834 GCA_022495995.1 Adenophora triphylla var. japonica | reverse complement strand
GACCCTTTCCGTAATAAAAAATGGAAAAAACGGGCACGCATTCGAAGTTTGGCCACTTCGCCGGGGGAAAAGCAAATGTTTTCCAAACTTCTTCTCTCATAAGAAGTGTTGGAAACATTTATGAGGGTTGAGCCTTCCATCCCGGTCCGATCTTTGTGCTTGTCGCAATTTTTTCTTTTTTCAATTGCATCTTTGTGTTATTTTTGGCTTGTGCATACTCACGAATGATAAGCTGATACGACTCACACAGAAGTGAAAGTTGCCAAGAAAATACCTGTACTGAAAAATAGTCTCGGGATAGCAGCAAATTGGAACCCGGAAAAGCTTGTTGGTTTGGTAGGGTGGCCTCGATCTTCCTCGGTCCTGCGCCGTGCGACTTCACGTTAGCCTTCCACCTGTGACGCCGGATTTTTATCTCGAGGTTAACTGAAAGCCAGTGGCAATTTGGGACTCATTCAGCTCCCGAATCCGGCTCTAGTTCCAAAAAAATCTATGTTCTTACGTGATGCATTTTCCCCCGTCCCAAAACATTCTTTTAAAAACACATGATGAAAAATCTCTATTTGGAACTCAAAAAAGAATTTTTAGGAGACTGCTGAGACACTACACGCACTCATATATATCACTGTACACTTTTGCACGCACGTCCTTAACTTCCGGGATGAAAGTTGTTCAAATTTCGCAGTCACGGACAGTGCTACGACTCTCCCAGGCGCGCACGGAATCATCCCAAACTCCCCATGGCAGTCTGTGTCGACCACTGCACTAGTCCGGGTCACACTTTTAAAACCATGACTTTTTGGTTGGTTTTTGGTCTAGACCATGTCATACAGGTTCGTCGTATACCCCAGTAAAAGTCAAAGCCGAGCCCATGCCAGAGTCAAGATTCCTCGCGCAAGAGAAGCCATGCCAAAATTTCGTTAGGCAAAATTGGCAAAATCGGCAAAATCTTGACCTCGACATTGACCTTGACTTTGACTTGCACGGAGTATGTAAAATTCAAACCCGAGCCCATGCTAGATTCAAGATTCCTCGCGCAAGTGAAGCCATGCCAAAATTTTGTTAGGCAAAATTGGCAAAATCTTGACCCCGACATTGACTTTGACTTTGATTTGCACAAAGTATGCAACAACGCTCAATGTGACACCGTGTCATTCAACTTTTAATGTCCGAACCATGCCTATTATCTTCCTTATATAATGCCGAAGTCAACGTCTATCGCGCGAGCGAAGCTCTGCCGAAGTTTTGTTGAGGCTAAAAGACTTGACTTTCACGACATTGACATTGACTATAATCCGCATCGCTCGTGCGTTAAAATTTCTATGATCCACTAGACCCTAGTGTAAGTACCCAAATCTGGCTCATGCCTTCCGGTTATGTTTCCCGGCAATTCCCCGGACTTTCCTAAAGTTCAGGGGCAATTTGGGAACTTTCCCAAACCTTCCAAGGGGTGAAGGACTTGCTAGGAATTAAAATTCCACGTAGTCCCTCGCTGGAAAGAGCTTCTAGAATGCAACCTTGCATGATTCTAGAAACAGGCTGAGTCATTAAAGGATAAGACCACACGGCTCATTAGCAAGTGGTTAATGCCGCACGGCTTCATTAGGAAGCACAAAACTGCCTATAAATAGAGGCCTCCTCTATTCATTTGGATATACAATTTTAGCACTATTATTCTGCCAAAATAGAACCACGAGTTTCCAGAGAGCAAAACCCTCTCAAAACCACCTCACTCCTCCCCAAAATCCCTCCAAAGTCACTCCTTCCTTAGGAAAGCTTCAAGGGAGATAGAGGAACACCACCATTGGTAACCTCTCCTCCTTTACTCTTTGAAATATACTTGTCATATTGTTATATTGCTTACTTGCTTTCCATATTGCAATTTTATTGCTATTTATGTGATTTATTGCTATACAGATCAAGTCTTTACTATGTAGATCATCATATCCCCCTTTCCCCTATCACATTGGATTCATGGAGAATCCATCCCAAGGATGAACATTAAGACCATAAATGGCTTGCTCTAGGGTGGATCTCTCACATGATGATGTGAAAATGTCATTTTTTGTCATATAAAAATGTCATATTTTCATTAAAAATGTCATCTTTACTTACATAAATGTCATCCCCTTCCTATAGAACTTGCTTCCAAGGATTGTCCACCTAAATGGTTCTTAAAGGACATAGGAAAGACATAAAGGTCTCCCCTTTACATTCCTAGTCTTAGCTTTCATAGTGTTCCTTACATATGTTTGCATAAAAATGTCATCTTTACTTTAAAAATGCACTCCCCCATGTCCCTCATGATTGGATCTCTCTCCAAGGATTGCCTAGTGACCTTCTTAAGGCACAAAAAGGCATAGGATGAGTATAAAGATCCAATCTTTATACCCCTCCCCTTAGTCCCCTTTGGTCTTTGAAGCATCTCTTGGGGCGTAACGGAGTAAAGGTCATATCTTTACATCGTTTCCTCCATATAAAGATGCCATAGTCGGATGTCCCTTTAGAGACGGACGAACCTAAGCCCCTACATCTCTGATCATCACTTGAGGCAGGCATAAATGTCCCTATCAAGCTCAAATCGTCTCAAGATGTAGGATTGATGGGCAAAGGTCCTTCCTTTCTAAAGAGTCTCATTCTTGGACTATAAAAAGAGGTGTCCCTATTCTGATCACATATGACCAAAGGTCACTTAATGATGATCGTAAGTCCAAGATGAGCACGGGATCAAAGTCCCGAACATATCAAAATCCAAGGAATCCCGAGCGATAACCAACCCATGGTTTATACGTCCAGAAGACCACTTGGCACATCCCCCCTTCAAAATCACATCCCACACACGAAAGCACAAAGGCAAGCACGAAAGTTGGATCTTGGAAGACTTGCTTCTGCAAGGCTCCTTGGGTGAACGCCAAACGTTCTTCCCAAGGGGTAACTTAACCTCCGGACCCTAATCCTTTTTTTCAAAATTTTTGAGGAAATCAAAATGGCGTGGCGACTCCGTTTTTCAATTTAAACCGAATGTCTTCAAACCGATGTGAGGCGGTGACCCCTTACACGAGAAAGCGGTTCAACACACAAAAAAATGCCGCAATCTTGGGCACCACATTCACAGTTTGGCGACTCCGCTGGGGATAACCAAAAAGCTTTTATATATAATAAAATGAATGATACTTGGTATATAGGTGGAAACCATTAAACTTCTCGTTATCGCCTCCTTACCAGAGTCTGGGATAAAATATGGTCTAACAATGCCACGTACCGGTATCCATTTAAAAAAAAAAGAAAAAGCTTTTGAGTGGGTTAGCCTTCCGCCGCGGATCCGATTTTCGTGCTTGCCTTCTTTTCCTTGTTTTTGCATGTATTTTGGTTTTTGGGATTGTGCACATTTAGAATACTGAACATGAAGCTTTCTGGAGCTGAAAAGGTGCCAAAATGTTCGGGGAAATAACCTGCAAATGAAAAATATTGGAACCTGGAAAATTGCTTGATCCAGCCGTACGACTTGATCTTCCCAGATCCTGGCCGGACGGCTTCTTTGGGAAATTCCACCAGGACACAATCTGAGGCTAATTTGGTAGCTTAGGCAGCTTGGGGCTATTCAGTTCTAAGACTGACCGGGCTCCAGAAAATTTACGTGCTTAACTGTTGCATTTCTCCCGTCCCGAAAATCATTCCTTTAAAACACATTTCTGAAAATTTCTATTTTAACTCAAAAAGGAACATTTTTAGGAGGCCGCACACTACGCGCACCTTATATATCCTGTACACTTTGCACGCACGTCCTTTTAACCCGGGGTGGTTGTTCAGCTGCAGTCACAGACAGCATTACGATGCTCCCGGGCTCGCACGGAATCATCCCAAACTCCCCATGGCAGCCAGTGTCGACCAATGCACAGTCCGTGTCACACATTTTAAAACCGTGACTTTTGGTTGGTTTTTGGTCTAGACCGTGTCATATAGCCTAGTTGCATACCCCTGTAAAGGTCAAACCTTAGCCCATGACGAAAGTCAAGATTCTTCGCGCAAGCGAAACTCTGCCGAAATTCTGCCAAGGAAAAATTGGCAGAATCTTGACTCCGGCATTGACTTTGACTTTGACCCGCACGGGATACGTAAGAGTCAAGCCCGAGTCCGTGCCAAAAATCAAAAAGATCTTTTGCACAAGCGGAGCTCTGCCGAAATTCCGTCAAGGAAAAATTGGCAAGATCTTGACCCGCATTGACTTTGACTTTGACTCGCGCAACGTAGGCAACAAAGTTCAATGTGACACCGTGTCATCCGGCTTTTACCGTCCGACCCATGCCTATTATCTTCTTGGACAAATGCCAAAAGTCAAAACGTAAATCCCGCAAGCGAAACTCTGTCAAAATTTCGTTAAGGCTGAAAGACGAGACTTTCCCGGCATTGCCTTGACTATAATCCACATCGCTCGTGCGGTAAAAGTTCCTAGGACCCACTAGACCCATTAGGAGCATTCTTCTCTCTCAGTCGGTGGGATCCGTGTGCCCTATAGGACCCTCGCCCGGGGCTGTCCACCCTGGGAGGTCGAAATACAGGTGGAAAACGAGGGGCTTATAGACGTAGTGACGGAACCCACTGATCTAGGATCTAGAGTAGTTGCGAAAAAGAAGGGAAACCCCTTTTCCAACCAAATAGAAATTAATAAAAGACACTGTTTTAAGTAAACTGAAAGATTCTTAATTTGCATATTGCTTGAGCCTTCAGCCTAAACACCTACCCCAGAGTCTAAACCTTGCCTATCCCTTTCCCGCGGCGAGAAAAGAAGTGGGTGAGAATACCGGGTCAGCGGCTTGTCAGTGCAGAATTCTCAGATAGCTCGCCAGAATCCTCAGTTTTGTCAGCCCAGAGAGTCAGAATGGCAGATTTGACAGAAAACAGCAGTGGTTTGGGTAATCCGATGACTAGGGAAGAAGAGCTAGCCTTAGCCTTGGAAAACAGTCGTAAGGTCCATGAGGAACAGCAAGCCATGCTTATCGATGCACAACGGTTCCCTGGTTATGGTAGAAGATGAGACTCCAGAAGCAGCAATCTCAGCTCCCCCAGCCTATAACCAATGCCCTCCTCCATCCACCTATGATCCTTTACCAAGGACTACCCCTTTTCAGTCCTTTCCAACATCCCAGGCCATCAGGGCTCCAACGCCCTCTCCTCCTCAGATAAGACCCAGCTTTGTTCCCTACCAACAGAGAGCAAATGCCACGGCTATCGCAGTTACTCAGTCTCCATATCATCCCATGGGACTCACTCCCTCTCCTCAGCATGAACCAAATTTCCTCATCCCGAAACTCCAGTATCAACCTGACCTTTCCAACTTCGTCTATGCTTGTGAATTTGCCTATCTCCCAGACAGTGACAGCGAAGAGTCAGTCGGAAAAGTGAATAGGAATGGATGGATTTACAGTGATGATGACAGCTCAGTAGAAGGAATGAACAAGGAGCCAATGGAAATGAAACCCAGAGGAACGGATAGGGTAGAAAATCACAAACCTGGAAGGGGGGACTGTATCACCTCAAAGTGTGTCTGTCACCTTTGCAAGGGCTCAGAAGAGAAAATGGATGCGATCTCAGATGAGGCAGGGTATGAATTCCACTTCCTAGAATTTAACACTCCTTACAAAGACTTGGTTGGTGAATGGAAAAACTTGATCAAAGCTTTAGCTGAAAAAGGGAAGTGGGCTCCACCCGCCGATCTAGAACACGTAAGTGTCATTGAGGCTGAACCCCATCGGGAAGAGTGGACTCCATTGCAGTGTTAAGGGTCACCCCTGAGACTTTGTCCAAAGAAGAATGTATGGAAGCGCTAGAAAGGGTCTTAAAGTTTGAAGCGACCCCGGTTCCCTTCCTATCTTACGACGACAATGATATCTTCTTGGTAATCCCTAAGTCAGGGGAAGAGTCCAGAATACCCCTTATATGGCGTCAAGTATCCCGACCTGCTTTTGCCCTCATTGGTCATCAAAGTCAAGACGAAAGTTCCAACAGAAGTTACTGTAGTGAGACTGAGGAAGACACATTCGAAATGCCAAAAGGAACGGTGGAAGAGTGGTTAGCCCAGAAACCAAAAAGCCTAGAAAACCCTCCCGTAAGTAAGGAACAGGAACCTACCATGAGGTTTGACCCAGCAGAAATCCTTATCGATGATGGAATCTCCCACTTCAGGAAGTGTTTGGCTAATGTCAAAGATGCCGTCAGAAGGTTGACCCCGAGGGAGAGAAGGGATATGTTTGACAGTGATGAGGAATGTGACCCTGATTTGTTGAAAAGGTTGCTATGTCAAGGTGAGGAAGCCATTAGCAAACCTCCAAATCCTGGGAACGATAATTCCTGTTGCATGTTGACCTTGAAAAGCCTGAATGAAACTGTCAAGGCTTTGAGTGAGGAAGACGAATCTAAAATCAGCCAGTTGCTAAGCCAATGGGGAAGTCAGAATTCAGAAAAGGCCAGGAAGCCAGTAACCTGGGATCAGATTCGGGAAGCTGCCTATACCTCTGGTAGTGCTGTTAATCAAATTAACCAGCAGAGTTGGCCATATGCCAGCAAAAGCCCGCCTCTAACCTTGAAAGAGCTGAAAGAATCCTCCGGTAGGACTGATAACTAGGAAAAGTCTAATGTATATGTGATGACTCGGTCTGGACAGATGAGTGTGGAACAGCCTAAGGGTGATAAAAGAAATGCCGTCTTCGAACCAAAGACAAACAAAAGACCTTACAAGCCAGAAGCAGAAAGGCTAGACTCTGAAAAGGAAGACCCGGTGTTGACTCAGCTGAAGTGTACTCAAGCCAATATTTCCCTATGGTCCCTGTTAACCTCCTCATACCCTCACAAACTGAAACTAGAAGAAAGTTTGGCCAAGACCATGGTGCCCATAGATGTCACCCCAGATGAGGTCGTCCAGATGATTGGAAATATTCACTATGGAAATATCATCACCTTCACTGACCTGGACCTGCCAAAATATGGAGCCAGTCATAACGAACCCCTTTACATCATAGTCCTGTTGGAAGGACGCTGATTGCCCAGGGTGTTAGTTGATGGAGGGTCTACAATGAACGTCCTGCCAGCAAAAATGATGGATCTGTTGGACTTGAAGCCTTTAGATTTGAAACATTCTAGACAAACTATTAAGGCCTACGATTCCACTACTCGGTCAATTTTGGGGATTGCTACTCTCAAATTGTGGTTTGGGAAAAAGGCCATGGACGTGGACTTCCAAGTGATCGACATTCCCATTTCATTTACCGCTTTGCTGGGACGACCCTGGATTCACCAGATAAATGGGGTAGCCTCTACTTTGCAACAATGCGTCAAATTCCAGTCGAATGATGGGACTATTACTACTATCTACGGAGACAGTGTCACCGTGGAAGGAACCAGCACAGAAGGTATCCCGATACTGGAGATCAAACATGATGATGAAGGGTTTGCCTTGACCGGATTCTCTGTAGCCTCCTCCAAAGCGCAAGTGTGTTGCACCGACCTTACTGTCACCTCTGACAAAATACCTCCTGCCATGCGAATGATGAGAAAGATGGGTTATCTTCCAGGGCTTGGACTGGGTAAAAGACTTCAGGGTCGCAATGCTGTCATTGACGTAAAGGAACAGACCACCCGACATGGCTTAGGATTCAAACAGAATTCTCAGAATGATAGAAAGGCTAAAGGAACAGTTCAGGAAAAATGAAATGAAGGGATCCGTCTCCATCCTTACAGCTTTGTAAGTGCTCCAATTTGAGTTGTTAGTATTTTCGTTAGAAAACTAACAAAAGCCTTCACACACCTCACCAAACCCTAACATCCTTAACCTAAACCTTAACTTTTCTAACAAACCCTAACTTTTCTAACTAAGCAAGGGTAAGTTGGGGATTGCTATTTGGAGTTAAACAAGGTAAGGAATCTCACAAAGGGTAGAAATCTGAAAACAGCAATCTGTAAATAACAGTAGGTTGAGTGTTTGAACAATTTATTCCTCCGGTCCAAAGTTTGCAGCAGCAATAAATGAACAGTGCATGCCATCAAAACGATCCGCGCGAATGATAATGACCAATCCGCCGGACCGTTTTGCCCTCCAGTGGCCTATAAATAGAGCCCCACAACCTCATTTTCAGCACAACATAATTCACTCACAACAGCATTCTAGTGAAAATATTAGAGAAAACAGTGGGAATTTCTTAATTGCCACCTTTTTCTCTTAATCATTTTCCCAAATCTCACTCACCAAACACCCTCAAAATATCTCTTAAACACATAAGCTCAAGCTTAAATCAACACTAAAGAGGAGGATTAGAGAGAAAACATAGAGGACTTAAGTGTTATCTACTTGTTTTCTCTTTGACCAACTCTATTAACAAACACTAAACACTCTTAAGCCTTGAATCCATTCAAACACAAACACAAGAAGATAGGGTTAAACCATCAATGGTAAACCCTCCTTCTTTAAACCCTAAAACTCTCTTTTAATTTCTTGTTCATCTTGTTCAATTTACATCTTTACTTTACTTGTCTAGTTAATCTTGTTTTTCTTACCTTAATTTACTTTATGTCTAGTTTAACTTAAGTTTTGACCTAATATGGTCATTTTGGAGTTCATCTCCATGAATGACCATCTCAAATGGTCCACACTTTAAATTTCTAGTTAATTTTTCTCTTTAATTTCATCTTTACAAAATCCCCCTTCCCGTTTGCAAAGGACATGTTTTAAACCCCATAAATCCCCCAAGGATGAATTGATATGATAACCACTTGACACAAAGTAGTGGAATCAAGTCTAGGGATGAAAATGGGGTGAACATAGATGCAAATCCCCCAAAAATCACATTTTCCTTCTTGAGAATGTTGCTGTCCAGTAGCATTTCTCTAAGACCTCTGTCCATTGTCTAATTTTTTGGACATACAGAAACTTGGAATTTAGCAATGACTATAAAACACTTTTTATAGACAACATCCAGAGGATTCCAGAAATATTTTTACTTTATTTTTCCTCTAAGTACAAGTCCCTCGTTAAATTTATTTTCTAAAGGTCAATTTTCCATTATCTGGAAATCCAGATTACATACCTGTGATTTCCAGAGGGTTTTTGCCCTTCAAATCAAGTCCAATTGGAAAAGTCTTCTACAGTGACCATATTTAAGGTGTTTTGAACAACTTTAATTCTCTGACTTTCTCCAGATTCTGACATTTTCAAGCTCTTAAATCCATTTCAAAATCGGATGTACACTGCCTTCTTCATTCTGGCAGATTTGGTCTTCAAACTTCAAGGAGTCTTTTGAGTACTAAAACTCAACCCTAAAATCATACCAAAAATCATGGGACTTGTTTAATGTCTTACAAAGAGTTCTCAATTTTTAGTTTTCTCAGTTTGCATTTATTTTAACCAAAAACACACACACACACACAAATGGTTTTAAGCTAGGAAGACTCGTTTTACGAGGCATTCCGGGTAAACCCTAACGTTCTTCCCGGAGTGTAACGTGACCTCCGAACTCAAATCTCTCAATTTGGGCATTTTTCAAAGTTTTGGCCCTAAAAATAAAAACGGCGTGGCGACTCCATTTGATCTTTCAAAAAAATGAAAATCGGGTACATCACAGTGGCGACTCCGCTGGGGATAGAAAATGAGCTTTATTTTTAAAAAAAAAAATTTAAAAAAAGGAAAAAAAAAAAGAAGAAAAAAGCTTTTGTGGGTCAAACTTCCGTCCCGGCATTTGAAACCATTTGTACTGTGTGTGTGTGTGTTGGTTTTGCACATTTCGTGTTGTTTTGACCGTCCCGGAAGAATCGATATCTTGACTGTCGGACTCATTTCCTTAACTGTTTGAATTTTGTGCTTATGTGCTTATGTGTTTATCTGTTTCAAAAAAAAAATTCAAAAAAAAAGTTTCAAAAAAAAAAAATTCAAAAATTTTTCAAAAAAAAAAATCATTTTCAAATTTTTTTGCATGCATCATACTCTTTAAGACACATGTGAAAATTTCTATTTTACTCAGAAAAAGAAGATAGACTGCCGCACACTACTTTCATTTGGCCTTACACTGCACACTACGTCCTTAACCCGGGGAAATTCCAGTAGCAGCCTGTTTGGCCTTATTACGCCTCTCGGTGCGAGCACGGGACTACCCAAACATCCCTTGAAGCCTCGTGTCGACCATGCACTTGTCCGTGACACACTTTGTCCGAGACCCGGTTGGTTTTTAGTTTGGTCCGTGTCGTGCCCTGCGTGTATACACTTTGCCCGGTCAAACCTTAGTCGGCATGCCAAGTCAATATTTTCGGAGACCACTAATCGGTCGAAGTCATGACGATTTTCCATCACAGACTTTGACCAGATCTTGACTGGCGCCTTGACTTCGACTTTGACTTGCACAACTTATGCACCGACTCCCGGCATGACACTGAGTCATCAAGTATTAACGATTATTCCATGTCTAATTACGGCCTAACTGACGACAGGTCAAGATCAATTGTTGACATTTATCAGTCCAAACCATGCCGACTTTTCGTCGAGCCCTAGGACACGATCTTGACCTTTGACGTCAGCTTTGTCCGTAATTTACATCGAATACTCGTTAAGACTAGATTACCCGTCAGACTTTAGGATCGTTCTTCTTTTCGGTCGGTGGGACCTGCTTGCCCTACGTAACCCTTGTTCGAGGTTACAGGTTGAGGGTCCGCAGGCGTAGTGATGGGACCCACTGATCCAGGATTCAGAGTAGTTTGCGAAAAAGAAGAGCAATCTTTTCCAACCGCTTAGGTTTTAATAAAACACGTTTTAAGTAAACGAGAACGAATAATCGCATGTTGCACGAGCCCTAAGCCCAAACACCAACCTGTTTCGCTTTCCCGATTCTGAACCACACCCTTTTTTGCCTTCCACAGTAAGCAAAGTTTGGATCAAGACCCTGGGTCATCGTTTGTTCAGCTCAGTCATTCCGGAGTCAGATACTTCATCGGTTCCCTCCTTCGCTTCAACTCAGAGTTTCAGAATGTCCAACTCAGAGGAGAACGGTGGGGGACGTACAACTCCGCACCCCAAAAATCCGTAAAATGCTGAACAGTGGAATCAGATGCTGGAACAGATAAGACAACATCAAGAGGCTCAGATCAGTCAATTATTGGAAAGGGTCAGAACCCAGGGACTAGCAATTGTTCGCAACCCTAATGAAACCTTTACGGTTGATGCGGAGATTGAAGCTAATTACCCTCCCGGGCATGCCAACTACCGTCAAATGCCCTGCTCCCTTTCGTGTAAAACTAATAATGGGCCAAGCATCCCCCAGCCTATCACTCAGCCTATCTCTCGGCCTCATCGTATCGATACTCCTCAACAGTCCGATCTTGGTCAACTTCCCCCCAGTGCCTCTCAGTTTTCACCTTTGGGTTTCAATCCATCTGTTTCCGCCTGCGGCTTGGAAGGGTCGGTTACTACTTCACAACATCGATCTGGTTTCGGTCATCATCTCGGAATGGGTCGGTTCGCAACTTCTCGAAGCCCGGCGGTTTGACATGGCTCCATGAAGCCATTTTGGGTCAGTTCGCTTCTCAGGCTCCATGGTTCGGAGGGGGCCAGCTTGCTTCCTCCAATTCTCGAAGCACACTTGCCCCTATGATACTGCAAGCTCACATGGGCCACCAGGCTTTTATCACCACTTCATCAGGTTTACCGTATTCAGAACATCCTCCAAGCTCTACCCCGCCCCTCTGGTTGGGAAGTCCGACAAGGTCAAATGCTCCTCATCAAATTCTCCACCCGGCTGTTATGCAAGCTGCTCCTGCTCATCAAGTACAGTATGCACATTACCCTTGTAGTCACGTTCCTCGGTGTGGTCAAGGCACGTTCAGTCCTACTGTTACGATGCCTCAAATCTCATATCTTCAGCAGCCTTTTGGATCCGCACTCACTACTCCCAGGTATCCACCCATTACGAGCCATATATCCTCATCTTCGGCAACTACCAGGCCTTATGAGGCCCCTTATAAGTCTCACCACCCCCAATCCAGCGGTCCATATTCTTGTGCTTCAAGTCTGACTTATGAGGAGGGTTACGGTCACGCTTTTAATGCTCAAACTGTCATTCCTCCCACCAGAGTACTTCCTACTGTGGTTTCGTTTGCTAATGCCAATCTTGTGGCGGGGTCGTGCAGTCCTAGTGTTCCTATTGACTCGTCCAATGGATTATTGGTAGAACCAATTAAGAAAATACAAGAAAAGCCTAGCAACAAGAGTATCGATGATCGCTCGACTCGGGTCATCTCACCATACCAATCTTGTGTATCTGACACGAATGAGTTTTTCCAAAAGTCAAATCTCGACGCTTACATCGATGGTTACATCAAAAGGGTTCGCGCACGGGGAAGCACTACGGGTCTGAACATGTCTCACCGCTATAAACCTTACCCTTCCAACACGGCTGCAACATCCAGTAAAGGAAAGAAGGCATTGTGTACAATTGACGGCATCCAAAAGCAACCAAGAAATGGTGTTCCTCTAAGGCAACGAGAACATTTTGATGATTTTGGGATGCCCATGGGCTTAATTTTCAAGGGTTTAGTAAAGGAAGGCCTTTTGGAGACTCTCAGGGACTACCATCCAAGGAGCTCAAATGCACCCCTCGACGTGAGTAAGCACTGCGCCTTCCATAATCATTATGGCCACACGGCCAAAATGCCACGATCTTGAAGAGAGCGGTTCAAGGGTTAATCGAAGCGGGCAAGCTTGAGCGCCCCAATGGACCAAAACCGGCAAATCCTGTTCAGAATGGTGACCAAGTCAATGACCAAATCTCGAATTAAAGAGCACTAAGAGTTTATTCTCCCCCAAAGGAGAAACCACATCCCGAGGATTTGGGTGTTCCCTTAAGCAAAGTTTTAAATAGCTTGCTAAAGCAGGGTCTCCTCGAACCCATAAGAAACTATCAGCCCAAGGATCCCAAAATCCCTTTGGACACAACTAAGCATTGTGCTTTCCACCAGTATCACGGTCATATAACCGATAACTGTACAGCTTTGAGAAAGGCAATTCAGGGGTTAATTAAGAAGGGCAAACTCGAGTGCCTCAGTGATCTCAACCACACTTGATGATCATTTCCCAAACAACACGAGTGTAAACATGATTGAGTTTTATGATTCAAGCTTTGTGAATTCAATAGACTTTGGCAAGCCAAATGATTTAGTCGCAACAAATGTTGAAAATGGCTGGTTTGACTGCAACAAGCATGTGACCGTGGCAAAGCCAGATTTGGTGAAATGCTTTGAACTCTCACCCTCCGATAAATTCACAACTGACGCCAAGGGTAAATGGGAGGATGATAATCTGATGGCAGATAAGGCAACCATCAGGGCCGGTGAGCGAGGAATTCCTGAAGTTACCAAAGGCGAGCATAGTCTGTCATAGCCTCATGAGGAATTTGCTTCCAATGCTGAAGGGTAGAGACGTGGTCCAACAACAAAGAGTAGCTAGACTAGGGGCTACCCATCCTTTAATATTAAAACAGTCTTTTAGTCAACCTTCGTAGGTTCTAACACTTTCTTCGTTCAATTAAGTCCTCCTTGGACATTGTAGTTAAATTTTCTATAAAAGAGTCTTTTTCTTTTCTTGCTAGACTTGAGACATTATTTGCACACCTACATTACATTTAATGAAATGGTTTTATTTTAAATAATCACTCGCATTGCTCAACAAGTAATCTCTGGAAATGATTAAGATTTTAATTAATTGGTGCGAGAAAGTCAACTAATGCTCTCCCTATACACTTTCCTTACCTCACAAAGGCCTCCATCAAGCCATACACTTTCCAAAACATGTCCCCATCATCACCTTGACCAAGTCAACGACGGCGGCAGCATCAAAGAACAACAAAAGGTCACTCAGCATCAGAAGATTTACCCCATGTCGACAAAAACTCAGGGGCTTGCCTTCACCTTCGTGCACATCAAGAAAGTTCAAGTTGGGGCTTGTCTTCGCCCTCATGTGCTTCAAAAAAAAAAATTCAAGCAAAAGCTTAAAAAAAAAAAAAAGGCCAAGGATCCAGCACCGCCAATCACAAACTTGACAGATGGGCAAATTTAAAGCTCGAAGAACGGAAGTTGTCGACTACAAGGGAACAGTCAAAGCAAAGGCAGAAGCATACCATAAGCCCTCAAGCTGTATTCAAATTCTTTCTCCCCCAATGAAAGATGATGATCAAGAAGCATTGAAATCACGGAAGAAGCCGTCAAAAAACGACTTGTCAATGAACATCTCAAGGCCCGTACCTTATCATCCAAGCTTCCCATCCGAGCCTTTTTCACCAAATGGACCACAAATGTTCATACCCTTTCCCAAAGCCAAACACAGTTCAAGCCCGAACTACGGCGACCTGAGCTCCTTATATTAAGGGGAACGTAGGCAACCAGAAATGGTCCGGTCATAAACACATTCAAATCCCAGAAAATTCGGTCTCATCAATGGCCTCTCCTATGCACAATCCCTCTTCACCATTCGCCAACTTTGACTCTTGGTATTGGTCGACTTTCTCCTCATGATTAATCAAAATGTTTGTTCATATCGAGATTAGGGGTTGAATAACCCGAACATTAATAAAGGGTTTTAAGCAATTTTGTGATCATTTTGAATAAAACATGTTTTCAGATGTCTCGACAAGTCTTCTTTTTCTACATTACAGGAAAAATAGAACTAAACGCTGATTTTCTGTCAGCAGGGGCTTCCATACACTTTTACAAACCTTTCTACACTTATGCTCTCTCAAAAGAGTCAAACCCAAAGCGAGTTCTTTTGTGCCTTCATCAAATGAGGCCATCAAATAATACAAATCGGGGATTTGTCCCCACTTTTCGAAAATATGCCCCTGCAGGTATACATCTCTAAATTGTCTTTCTTTTACATTTTCTTCCGGTTGACTAATTGACTAAAGAAAATAATAAAGTGAATATAGAAGGATGGGTTGCCCCTTTTGCTACATGACAATTCAATTTGCATTAGAGCTGCACTGTACTCTTTAAGGGAGGACTTTCTTTAGAGTGGGGCTTCTCTGGTCACGCCGGGTCCACGTTGGTTCTTCACTTTGCTACAAGATGGGTTGGGTCTTTGTTTAGACTCATTTCAGTATCAGCCTGCAATGCCTACCAGGTTGAAGCCTCTCTAATTGTGTCAGATTCACAATCATGAGGCTGAGGCTTTACCAAGTCGCTTCTTCAAAATCGAGACTTCGCCAACACATCTCTTCAGACCAAGGCTTCACCAAGCAAATGGATACCTGATCGCCATATTGGTCATGAGCTTGTCAAGTGCAGTTCTTTGATGTCCAAGGTTGAGGATGAAATTTTAACCAGAACCAGGGATTCAGTATGATGTCATGGCTAAAAGTGGAATTCAAATCCATAGAACCCTTTGTACCAATCAGAATGAAGTTTCGAAGATCATTTAACGACTGCCCTCAACCCCGATGGGACTTTCACGGTAGAAGAGGAAGAGGATCCCCATCCCTATCTTGGCCAGATAGACTACCGTCGAATGCCACCACCTTCCTCGGGTTACACTCTTCTCAACCTGTGAATCAGCCATCCTTTAAGCCTCGGTGCAGTATACATTCACGATTCGATGCAGGACGGCCGTTTGGGGAAACAAATTGAATTCAGTCCGATTTGGGCCAGTATGGTGTGCCTCAATGCGGTTGGGGTCGGCTCGGTATGTCGCGACGGTTTGGTATGCCTCGGCGGCTCGGTACAGATCTGTCAGGGGCTTCTCAGTTACATCAGCTTGGTATGACTTCTCAGTTGGGTTTGGGACGGCGGTCAACTATGGATCAGTTTGAACTTCTCAGGCCCAGCAGTTTGGAATGCCTCAAGAGCAACCCAGTTCAAGACAGCCAATCCCCGGCACCGCACAAGTCTCACGAAATCCCTTCATGACTGCCTCCACGGGACAGCAAACCCCTAATTCCACTCTCAGTCGCCCAGACTACACCAGAATGCCACCACTAGCTCCTCAGCCACATCCCAGTGGCCCCGTACAGTCCGACGGGACAAGCCAGTTTGTCCTCCCTCAGTGGGGACAAAGTCAGTATGAAATGTCCTCCCATGGTTGGGGACACCTCGAAATACCACAACAAGTTGGGATCCCTTCACAGTCTGGCACAGATCAGTATGGGCCTTCACAACAAGAGTTCAGGGTGCTGCATCAACAGTTTGGAATGCCGCCACCACAGTTTGGTTTAGGACAACAATCAGGTGTCCCTCCTCAAGACAGTACTGGCCCGACAACTCAGTGCCTCACCAGCCTCCACAAAACCATTCCTCACTCAAGGCCCTATGGGCCAGCAAACCCCCATCCCCGTCTCATCAGAATCAATGGGACCACAGTATCCCCCCGGTTATACACCATCACCCCAGTCAGGCATGCATGCAGTTCAACAACCAAGGGCCATAACTCGTATTTAAGTTTCCCTATGAGTCTCACCCTGGGAAACCAAGCTACCTGACCACTTCTGGTCTGCCACCACCCTCCTTACCCATTGGGAATCAGTAACAGGCCGCTGGATTCTATCCTTATGCCCAGGCTCATACTTACACTCCCCAGGGTAATTTAGGCCAAGGGCAGGCTTACACCTATGCCCCAGGCCCGGCCATCCTTTCCACCAGTGTGCCGCCAATGGTAACCTCTCTCTCCAGCACGATCACCGGCTTGAACACTCTGGCTCCGCCACTGGACCCTCATTCGGCCTGGTTCATGGAATAACATAAGGAAATGAAAGCGCAGGTCACCGAGCTGACAGGAAAGAGGGCCGCCATCCGGCCGCGGATCAGATTCCATTATGCCTCTACCGCACAAGTTCGTGATGCCTAACTGTTTGATGGGGCTGCCTGTCCCAAGATCCACCTTGACACCTACAAAGCCAAAGGATACACAAACCAGCAATCGGCTGACTACTTCAATCTCTCCTTAAAACTAGGGGCATCTAAAGTGGTTCTTTCGGTTGAAACCCAAGTTCAGGGCTACTTGGGAACAGATCACCAACGCTTTCACTGAGAAATACAAAGCTAATCTGGAATGGGAGACAAATAGAGTTGACCTGCAGACAACAGTGCAGCGTTCCCAGGAGAATATCGGTGACTTTTACAAGCGTTGAAACCTCAAGTTGAGTAAAATGGCCAACCCTCCTTCTAATGAGGAACAATTGGACATCTTTCAATCATGCCTGGAAGCCTCATTTGAGAAAGTCCCTCAGTAACTTCCCCTATCCAGATCTGCGTGCAATGATCAGTTCTGGGGCTAAAGTTTGACCAACAGCAAGCCACTGCTCCTACTTATCGGTACCAAGCTTCTGCCTCTAATCCAGCTCCTGTCCTACCCAAAAGGCAAGGAAGCAATTAACTATGCGGGCCAGGATTGCAACAATGCCACTCCTTTCGTGCCAAGGAAAGGTGATGTGCCCAAGTCGCGGAGCCTTAAGCTTGAAGATTTCGGAATGCCTCTGAGCGAAGTCTTTCAGAGACTTGTGAAGGAAGGTCTGACCAGACCTTTGGACAACCATCAGCCCATGGATCCCGATGTCCTTTTGGACACAACTAAACTCTGTGCTTCCCACTAGTATCATGGGCACGTTACTAATAATTGCATGCTCCTGAAAAAGGGCGGTGTGAGAACTGATCGAAAAGGGTGAGTTTGAGATACCCCAAGGGCCCAATACAGTCAACAATCCATTCCCTAGGAAAAACCATAGGGTGAATATGATTGAAGCCATGAACAAGCCAAGCGCCACTATGGCTAACAGTTCCCATATGGAAGACACCCTTCGAAGGGAGGATTCTAGTTGCATAATTGTTATCAAAGATGGGTTTCTCACTTCATGACGTAATGCTGCAATGAATCTGGAGTCACATCAACTTCACCTCGAGGTCTCTCACGTTGATCGATCGGCTTGGTACTTCATCAGTATGTCAGTTTTACAGTCAAACCATTAATTGGACCTCTGTCGTGACGCTTTGTCGAACCTGGGGCTTCATCAAATCATTCAGAGAAAGCTTATGTGGCTTTCGCCATGTTGTTTCCTCGGAATGGGGCTTTCTCAAGTCACACCTATTTTCGGAAGAAAGGTCTAGTCACCCCAACAACTATCTTGGAGTGTCAGCTTTAGAACTCGGTATATGGCAACTCCCTGCATCATCAGAGGTTGAAAATTGGGAACCTCCTCATATCAGCATTTCGCCAAGTCATTCTCCAAATTTATGTGAAAGAGGGTTCATTCATATCAACATACTTTGATTCTAGAGCCTGTCAGCATCAGCTTCAAACATCCGAGACTGAAAAGAAATTTCAATCGAGACCCGGGGTTCAAATCCAACTTCATTTCAAGACCAAAATTGAGGCCCGCATGATACTGCTGACCTACAACAAGACCTCATCAACGACATGCAGTTCAGTCCGCGACCAAAGGATATCACCCCACCTGCTTAAAGCTTGTCCCAAAAAGTACACAACACATACAAACCCTCTCACCACATGCATCCCCACAAAAATCTCCCCAGGGGTCAAGTAGCATGCAAAACACGAAAAAAAAAAAAAAAAAAAAAAAAAAAAAAAACTAAGCGATTGCGAATCATTTTAGTTCTATGCATGCATCCATCATCGTGAATGTCATATG
The DNA here is from genome assembly GCA_022495995.1 of Adenophora triphylla var. japonica. Lineage (NCBI taxonomy): Eukaryota > Viridiplantae > Streptophyta > Magnoliopsida > Asterales > Campanulaceae > Adenophora > Adenophora triphylla. Next base: position 275,175 of record JAFEMH010003042.1, on the reverse strand, counting down.
TGCATTTGTCCCTCTACTAACAAATGTAGCAATTCAAGCACGAAAGACCAGTTTTCCATCACTACCCGAAGCCTCTCCGCAGCAAGGATGGTCTCCACAGAAGCGTAATTCCAATGACTTCAACAAGACTGCCCAAATGACTGGCAAGACCTTCATCTCCACATCACCACCTTGTGCCCAAGAGCCTCAAGTTAGCACCATCTTTGTTTCAAATACCTCAGATGAACACCAGCCTAATCCAGATACCTCAATCTTGCATCATCTTAGCCTCAGACACATCAAGTCAACATCATCTTGGCCCCAGACCCACATCAGCTTCGTTTCAAATGCCTCAAGTCTTTGAAGACATCCCCCAATATCTACAATTCGGCAAAGACGACCTCCAACGTCCACAAATGGATGAAGAGAACCTTCAGTGTCTACAGTTTGGTGAAAACGGCCGCCGAAGTCTTTACCATCACCTCTAGAACCATCGCCAACAGCAAAATGCTGTTATTATTGCCTACTCGACCAGAGTGCCTTTGAGTCCCTCTCTACCAAATTAACACCTTTCCTTTGGTTTCCCTCTTACCAAGTGTTAGATGCCTTTTTGATAAGGACCCTCTCATTTCAAACCTAGTTCTTGCATTCTTCGAACCCAAAGCCTTCCACAGCGAGAAGTCCCAATGCGAAGACAAGCTCAACAACTTCTACAAGGTCGACGATCACCAGCAAGATGCAAACTCAACCAAACTTTTCCTTCAGGACAAAATACCTCCAGACTTGTCCCTATTAGGCTGATCACCCTTCACACATCAGCACAACCCGAAGGAACTACTTTTGTTTTGTGAAGATATTTCTCCACGCCCACTTCCGTTTTGTGGGATAATTCTTCATGTCTCCCTCGATACGCGCGCGGGATCGTCCGCCATCCCTCAATCCATTTTACCACAACCGCCCATTTCGTCCAAATCCCACGCCTTCGACGCGACCTTCAACAAAAACTTAACGGAAGCAAATCCCGTTCCTCATTTTCAACCCGGCCTTCAACATAAGTCCGACCTTTTCAACGAAACTTAACGGAAGCCCATTCCCTTCCTCATTTTTAACCTCTACCTTCAGCAAAAAACCGTCCTCAGCAACCTAGTGAGTCTATGGTGTTGAAACACGACAAAGTACGTCCTCAGCAACCTAACAAGTCTACGGCATTGAAGCACGACATAGTGCGCCCTCAGCAAAGAAGACCATCCCCAGCAGTTTTTCAAACTACGTATAGGCTTGATTCCCATTCGGGATACGTAGGTAGCCTACCATAGGTCCAACCACTTGACCAATACGGTCATCCTTTTCCCCGGCAGCAAACGTAAGACCGATCCCTTCAAGTGAAGTCCACCAAAGGACCGTCTATCCCCTCAGAGTCCGTCCCCAACAAAGGATGCAAACCATCGAAGGAAATCATTTCAAATTAAGGTCCGAGGCACCTAAAATGCCATCATCAAGGTCCAAGGCACCTAAAACGCCATCTTTAAGGTTTGAGGCACCTAAAACGCTATCTTTAAGGTTTGAGGCACCTAAAACGCCATCTCCAAGGTTCGAGGCACCTAAAATGCCATCTTTAAAGGTCTGAGGCACCTAAAACGCCATCATCAAGGTTCGAGGCACCTAAAACGCCATCATCAAGGTTCGAGGCACCTAAAACGCCATCATCAAGGTTCGAGGCACCTAAAACGCCATCATCAAGGCTTGGGGCAACTAAACGCTATCACTAAGGCTTGTGGCACCTAAACGCTATCACTTCGGTTTCGACACACAACACGAGGAAAGCGATAAATCGCAATCATCCCCTAATTCGAAAAACCGAAATCATTATCAGGGAGACTTCCCAAAAATAGTCAAATCTTAGGGCGACTTCCCAAAAATAGTCAAATCATAGGGCGAATTCCCAAAAAATAGTCGAATCATAGGGCGACTTCCCAAAAATAGTCAAATCTTAGGGCGACTTCCCAAAAATAGTCAAATCATAGGGCGAATTCCCAAAAAAAATAGTCAAATCTTAGGGCGACTTTCCAAAAAATAGTCAAATCTTAGGGCGACTTCCCAAAGAAATAGTCAAATCTTAGGGCGACTTCCCAAAAAAAATAGTCAAATCTTAGGGCGACTTCCCAAAAATAGTCAAATCTTAGGGCGACTTCCCAAAAATAGTCAAATCTCAGGGCGACTTCCCTAAAATAGTCCCTCTAGGGTCGACGTCTGAAAATAGTCGAAAGACACGAACTACGACCGGCTTGATTCCTCAAAGGATACGTAGGTAGCCTATTAAATAGGTTCAGCCACTCGACCACTTTGGTCACCCCTTTCCCCATCTTGTCAAATATGGAGCCTTACTCTTATCGACGACCCCGCTTCCTTCGAAAGCGCTGTCGCTGAGGGGCTACTGTAAGTGCTCCAATTTGAGTTGTTAGTATTTTCGTTAGAAAACTAACAAAAGCCTTCACACACCTCACCAAACCCTAACATCCTTAACCTAAACCTTAACTTTTCTAACAAACCCTAACTTTTCTAACTAAGCAAGGGTAAGTTGGGGATTGCTATTTGGAGTTAAACAAGGTAAGGAATCTCACAAAGGGTAAAAATTCGAAAACAGCAATCTGTAAATAACAGCAGGTTGAGTATTTGAACAATTTATTCCTCCTGTCCAAAGCCTGCAGCAGCAATAAATGAACAGTGCACGCCATCAAAACGATCCGCGCGGATGATAATGACCAATCCGCCGAACCGTTTTCCCCTCCAGTGGCCTATAAATAGAGCCCCTCAGCCTCATTTTTAGCACAACATAATTCACTCACAACAGCAATCTGGTGAAAATATTAGAGAAAACAGTGGGAATTTCTTAATTGCCACCTTTTTCTCTTAATCATTTTCCCAAATCTCACTCACCAAACACCCTCAAAACATCTCTTAAACACATAAGCTCAAGCTTAAATCAACACTAAAGAGGAGGATTAGAGAGAAAACATAGAGGACTTAAGTGTTATCTACTTGTTTTCTCTTTGACCAACTCTATTAACAAACACTAAACACTCTTAAGCCTTGAATCCATTCAAACACAAACACAAACACAAACACAAGAAGATAGGGTTAAACCATCATTGGTAAACCCTCCTTCTTTAAACCCTAAAACTCTCTTTTAATTTCTTGTTCATCTTGTTCAATTTACATCTTTACTTTACTTGTCTAGTTAATCTTGTTTTTCTTACCTTAATTTACTTTATGTCTAGTTTAACTTAAGTTTTGACCTAATATGGTCATTTTGGAGTTCATCTCCATGAATGACCATCTCAAATGGTCCACACTTTAAATTTCTAGTTAATTTTTCTCTTTAATTTCATCTTTTCAAAATCCCCCTTCCCATTTGCAAAGGACATGTTTTAAACCCCATAAATCCCCCAAGGATGACTTGATATGATAACCACTAGACACAAAGTAGTGGAATCAAGTCTAGGGATGAAAATGGGGTGAACATAGATGCAAATCCCCCAAAAATCACATTTTCCTTCTTGAGAATGTTGCTGTCCAGTAGCATTTCTCTAAGACCTCTGTCCATTGTCTAATTTTTTGGACATACAGAAACTTGGAATTTGGTAAAATACTTTTTATAGCCAACATTCAGAGGATTCCAGAAATATTTGTACTTTATTTTTCCTCCAAGTACAAGTCCCTCGTTCAATTTATTTTCTAAAGGTCAATTTTCCATTCCCTGGAAATCCAGATTACATACCTGTGATTTCCAGAGGGTTTTTGCCCTTCAAATCAAGTCCAATTGGAAAAGTATTTAACAGTGACTATATTTAAGGTGTTTTGAACAACTTTAATTCTCTGAATTTCTCCAGATTCTGACATTTTCAAGCTCTTAAATCCATTTCAAAATCGGATGTACACTGCCTTCTTCATTCTGGCAGATTTGGTCTTCAAACTTCAAGGAGTCTTTTGAGTACCAAAACTCAATCCTAAAATCATACCAAAAATCATGGGACTTGTTTAATGTCTTACAAAGAGTTCTCAATTTTTATTTTTCTCAGTTTGCATTTATTTTAACCAAAAGCACACACACACACACAAATGGTTTTAAGCTAGGAAGACTCGTTTTATGAGGCATTCCGGGTGAACCCTAACGTTCTTCCCGGAGTGTAACGTGACCTCCGAACTCAAATCTCTCAATTTGGGTATTTTTCAAAGTTTTGGCCCTTTAAATAAAAACGGCGTGGTGACTCCATTTGATCTTTCAAAAAAATGAAAATCGGGTACATCACAAGCTTGTCTCTGGCCCAGTACTTCACAAGAGGTGGGACTCAATATGATGAAAGTGATAGTCAGATCTCCTTGAGAAAAATTCTTCTGGAAAACCTTGAGAAAGTTTGGGGAAAACCAGTGAATCCTGTTCGGAGGATGTTCCTTGACTTACCGGACATTCCCGGGGCTACCACTACTGTTCAGAACAAGTATGCCTTCAAAGGAAACCCAGATCGTTTCAAGGAGTCAGCACTTTTCCCATCAGGGGTAATGGATTTCTCTGCCTTTGAGTTAGCTCTTCCAAAGATCAGCCAGATAGAAGCTGCCAGTAGTGAAGACACTGAGTCAGGTTTGCAGAAGCTGTTTGATGAAGTAGCGCAGATTCCTGACTTGATCGACTTCAGCTCAGATGACGAGATAGTTGCTGTAATTGGAGACGGTGGTGAAGAACCTTTTTATCCCCGCACTTTGGTGACTAAGACAGAGATGCCTTTAAAGAATTGGGAGACATCCTTAGGGCCGATAGCCAGCCGACAACAAATGATCACGGAGCTTGGATTGGTCCTCCGTCCCTCTCAGTCTGGTCATGTCAAACACCTTGTTATCCGTACCCTTGAGTCAGGAGTCTTCAAATTCCAGTCCTCCGAGTCATTTGAAGGCCTCATGCCTGAAGATTATGAATATGTAGCTAATGTCATCTTTCCTTTCGCTTTGAATGAAATGATTGATCTTTCTGAGTATCCCCTTATTGCCAACTTAACAAATGATAAATTAACTAATAACTTAACAACAGTTAATAATGAGTCATTTGAACAAGATGCAAACAAACTAAACGAACAATACATTAAAGAAATCTTTAAGAAGTTTACAGACAAAGAGGAAAACCGGGCCCAAGTTGCCGAGGAGGTTTTGACAAGTGTTAACTTGGGTACTGTTGAGGAACCTAAAGAGACACAGATTGAGAACTTCTTCCAGGGGGCTGAACAGGACAGACTGGTCAATCTGCTCAGAGATTACATGGATGTGTTTGCATGGTCATATAAGGATATGCCGGGGCTAGATAGTTCGATTGTGGAGCACAGAATCCCTCTAGCACCAGATGCCAAGCCAGTAAAGTAGAAACTGAGGAAAATCAAGCCAGAATGGTCTCTACAGGTCAAAGAAGAGATTGAGAAGCTACTGCGGGTAGGATTCATCATGGTCATCGAATATCCGACATGGTTATCCAACATCGTGACTGTGACTAAGGCCAATGGAAAGGTGAGCTGTTGTGTAGATTTCTGGGATCTGAACAAGGCCAGCCCCAAAGATGACTATCACTTGCCGAATATAGACATTCTGGTTGACGCCACTGCTAACTACGAAGTCAAATCCTTCGTTGATGGCTTTGCTGGCTACAACCAAATCAAGATGGCCGAGGAGGACCAAGAAAAGACAGCCTTCACCACACCGTGGGGAACGTACTGCTATACTGTGATGCCTTTTGGGCTTAAGAATGCCGGGGCTACGTATCAAAGGGCAGCGACTGCACTCTTTCACGACATGATCCACAAGGAAATTGAGGTCTATGTCAATGACATGATAATCCATTCCAAAGGCGAGGATGGACATCACTTTGTTGACCTGCGAAAGTTCTTTGAGATATTGAGACAGCATTCCATGAGACTGAATCCTGCCAAATGCACCTTTGGAGTGACAAGGGGGAAAGTCCTCGGGTATATGGTCACAAAATGAGGTATTGAAGTCGATCCCCGAAAGATCAAGGCCATTGTGGACATGAGGCCACCTCGAACCCAGACAGAGGTCAAAAGCTTTATGGGCAAATTACAGTACATCAGCCGTTTTGTCAACCAGCTGACTACCATATGTGAGCCCATCTTCAAGCTCATGAAGAAGAATACAGACACAGAATGGACTGACGAATGCCAGGATGCCTTTAACCAAATCAAGGCATACCTAGTACATTCCCCGGTGCTATGCCCCCCACATGGACAGAAACCTCTTCTGCACTATCTCACTGTCACTGATACGACAGTTGGGGCTATGCTTGCTCAGGAGATGAAGGACTCTTGGGTAGAAAATGCCATTTACTTTGTCAGCCGTAAGCTGCAAGGAAGTGAGCTCAATTATTCAGTGTGCGAAAAGACTTGTGCAGGACTGGTCTAGGTAGTCGGTAAGCTGAAGCATTATATGCAGGCCCACCATGTTAACTTGGTCTCGAAAATGGACCCCATTAAGTACATCTTCGACAAGCCTTCCCTTTCGATGCGTCAAGCAAAGTGGTCGTTCTTCTTAGCAGAGTATGACATCAACTATGTGACGAGAAAGGAAATCAAGGGTCAAGTGCTGTCAGACCATCTGGCGAACTTCCCTAGCAATGAGGACCGAGGGCCTGAACCCCAATTCCCATATGAAGGGTTCTTCGTAGTTGAGCCTGAGAACCGATGGCAGTTGTTCTTTGACGGAGCTGCTAACAAAAGAGGAAATGGCATAGGAATGCTACTGGTCGATCAGGAAGATGAGCACACGCCAATAGCCATCAAGTTGAACTTCCCTGCCACAAACAATGTCACAGAATATGAAGCTTGCATTGCTGGTTTAGAAGCTGCCTTAGAAAGGAATGTCAAGGAGCTCGAGGTCTATGGAGACTCAGCCTTGATCATCAACCAGGTCTCCAAAAAGTGGAAGACTGTGGATCCTAACCTTCAAAAATATCATGCCTACATGGAAGAGTTGACTAAGCAGTTCAGAGAAGTAACTTTCCATTACCTGCCAAGGGACAAGAACAGATTCGCAGATGCCCTAGCTACTCTAGCCTCATTGGTAGAGATCCCCGAGGGAAAGGCGATAAAACCATTCAGAGTGGGTAGAAGAGAAGCCCCGGCTTTCTGTTGTGAAATAGATTTGGGACTCGAGCCTATCAAGGAACTCTGGTACAGTCAGATTTACCAGTTCCTCAAAGATGGGGAGTCTGCTTTCAGAGATGAATAAGGTAGACCAAGGGAAGGAGTCAAAGCCAAGAGCTTGCAAGCCCTGAAACGGTACCAGGGACCACTCCTCTTATGCGTCACCCAAGAAAGGGCAAGAGAGTTAATGACCGAAGTCCACAATGGTCCCTGCGGTCCTCATATGAATGCCAGAGCGTTGATGCATGTAATCCTCAGAATGGGCTATTACTGGATTTCCATGGAAACAGACTGTGTCCAGCATGTCCGAGCGTGCGACAAATGCCAACGGTTTGCCAACCTCAATCATCTTCTGCCTCATGACCTGTACTGCATGACGACTCCTTGGCCGTTTGCAACTTGGGGTATCGACGTGATAGGGAAGATAGCCCTGGCAGGAAGCAATGGGCATGAATTTGTGCTAGTGGCAGTCGACTACTTCACAAAGTGGGTAGAATCCAAGTCCTACAAGGTCCTTACCTCCAAGAAGGTGGCCCAGTTTGTCAAAGAAAATATCATGTGCAGATATGGGGTGCCCAATGAGGTCATTTCAGATAATGGGTCGCACTTTGAAGGGGATTGCGATAGATTGCTGTCAGAATTCAGAATCACTCGCCACACATCGTCCCCATACAGACCTCAGACCAATGGAGCAGTAGAAGCTGCCAATAAGACGCTCGAACGGATTATCCGAAAAATGGCCACCCGTGGTCGTGACTGGCCTGAAAAGCTGCATCTGGCACTCTGGGGCTACAGAACGTCTTTTAGAATAGCCACGGGAGAAACTCCCTTTGCCCTAACTTACGGGATGGAAGTAGTGTTGCCAGTAGAGTTGGAAATCCCATCACTAAGGGTCCTCCTGGAAAACAGCGTCAATGAAGTAGAGTGGTTGTGCAGCCGGCATGATGAATTGGCCCTGCTCATCGAAAGAAGGCTAAAAGCCATGGAACACACCCGAGCCTACCAGAGGTGAATGGCCAGGGCATTCGACAAAAAGGTCAAGGCCAGGGACATCAAAGAGGGTGACTTAGTGCTGAAGGTAAAGCCCCCTACAAGAGACAACCCTCTGGGAAAATGGGAACCCGTTTGGATTGGCCCGTATGTGGTGCAGAAAATACTCTCGGGAGGAGCGATGAAGCTTGCGGACCTGGACGGAATCCATTTGTCCACCCAGTCAACGGTGATAAGCTTCGCAGGTATTATGTCTAATAAAAAAGAAAAAAAATATAAATAATAAAATATAAAAAATAAAAGAAAAGAAAAAGAAAAGAAAAAAAACATAGTGCAAAAAGAGTAATACCCAGCTAGGCTGAAAACTCCAAAAAAAGGGCTATCTACGCAAAAGACAGAGTTGCACATAAAAAAAAGAAAAGAAAAAGAAAAGAAAAAAAATACATAGTGCAAAAAGAGTAATGCCCAGCTAGGCTGAAAATCCAAAAAGGGACGGTCTAGGAAAAATACAGGATTGCACATTAAAAAAAAAAAAGAAAAAAAGCGAAAAAGATTTTTAGTGCAAAAAGAGTAATGCCCAGCTAGGCTGAAAACCCAAAAAGGGCGTTCTAGGCAAAAGACAGTGTTGCACATAAAAAAAAAAGAAGCAAACAAAAATCCCGATAGTTCACCAGAATGAACTACGAAGACCTGAGCCCTTAGTCTTTCTTGTAAAAGGGGAACGTAGGTAGCCAGAAATGGTTCGGTCTAAACAATAAATAAGACATTCGAAGTTTCCATGAAATGTGTCTTATAAATTCTAAGATAATATCCTTGTTATTTACAAGTTAAAAACTTCTTGATGAGTTCAAGCACGGTCTACTCTTGACTCTGCTAACCTGCTACAAAGATCTAAAATATACAATAAAAGACCTAATAATCTATTATATTTGCAAAATGGCAATAAGGGAATCCTAGGAATAGATCTCTCAGTCGTCATTCACTGAGTCTTCCTTGTTCTTCTTCCCTTTACCTCGACCCCGTCGAGTGTTCTTCCTCTTCTTCTCAATGATGTCGGTCTCCCTCATCCCAATCTCAGGTATCCTCACAGGAGCCTCCACCAAGCCTGTGTCAATAAGTGCCTTCCCAACCCTGGCATGAGCCCGTATCTCCTCCCACTGAGCCTCAGTGAGGGGAGAAACCTCCGACAGTCTCTCATATTGGGCTTCCATATCCTTAATGAGATCGCCCGACTGGTTATGGCAACTAGCCTTAGCCTCAGTCTCCCTCAAAGTCATGCTCGAGTCACAGTCAGCCCCCAATAAAGCCTGACGTCTCTCTCCCAAAATGACCTGAGTCGCCCCCATCTCCCTCTCATACCAGTCCAAGTAAGCCGTGGTCAGGATAGTACTCTTCCTGCTCTTGAGAATGGCTCTGGGTGGGAAAGCGGCATATGTCCATGCCCTCGAGAAAAATGAGAAGTTGGCCGGATCCCTCATGTCAGAAGACACTACCTCCATGGTACTGATGTCCTTTCAATCATCCAGAGGCTCCTGTAAGATCCCAAACTGCCTGGAAGTTAAGCAAGGGATGTAGAAAGATGACCAAGAGAGCCCCGGAACCCTCACTACATAGGACTCCTGAAACGTCCTCCGAGTCTGCAACCTCCAATGAGGCACCCACCAGTGAATGTCCGAGGTGGACAACCTAGCCATCATCAGCTCCCAGCTACCCTGATCCTGTTGCCTAGGTGCACCCCTCTGAGAAATCACCCAAGGGCACTGAGTAGGCGAAGCCCCCGGCAAAGCCCCAAGCCTCTCCTGTAACCATAAAGTCAGCACCGCTGGGCTCCCAGACCTCATAAAATGGTCTCCCCTAGCCATCCTGTCGATACCATGCAGAGTCTCACCCAAAACCAGCGGAACAATATCCTTCCCAGCCCTGCAGTCTCTAACCATGTCCAAAAGGCCACTATGGCAGATCCCTAAAGACTCAGCAGTGAACAGAAATGAGAACACGCAGAGGATAAAAGCATCCATAGCCACCATGGTCGTAGCCGTATCCAGAGACCCAAACCTGCCCGGGATATCAGAAATATCGATCCTGTCAGGGGCTACCATCATCCCCTCGGCCTCTTCCAGAGAGATTTGCAGAAAAGATGCCAACTTTACAGTCACCGGCACGTCTCCGGTCAGAGGAATCGAAACGGCCTCAATTTCTGGACCCCCAATCAATGCCCGGAAGTCTTTGAAGATTGGGACGAGTTCGTTGTAAGAAAAGCAGTAAACGTGTCTTCGGACGTCCCAAAACCTCGCTGCCGCTCTCAAAAGGTCCCAATCGGGCGGGAGATCCTTCACATGCCATAAAGACTTGATCTTGAAGGTGGTATCGAACAGCCCCTTGTTAGATTGGAAGTTGTGTCTCATCCAAGATTGAAGATCGGACAGAAAACGGCCTCTTTTCCCCTTTTGCAATCTGATTGGTTTCTCCATGGCAAGTGATCAAAGTTGATAATTTTTGGTCAAAAATATGCTCTGAGATTAGTTGGGACAAGTCTAGGGTGAAAATAAAATGAAAATGCCATCCCTTGATTTTATTTGAAAAAAACCAGTTCAGACAAGACTTCCAGCCGCACGGCTTCTTTTGCCCAGGACCTGGCCGGACGGCCTCATTTGCTTCTGCAGAAAAAAAATCTGCAGCAACCAAAGCTGCTGCCCAAGTGGAGTTCTCACCCCACTTTCTCAACAAAACCTGCATAAAAACATGTTCAAACACCATTCATACAATCACATGTCATCACAAACCATTTCGGACCAATTTCCGCCCCAATTTTAAGCAAAAAAGCTGCCCTGAGGCTCAAGTAATATGCAAAAACATAAAGCATTGATAAGAAAAGCAAATAAAGGATTAATACATTGTCTTCGCCTCCTTGGCGCCCAAATAAAACAAAAAATAAACAAAGTGTGCATAATTGTTTACTATTTTCTCTCTCTTCCTCTCATAGATCAACCCTAGAGAACCCTAAGCCTCCGACTCCTCGTCGTCATTGCTTAGTTCATAGAACTCAGGATTCCTCATCAAATCTTCATCATCACTCACATCAGACAGATTGACATTCACGTGCTCATACTCCGCCAGCTGCTCCAGAATGCTCGTGTTGGGTCCCTGTCCCCGAGGCACGACGCTGGTGGATGAGGTCTGATACCCTGAGGTCTGATACTCCGAGGCTGACGAGGTAGAAGCTGTGCTCCCAACGTGCCTCCTCTTGCGCACGGGCTCCTGCACATTCGCCCCAGCCCTGGAAGCGCAGACCAGCTTCCTCAGAAGGGATCGACACACCTCCTTCCAACCCCTATTCTGTCGTAACAAGCCATCATAAGTACGAGCAGGGACCTACGAGAAAAGAGAAAAAAAACTCAGAAAATCTCGAGAAAGGTTCAAAATTGCAGAAAGTAAAGAAATCCGAAAAGAGAAGGAACCTAGAGATACTTACAGTGATATCAGCAGGCAGAGTATACTGGGGCTCCCTCGTGTCGGGGATAGGAACCATAAATCTCCTCGGTACCCCGCTTACCACGTAGGAGAGATGAGCAGGAGGCATAGGCGGATCAGTCGGCTCTGCTTCCCCATACCCCTGAGTGACAGCTATCTTCACTAATTTCTGCGGCGTCCTCAACCGCGCCTCCACAAAGGTGGCATACGGGGTAGCAAAGTCAAAATACTCCTTAGCTGCCATGCCAGCCTGGTACCTCTCTACCTCATCCGCCGACCAGTTCCTGGGCTGCACATAAGCGGTGGAGGGTCATGAGGAGTGATAGCACCCAAAGGAGGGACATGGCCATGCTGCCTGGAGAAGCGATCCCCCAGATAAATGATGTCACATGTCAGCCCTGTCAGCCACCTCCTCTGCCTGGTCACCACCAAGGCATCCCCTAGCAAAGCCTCCGGGTACCTCCCACAAGGATAAAAATCCACCCCCTCGTAACCATCCTTGTTGATGACCGGTCTCACCATCTTATAATCAAAAGTAATCCGGGTCTTCTTGGTGAACTTATCTCTAGCCTCTCCCCTCCAGCGAATCATGGCCGAGAAGATCTCCGAATCACTCTGTTGGTTCCAAGGAAAGAACCTGATCACCTCACAGAACCAGACCTGCATGTTCAAAACAAAAGGTCATTTTTCTCATAAAATCTCAAGGCAGAAGAGTAAAAGAGAGAAAAGAAAGTGAGGATACCTCCAAAGCAAAAGAAAAACAATCCATCGAAGCAGCCTTGTTTCGGCTGTATAAGTCCAAAGAGAAATAAAGCTCAGCCAATCCGGCCTCACCCCAAGAGACCGCCCCAACCTCATCCAAATTCTCCAACGAGTCAAGCAGGAAAAGCATAGCCAACGTCCCAGAGTTCGTAAAAATGGTGACTGACAGCATCAACCACAGAAAAGCTCTCGCAAGCTGGTAGGCAGTCACCTCATTGGCGGCAAACCCCTGCATACACTCCAGAACCGTGACCTCAACAAACCTTGTATCCATCCCAAGCCCCTTTGAACGGAGGTCAAATCCCACCAAAGCTCTAAAATCGGTTGCAAAAATGTGATCCCTCCAGGTCACAGGCCTCCAAGTGAACTGCAAGCCAGTGATAGCAGTGAAGTCGGCAGGAGTCACTGTAATCTCTCCCCAGCTAAGATGAAAGCTGTGAGTGGTGTCCCACCAGAACTCCGAGAGGGCCTGGACCAGCTCCTTGCTCTTAGAGGTCACATGAATGCCTCTACCAATAGCGTCAATGAAAGAATCGAGCCCGGTAGCCATCACCAATTGCTTGGGATTCACCCCATCCTTCTCGAAGTTGGGCATCCTATCCCACAACTTCACAGCCACCTCAGAGGGTCCCCTCGACTTGTTCTCCTGTAGGAAAACACAACAAAAAATGTGTCAGTCCTTCATCTCATCTCAAAAGCACGCATAAATTCAAAAGTGCACATATTTTTCAAAGAAAAGCATTCATAAGAGATTTCTAGCATCCTTTGCCTAGAAAACGTGTCCTTCATCATTTGAAACACGTCGTCTCGAGCACATTGCTCTCTCAAGCACAAATTTTCCAATTTTCACAAAATTCTTTGCACATAAGTATTAATTTTTTTCAAAAATGGCATGCATGAATCCTTTTCATCGTCCAAAATCTTGCTTTCCCATCCATGATCAGAAATTGACCTAGTTCTAGCACATGCAAGAACTCCGTCACATTTTAGACATTATCTTTCTTACTTTATTTTCAAAAAATGAGTCATTCTCATATTTTTTTCAAATAAATTGCACATGCATGCTCATTTAATCCTTAACCTCATAGGTCAATTATCAAACTCCCAAAATCATCAACAAAAATTATAAGAAAATTCGAAAAAAAATCTAAAAATCGGGTCAAGCCCTAAATCAATCAAAATTCAATCAAAATTGACAAAATCAAGCAAATCAAGAATGCTTACCCCAATAGATTGAGGTTTCGTTGATTTGTGCTCCCTCTTCCCGGGATAAAGCTCGGAAGGAGGCGTGTTGAAGTCTTACTTTCGCTCGGTTCGAACGAACTCCCTCCTCCTCCTCCTAGCAGCCTTTGACAAGTTCCTTCGCGCTTGCCTAGGCACAATATTCCCCTCCGGATCCATCTTGAGCGGTAGAAGCAAGGGAATTGGAGACTTTTGTAAAAATCTCTCTCTACTCTCTCTCTTCTCCTCGGCAGAAACAAGCGGCAATGGTGCCCTTGCTCATTTCAAATTCTGTTTAAATAATCTGGTGAAATTAGATTTCAAGCCGGACGGCTTCTTTTTCCCCATCTCTCGCCGGGCGGCTTCATCCGCTCTGAGCTAAATTTACAATTTTGTCCCTGGACTTTCCATCTAGGCATACAATTCCCGTTATCTCTTAACCAGAGTAACGTTGTTTCCCAAGGATACTCGTTATCTCTAAGGAGAATAAACTTTCCTCTAGAAGTGCCTCCGTTACTTCCGTTATAACGGAATAACGCTAGGTGACATCCTCCGAATTGTCAAAACTCAAACTTTAGCTACCTCTATCTCCTAGATAGTGAAGTACGCTTCAGTTTTCCAAACTTTAGCTACCTCTATCTCCTAGATAGTGAAGTATGCTTCAATTTTCCAAACTTTAGCTACCTCTATCTCCTAGATAGTGAAGTACGCTTTAGTTTCCTCAACTTTAGCTACCTCTATCCCATAGATAGTGAAGTACGCTTCAGTTTTTCTAAGCTATAGCAATCTCTATCTCCTAGATAGTGAAGTACGCTTTAGTTTCCCAACTTTAGCTACCTCTATCTCCTTGATAGTGGCATAAGCTTTAGTTTCATTAGGCGACAACCTCCATTAATTGTCAAAGTAAGGTGACTCCTCCATTAATCGTCAAAACCTCAAGGATCCTAGACATTGTTCCTAACTATCTAGTGAGACTTGAACTACGACCAAGGCTTGATTCCTTTGGATACGTAGATAGCCTTTCATAAAAGGTCCAGCCATCCGACCGCAGTGGTCACCCTTTTCATTCATTACTCCTCAGTGGTGAGGCGACCTTTCATAAAGGGTCCAGCCATCCGACTACAGTGGTCACCCTCTTCCTTCATCACTCCTCGGTGGTGAAGTAGCCCCTCATAAAGGTCCAGCTATCCTACCACATCGGTCACTTCCTGCATCTAGCACATCCCCAGTAGGATCAGCCATTTGATCTCCTAGGTCACTTTCCTTCCATTTCCCAATGCAAGGGACCAGTCTCTCTTCGCCATTCCCCAGTGGATCCCGAACTATGACCTGGCTTGATTCCTCCGGGATACGTAGGTAGCCTACTTTAGGTTCAGCCAATTCGTCACATACGGCACCCCTTTCCCCAGCAGATCTTTTCCGAACTATGATCTGGCTTGATTCCTCCGGGATACGTAGGTAGCCTTCCAAAGGTTCAGCCACTCGACCACCTTGGTCACCCAATCCGTCTCGGCAGTTCGCCAGATTGGATCCTTTTTTATTGATAACCCCACTCGCCCTGCAAGTGACGTTGCCGAGGGGCTTCTGTAAGTACCCAAATCTGGCTCATGCCTTCCGGTTAAGTTTCCCGACAATTCCATGGACTTTCCTAAAGTTCAGGGGCAACTTGGGAACTTTCCCAAACCTTCTAAGGGGTGAAGGACTTGCTAGGAATTAAAATTCCACGTAGTCGCTCGCTGGAAAGAGCTTCTAGAATGCCATCTTGCATGATTCTAGAAACAGGCTGAGTCATTAAAGGATAAGACCGCACGGCTTCATTAGCAAGTGGTTAATGCCGCACGGCTTCATTAGGAAGCACAAAACTGCCTATAAATAGAGGCCTCCTCTATTCATTTGGATATACAATTTTAGCACTGTTACTCTGCCAAAATAGAATCACGAGTTTCCAGAGAGCAAAACCCTCTCAAAACCACCTCCTTCCTCTCCAAAATCCCTCCAAAGTCATTCCTTCCTTAGGAAAGCAACAAGGGAGATAGAGGAACACCACCACTGGTAACCTCTCCTCCTTTCCTCTTTGAAATATACTTGTCATATTGTTATATTGCTTACTTGCTTTCCATATTGCCATTTTATTGCTATTTATGTGATTTATTGCTATAAAGATCAAGTCTTTACTATGTAGATCATCATATCCTCCTTTCCCCTATCACATAGGATTCATGGAGCATCCATCCCAAGGATGAACATTAAGACCATAAATGGCTTGCTCTAGGGTGGATCTCTCACATGATGATGTGAAAATGTCATCTTTATCATATAAAAATGTCATATTTTCATTAAAAATGTCATCTTTACTTACATAAATGTCATCCCCTTCCTATAGAACTTGCTTCCAAGGATTGTCCACCTAAATGGTTCTTAAAGGACATAGGAAAGCCATAAAGGTCTCCTCCCCTTTACATTCCTAGTCTTAGCTTTCATAGTGTTCCTTACATATGTTTGCATAAAAATGTCATCTTTACTTTAAAAATGCATTCCCCCCATGTCCCTCATGATTGAATATCTCTCCAAGGATTGCCTAGTGGCCTTCTTAAGGCACAAAAAGGCATAGGATGAGTATAAAGATCCAATCTTTATACCCCTCCCCTTAGTCCCCTTTGGTACTTGAAGCATCTCTTGGGGCATAACGGTGTAAAGGTCATATCTTTACATCGTTTCCTCCATATAAAGATGCCATAGTCGAATGTCCCTTTAGAGACGGACGAACCTAAGCCCCTACATCTCCGATCATCACTTGAGACGAGCATAAATGTCCCTATCAAGCTCAAATCGTCTCAAGATGTAGGATTGATGGGCAAAGGTCCTTCCTTTCTAAAGAGTCTCATTCTTGGACTATAAAAAGAGGTGTCCCTATTCTGATCACATATGACCAAAGGTCACTTAATGTTGATCGTAAGTCCAAGATGAGCACGGGATCAAAGTCCCGAACATATCAAAATCCAAGGAATCCTGAGCGATAACCAACCCATGGTTTATACGTCCGAAAGACCACTTGGCCCATTCCCCCTTCAAAATCACATCCCACACACGAAAGCACAAAGGCAAGCACGAAAGTTGGATCTTGGAAGACTTGCTTCGGCAAGGCTCCTTGGGTGAACGCCAAACGTTCTTCCCAAGGGGTAACTTAACCTCCGGACCCTAATCCTTTTTTTCAAAGTTTTGAGGAAATCAAAATGGTGTGGCGAATCTGTTTTTCAATTTAAACTGGATGTCTTCAAACCGATGTGAGGTGGTGACCCCTTACACGAGAAAGCGGTTCAACACACAAAAAAATGAAGCAATCTCTGGCACCACATTCACACCTAGGACCATTCTTCTCTCTCGGTCGGTGGGATCCGCTTGCACTATAGGACCCTCGCCCGGGGCTGTCCACCCTGGGATGTCGAAATACAGGTGCAAAATGAGGGGCTTATAGACGTAGTGATGGAGCCCACTGATCTAGGATCTAGAGTAGTTGCGAAAAAGAAGGGCAACCTTTTCCAACCAAATAGAAATAATTAAAAGATACTGATTTAAGTAAACTTGAAGATTCTTAATTGCATATTACTTGAGCCTTCAGCCTAAACACCTACCCCCGAGTCTAAACCTTGCCTATCCCTTTTCCCGCAATGAGAAAGAAGTGGGTGAGAATACCGGGTCAGCGACTTTCAGTGCAGAAATCTCAGGCTCAGACAGTTCGTCAGAATCATCAGTTTTGTCTACTTAGTGGTTTAGAATGGCAGATCTGACAGAAAACATTGGTGGTATGGGTAATCCGGTGACTAGAGAGGAAGAGTTAACCCTAACCTTGGAAAACAGCCGTAAGGCTCATGAAGAGCAGCAAGCCATGCTCATTGATGTTCTCCGCCGTCACGGGGTTCAGATAGTAGTTGAAGCAAATGGTTCTTTGGTCATGGTGGAAGATGAAACTCCAGAAATAGTGATTTCAGCCCCTCCGTCCTACAACCAATGCCCTCCTTCATCTACATATGATTCCTTACCAAGGAATACTCCCTTTCAGTCCTTCCCAGCACCTCAAGCCATCAGGGCTCCATCGCCCTCAGCTCCTCAGATAAGACTAAGCTTCGTTCACTATCAACAGTGAATGAATGCTACAACCACCCCAGTTTCTCAGTCTCAGCATTATCCCATAGGATTCATCCCTCCTCCTCCGCACGGACCATCCCAGCTGATTTCAAAACTCCAGTACCAGTCTAATGATCCCTTTGCCATCTTTCCCGAGCATCGACCCACGAATGACCCCGGTAAAGCTTTGGACCAGTTCAAGCTCCTCAACTTTGTGAAGGCCAGCAAATTTGCTTCTCCCCCAGACAATAACAGTGAAGAGCACCCCCCTGTCTAGTCCAGTCAAACACTTTGTCATTAGTAGTATAGGGTTAAGAGTCTCTAGAGTCAGGAGTCTTTGAGTTTGAGTCCTCTGAGTCATCTGATGGCCTTACGCCTGAAGATTATGAGTGTGTCGCCAATGTCATCTTTCCCTTTGCATTAAATGAAATGATAGATCTTTTCGAGTATCCCCTTATTTCCAACTTAACAAATGATAAATTAACTAATAATCTAACAACAGTTAATAATGATTCATTTGAACAAGATGCAAACACACTAAATGAACAATACATTAAAGAAATCTTTAAGCAGGTTATTGATAAAGAGGAAAACCGTGCCCAAGCTGCCGAGGAGGTTTTGACTAGTGTTAACCTGGGTACTATCAAAGAACCTAAAGAGACACAGATCGGGAACTTCTTTCAAGGGGCCAAATGGGACAGACTGGTTGATCTGCTCAGAGAGGATATGGATGTGTTCGCCTGGTCTTACAAGGACATGTCGTGGCTGGACAGCTCGATTGTAGAACACAGGATCCCTTTGACACCTGATGCCAATCCTGTGAAACAGAAGGTAAGGAAAATCAAGCCAGAGTGGTCTCTGCAGGTCAAGGAGGAAATTGAAAAGATGCTGTGTGTAAAATTCATCAGGGTCATTGAATATCCAACCTGGTTGTCGAATATCGTGACTGTGACTAAAGCAAATGGGAAGGTACGCTGCTGTGTAGATTTCCGAGATCTAAACAAAGCCAGTCCCAAAGACGACTACCCGTTGCCAAACATAGATATTTTGGTGGACGCCACGACCAACTACGAAGTCAAGTCATTCGTTGATGGTTTTGATGGCTACAATCAGATCAAGATGGCAGAAGAGGACCAGGAAAAGATAGCTTTCACCACGCCATGGGGAACATACTGTTACAGGTGATACCTTTTGGGTTAAAAAACGTTGGGGCTACGTATCAAAGAGCAGCAACTGCACTTTTTCATGACATGATCCACAAGGAGATCGAGGTCTATGTCGACGATATGATTAACCATTCTAGAGGCGCAGACGGACAACACTTTGTTGATCTCCAGAAATTCTTCGAGCGGTTAAGGAAGCATTCTATGAGGCTGAACCCTGCAAAGTGCAGCTTCGGAGTGACAAGGGGAAAATTACTTGGGTATATGGTCACAAAGCGAGGCATCGAAGCCGACCCCCAAAATATCAAAGCCATTATGGACATGAGGCCACCTCGATTCCAGACAGAAGTCAAAAGCTTTATGGGCAAACTGCAGTACATCAGCCATTTCGTCAATCAGCTGACAACCATATGTGAGCCCATCTTCAAGCTTATAAAGAAGAATGCCGATACAGAATGGAATGAAGAATGCCAGGATGCCTTTGAAAAAATTAAGGCATACCTAGTGAATCCCCTGGTACTATGGCCCCTGCATGGACATAAACCTCTTCTGCTCTATCTCACGGTCACCAACACGGTAGTTGGGGCTATGCTGGCCCAGGAAAAGAAAGATTCTCAGATAAAGAATGCCATTTACTTTGTGAGACGAAAGCTGCAAGGGAGTGAGCTCAATTATTCAGCGTGTGAAAAGACCTGTGTAGGTGTAGATACCCCATTCTGAACACATCGGGTCATATTTAAACCACTTTAAGTCTCGCTTTGAGTCAAGAAGTAGAAATCCACCATTTCGTCATGTTTCGTTAAGTTTTGACTAACTATCGTTAGTTTGGGACTAAACTGCATACGAGATAACGAGGAAAGGACAAGACTGTCCACATGAGCAATATCTCGCCGCGAGATGGCGTGTCTCGCGCGAGATATCCTCCCTCTGCAGCATGCAGACGACAGTTTCCTCGTAGATTTCAACCTCTTTTCAGGATAAAACTTTATCCATCCGGCCAACCAATGGGATTTGGAGTCTAGAACCTTCTGATAGGGTTTTACCTCTCCACTTCTTCATATCCAACCCCTATAAATACTTGGTGACTTCCAAGGCTCAAGAGGTCGGCAATTACACAATTCACACACATTTTGTTGGCTTCTTTCCCTGAAAGAATCCTACAAAATCACCCTAAAACTCACTACAAAGTTTGTTTGTCAACCTTGTTGATAAACAAACATCAAGACCCAAGTCAAGGACTGAGACGAGGCTCAGTCCGTATCGAGAGTTGATTCTAAACTTGAGTCGAAACTCTGCCCAAATCACCTCACGCAAGGTAACCCCTGAATCCCTTTCTAATTGATTGTTAGAGTGGTATAAATCTATTGAATCTAGGATCGGCCTAGAGCCTCTCCAAATCATGGAGACGGTCTCGAAGCAATCGATCCTACATTCCGTTTAACCCCGTTAAATGGATATTTCATTGTTTAAAATCTCTTTTTTTCTCTCTTTTGAAAACCTCTCTTTTCTTTAGCAAGACCGATCTCCGGATTGGGTGAAATGGATGCTCCTCGACCTACCCATTTCATAACCTAAGCCCCAAACCCAAATCTCTTTCAAAATGGTTTTTCTATGTTTCCAAACGAATAATATAGGTGGCGACTCAAAAAGATAAAATTTTTCTCACAACGCTACAGTGGCAACTCTGCTGGGGACTTAAAATTAAGAGGCTTAAACTTGCGTCAAAATTAAAAGAGGGGTTTTCAAAAAAAATTGTAAATTCAATTTTCTGCTCTCAGACGAGGCATATCTCGCACGGGATATCATATCTCGCGCGAGATATCGCCTCGGCAATCTGGTTGTTTTCTGGTTTCTCCCGTTCATCTCATAATCCAAGACGAGAGCCGAACACGCAAGGGGGATCTCATAATTCATTATCTGCAGAGTTCCAACATCTTAAGGCCTCCCTTAAGGTGTAGAACTCGAATCTTTATTTCATTTAAATAATTGATTATTATTTATGAACTGCGTGCGATTGGGTTTTATTTAATTAAACTCTGGTCCATTGGGGATTCGGGAGTTGTAAATTAATCTATTTATCTCTCTTTATGTGGAACTACGATGGCCTGAGTCTTTCTTATTTGGGAAAAACATAGGCAACCACTTGGTGCGGCCACTATCTGTTTTTCTTTTGTTTTTTCAAAAAAAAAATCTCTATTTTACTCTATCACCTAGATTGACTCTCACACACGCGCACTCATGATATAACTGTCATTGCACTGCATACCCTCTATAAACCCGGGACCCACACTAAGGACGGATGACGGTAACCACCTAGTCGTCGGTCTCTCCGAAGTTGGACCATCACACTCCGTATATTCAATCCACTTAGATTGTCATATCGCGGGGAACCTAGCCTTCCAGCCCTGCATCGCCACATACTCATGTAGATTGTCCTTTTAGGATCACTCTGTGACCGGTCGGTTTTGACTCGGTGATCCTTTCTTGTTTTTGATCAAAGCAAAGCCAATGTAAAATTGACAATAAAGAAGGACTCGGAAAAGTCCCTTCGGAAAAAGTCCCTTCGGAAAAAGTCCCTTCGGAATGACCCTTTCGGATGTCCCTTTGAAAAAATACATATATGTATAATTCTTCGAAAAACGATCTTACATGGCTTTGTTTTACAAAAATCGGATTGATCTCTTAGCCGTTAGGTTCTGATAAAGGCCTTAGAAACCCCTCAAAACGGATTTTCCGTTCCGATCAAAATTTAGGTCTAAATAAAAATCGACTTTCCGTGTGATTATCTCGTGCGGTATTACCTATCTCGCGCGGGATAATGCCTCTATTTGCTGAAACTGAGCCTGGGCCGTTTAAGCCTGCTTCCGACTTGTTGGGGCTAGATTTGATCCTGATATCGTCTCTGCATCTCTTCTGTCAGTTTTCCGAAGCTACTCAACCTCAAGACTCCCAACACAATGTCTGACATCGACAACATTCCGGGTAATGAAACTCTGTCCGAAAACAACCACAAACTTCTGGAAGAAGCCAATGATCGCCGCCAAAGCAAAACCAAGAAAAAGAAGTACGAGTCTATCTCGTCATCTTCCTCATCTGATAATGAAAGCCACGCATCCAAGAGGGAAAGCAAAGGGGAGAGCAAGAATGAACCCCTTACCATGGCCATGTTAGAAAAGAAACTTGCATCCCTCGATGTGAGTAAGGGAGCCTCGCTCTCTATTGATTACGATACCCTTCGTCAGTCCATGTCAAAGCTTCCGAGAAAGTACAAAACACCCGACATTGCAAAGTTCAATGGCACCACCTGTCCCAAATCACATTTGGAGACTTACTCTTGGGCCATGCTACCTATGGGTGTTGATGACAACCTGTTAGCCCAATGCTTCCCACAAACTCTCGATGGTGCTGCTAGGGATTGGTACATGACCCTTCCACTCTCCACAAGACTCGACTGGCCACTCGCTAGTTGTACTTCTCAAAAGCAATATGAGGACAACTCCACTTACTGCACCACTAGAAGGGATCTTGAGCAAACCAAGCAACTTCCGAACGAATCCTTCACAGATTTTGTCAAAAGGTGGAGAACCAAATTAACCGAAATTGTTGATAGGCCCAGCCTAGATGAACAAATCCACATCCTCATACAATGCCTTAGGGAGGAGTATCAAGACAAGCTAGCCGGCAACTATTTTCCTAGCTTCGCCGAACTTCACAAGTCAGGCATACGGTTAGATGACCTCATCAAACAGAAAAGGGAAGCCAAGAAAGAAAGTGGATTCCGTTACAACAAGAGCTCTTCTTCCTCCTCCAATCCCAAGGATACCTCTGTCAATGCCATTGTCTTCAATCATCCCGGAAATGGCAAATACTCTGCAGTACCTCCACCACAAAAGAAGAAGAAGGATAGACATTATGACAAGCTTGAAGGAATCACTCAAGAAGAACTCTTCGAGATACTTGTCAAGAACGGGAAAGTCAAACCAAGAGAAGGGGGACCTCCAAAGAAAGATCTTCCTGCCAACCATGCTCATCATCTCTTCTGCAAGTACCACAACTTCACCGGTCACGACACCAACTCTTGCTTCCACTTGAAAGACGTCATCCAAGATTTGTTTGACGATAAAGAGATAGGATTACCTAATGTTGTTACTAATCCTTTACCAAACAATGAGGTCAATCTAATAGAAATAGAAAGTAGCTTCGAGGACCCTACTCGTCTAGCCACAATTGTGGACGAGAGCCCTCTTGAATTTAATAAATCTTCTTTCTGTTATACGATGTCTTGGGAAGAAATCTTATAACAAAAGGAAAAAGGGTCTAAAACAGTCAATCTACTCACACGATCCGGTCGTGTGATCACCAACAAAGATCCAAGGGATGAAAATCCTCCTAAACAAGCTAAAGCCTCATCGCCAAGCGAACCAGAGGACCCTCTCTTAACTCAGTTAAAAAAGACACAAGCGAACATCTCAGTTTGGGATCTCATAGGAGCATCTCACAAGCACCGTGAGATGTTGAAAAAGGCATTGGCTCAAATGACCATTTCCTCGGAAGCAACACCCGAAGAGCTCACTCAAATGATAGGCCAAGTGCAATTTGGTAACGTCATATCTTTCACTGACTTGGACCTACCGTCCTATGGGAACAATCATCATGAAGCCTTCTACATAACTGCTAAGGTGAATGGGTACCGAATGCCACGCATTTTGGTCGACAATGGTTCTGCAATCAATGTCCTCCCACAGAAAGCCTTATCATCCTTAGGTCTCACTCACAAAGACCTTAAGCCATCCGGGCACACTGTGAGAGGATACGATTGTACCGCTAGAACTGCTTTGGGATCAGTTGTGATACCTGTAGAAATGGGGCAAGTCACAATGAGCATCGAATTTCAAGTCATCGACATCCCGGCATCCTTCAACTTGCTGCTTGGTCGCCCTTGGCTACACGACATAGGGGGTGTTCCCTCCTCCCTGCACCAATGTATCAAGTTCAGACACAACAATACGATAGTCACCATACACGGAGAGATGGTTACTGCTAGTCCTATCCTCGAGGTACAACATAGCACTTCTGATTTACTGTTCAGCGGCTTTGAGATCGAGAAAGAAAGCACCGTGAATGTCATAGAAACTTGCAACGAGAATGACTACTCCAAATCACTTTGTTTTTCTTGAAGCCTTCCTGTCTGGAGAATGATGCTAGCACAAGGATACTTTCCTGGATTGGGGCTTGGAAAGCACTTACAAGGAATAATGGAACCACCATCGGTTCCCCCACTCCACACAAAGCATGGACTAGGATACGTCATCTCCATCCACGATGAGGATGACGAAGAAGAGTGGAGCTTCACTCAAATCGAGTGGGAAGGAACCACATACAAAGGCCACAAAGACCTAAAAGCCAAAGATTACGACCTCCAGCCATATCGAAAGACACTCAATGACTACTTCATTTGAGAAGGGGAAAATATTCCCTACTTTATCTTTTCAGAACCATGGACTGATGATAAAGGAAAACGTCAACCGGGCTTTGAAATCTTCAAATGATCGCGATGCTTATCCGTATGAAATGTAACCCGTCACACTAATCCCTAATGATTTGTGACGCACGAAGGCAAAAATGATAAGTGAATGGGACTTTGTGTTGGGAGAAGACATGCTGCAACAGTTCCAGGACCTGTGCCGGCTAGAAGACAGCCAGATCCATGCAATCTCCAAGGGGGACGCTCCAACGGTTGATTACACAAGACTAATACAGAAATGTGATGAGCCAATTCTAAACTGGCGCATCACCGGAGGACCAGTTGTTGATGAAGACTTCATGATCAAAGAGCTTGGTTGCACTCCCCATCCCCGCAGGAAGATAGGCCCTGTAACTTTCACATTAGAAGCAGGCTCCACCTCCGATGAACTCACTCAAGAGGAAATTGAGGCGGTGGCCGAACATGTATTCCCTTACTTCCTTAATGAAAGCTTTGATCTTTCCGAGTACCCTGAGATTGCTAACGTCGTGAATGATGAATTAACTAATAATAATCAATATAACGAACACGTTAATGATGAATCATACGATGAGATAGATCAAGAAAACGAACAAATCTTAAAAGAATTAGCTAAGCAAGTAGGTCGTCAGGAAAGAATGGCCCTGTTGACGACGAGGAAATGCAAACGGTTAATCTTGGGACAACAGAAGACCCTAGAGAAACAAAGATCGGCAGCTTCTTCAAGGGGGAAGACAGAGAAACCTTGACGCTGCTCCTCAAAGAATATGTCGACGTCTTTGCTTGGTACTACAAAGATATGCCTGGGATGAATCAGTCAGTTGTAGAACACAAGATATCGCTGCTACCCAACGCCAAGCCAGTCAAACAGAAACTACGCAGAATCAAGCCAGAATGGTCAATGCAAGTAAAAGAGGAAATCATGAAGCTCTTGAATGTAGGGTTTATCAAAGTGATCGAGTATCCGGAATGGCTTGCAAACACGGTACAAGTAGCCAAATCAAATGGGAAAATACGAGTCTGTGTCGATTTCAGAAACTTGAACAAGGCATCCCCTAAAGATGACTTCTCGCTACCAAACATGGACATGTTGGTCGATGCCACGCCCGCATACGAAGTCCGCTCATTCGTCGACGGTTTCAAGGTGGTATAACTAAATCCTCATGGCAGAGGAGGATCAACACAAAACAACATTCACCACACCTTGGGGTACGTTTTGCTACACGGTCATGCCGTTTGGTCTCAAGAACGCTGGGGCTACTTATCAAAGGGCATTTACGACACTATTCCACGACATGATCCATAAAGAAATAGAGGTATACGTGGACAACATGATTGTTCACTCAAAAGGGACGGATGGTCAGCACTTCAGAGATCTCAGGAAATTCTTCAATCGACTGAGACAGCATAAGATGAGGCTCAACCCCGCCAAATGCTCATTCGAAGTGGTCAAAGGGAAAGTCTTAGGGTACATGGTCACAGAGCGTGGCATAGAAGTGCACTCGCCAAGATAAGGGCTATCATTGACATGCCTCCACCCGCAACACGTAAAGAAGTAAAAGGATTCATGGGCAGACTTCAATATATCAGTCGATTCATCAATCAACTGACTACAATGTGTGACCCCATCTTCAAACTACTTAAGAAAAATTCACCTCAAGAGTGGACCGAAGAATGTCAAGAAGCATTCGAGGAAGTTAAGCACTACTTAACTTCCCCACCCATCCTGGTTCCACCTCACAAGGAGAATCTCTTGAAATTATACCTCACGGTTACAGACAATGCATTAGGGGCTATGCTCGTTCAAGAACAGCCTGCCTCGCACACAGAGAATGCCATCTATTTCGTCAGCCGCAGATTCCAAGGCAGCGAAATCAATTACTCTCCACTCGACAAATCCTGCGCTGCTCTTGTTTGGGTATCACAAAGGCTAAAGCACTATATGGAAGCCTTCCCAGTTCGTCTCATTGCAAAGATGGATCCACTGAAATATATCCTAGACAAATCAAATTTGTCTTCGAGACTGGCCAAATGGTACTTCATGCTCGCGGGTATGATATCACTTACGTCACTCGAAATCCGTCTGTGGGGAGTGTATTCGCAGATCAATTGGCCGAATTTCCTTGCGACGAAGTGAAGGGGGAAGACCCGCGATTCCCTGATGAGGACATCATGAGTATAGAAGAAGAAAATAAGTGGCAATTATTTTTTGATGGCGCAGCCAACAAGAGAGGGTTCGGCATTGGAATGTTGTTGGTAGATCCTAACGACATCTATACTCCACTGGCAATACGTCTTGACTTTGACGCCACCAACAACACCGCAGAATACGAAGCTTGCATAGCAGGGCTTGAGGCAGCCCTAGAACGCAACGTGACTGAACTTGAGGTATTTGGGGATTCCCAATTAATCATCAATCAGACATTGAAGAAGTGGAGGGTCCAAGATCCAACCCTTCAAAGATACAGTGCCCACCTCCAAGAGTTGGCGCAACAGTTCCAGGATGTCTCATTCCACTATCTCCCTAGAGACAAAAATCGTTTTGCTGACGCATTGGCCACTCTCGCTTCCTTGGTCGAAATTCCTAAAGGGAAGGTAGTCAAACCCTTCAAAGTAACACGGTGTGCAACTCCGGCCTACTGCGCCGTTATCGATCTCCATAACTGCAAAGACAAATGGTTATCCGAATGTACCATTGTCGAGAACTCCGAAGAGAAACCATGGTACCATGACATTTGGCATTTCATCCTAGATGGAACCATCCCACCTGAGACAGACCAAAAGACTCAGATCGCCCTTAAGAGATTGGCTGCTAATTACGTCATCACTGCTGGCCGTCTATTCAAGAAGCATTCACAAGGAAACCTTCTTTGTGCCACCGAGGAAGAGGCCCGAGAAATAATGGACCATGTTCATCAAGGCGTATGCGGAACCCACATGAGCGGAAACATGCTCGCCAAAAAGATCATCAGACAAGGGTACTTTTGGCTAACCATGGAAGCCGACTGTACCAGGATGGTCAAAAAGTGCCACAAGTGTCAGATACATGCCAACCTTCAGCATGCACCGCCTTCCTTACTGTACCCTATGACTTCTCCTTGGCCGTTCTCCACATGGGGGATAGATGTGATTGGAAAGGTCACACCCGTAGGAGCTAACGGACATTGCTTCGTCCTAGTAGCCATCGACTATTTCACTAAATGGGTTGAGGCCACCTCCTACAAGGTTCTGAATGCCAGAAAGGTCGCAGAATTCATCAAGCACAACATCATCTGCCAATACGGGGTTCCGCAAGAAATGATATCTGACAATGGGTCACACTTCGAGAAGGAAACCGATCGTCTCCTAACCGAGTACGAAATCACAAGGCATAAGTCATCTCCTTATAGGCCTCAAACAAACGAAGCAGTTGAAGCCGCAAACAAGACAATCGAAACCATCATCAGAAAAATGGCAGTCACTGGGAAAGACTGGCCCGACAAGTTACCCTTCGCGTTATGGGGATACCACACTTCAGTCCGAACAGCTACAGGAGAGACTCCCTACACCCTCACATCCGGAATGGAAGCTGTCTTACCAATAGAATTGGAAATACCATCACTACGGGTTCTCCTAAAAACCAAGTGAATGAAGTCGACTGGCTAGGAAGCAGATACGAAGAGTTGGCCCTGTTGGACGAAAGAAGGTTGAAAGCAGCCGAACACACTCAAGCTTACCAAAGAAGAATGGCAAGGGCTTTCAACAAAAAGGTCAAGACAAGGAACATCAGAGTAGGTGACCTGGTTCTCCGTGAGCACCGTCCCGGACCTTTCAACCCGTTAGGCAAATGGGGACCAAGATGGATAGGACCCTACATCGTGAAGAAGATATTCTCTGGGGGAGCCCTTCAGCTAGTGGATTTAGACGAAGATCAACTACCGAAGCCGGTCAACATGGACAAGCTCAAGAAGTACTTCGCGTGACTTGGCCTCCTAAAAAGAAATCGCTCGCTAGGTTGAAAATCCCGAAAAGGACGGCCTAGGCAAAAATCAGAGCTCGCACAAGAAAAGAAGCCCGCTAGATTGAAAACCCGAAGGGGCGGTCTAGGCAAAAGAAAGGGTGTGCATAAAAAAAAAGGGGGGGGGGCTTATCTCGCGCGAGATTACCCTTCGGCAGGAAGCCATATTCTGTCCTTTTTTCTCTCAAAAATGAACTACGTTAGACCTGAGCCTCTTATTTAATTGCTGTAAAAGAGGAACGTAGGCAGCCTTCGGGTTCGGTCTAATCAAATAAATAAGTCTACTTTTGTCCTTTTATTAATCGAATGCATTTTATTAATGACAAAAGGGAAATCCTAACCACAACGACTAATTTGCTAAGCTAACAACCTTGAAAATAATACTAATAAAATAAAAACTATCGATCTATCAAAGCAATCTCTTGGTACTCCTAAAAGATCTAGCCTTTCATTGACTTGGTAGGCCGGCGGACATGATCTCCACCGTCTTCGCGATCCTTCTTGCGCTTTGAGCCCCTCAAAGCAGTACATCCCTCGAGGCGATCAAAGACAGACTCCGAAAGCCTTTTGAAGACATTGGGCCTATCTAAAGCTTGCGTCTTTCCAGGCATCCCTTTGCCTCGCCTCTCGTACCAATCCCCATCAAGAAAATCCTGGGTTGGATCCGTCCGTACATTAGCAGGGTCAGACTGAGCCTCGCTCCTTCGCAAAATACTGCTAGCTACAAAAGAATCCCCTAGCAGTGAAAGCCGCAGATCATCAATCTTCTCTGCACTAGGGTGACCGGTGTGAAGAAACCAATCCAAATACTTATCGGATAAGAAGATGCTTGCATTAAAAGTTCGAAGGTTCGACCAGCGGTCCCGACTGGTTCCTTCACCCCATGCTTGAGCTAGCGCCTGCGCAAACTCTACACCAATGTAAGACACTCCACGAGAAGCTCCTTCGAAAAGATAAGTGTCCTGCGACTGACCAAACTGACGGAGCACCCGCTTGGGAAAATAAAAGGAGGAATCGCGCAAACCCGAAAGAACAACCCTGTCAAAGCCCTTGGTATTGGCAACGTACTTATTCAACCTCTAATAAGGCGGACACCAAAGAACGTCGCCTGCTTTCGCCTTCGCACCGCCAGCCCATTCATCCGCTGAAAGATCCTTGATCAATAACTTTCGCGTATGATATGTGAAAGGGGAATATTCCAATGGGGGGCCTACCAACTTGAGATGCTCCCTAAGCCAAATAGTCAACAGAAGAGGACTCCCTTGAGTCATGGCACCGGTCCTATGCAGCTCATCAAGACCATGCAGGGTCTCACCCAAGATTAGCGGGATAATGTTCCTAGAACGTTTTCTAGCCTGCAGAACAATTTCCACCAGTTGGGAGTCAACCAAGCCATCCCTGCATGTAAACAGGACATCTCCGAAAAGAGAAAGGGCCAGAAAGTTCTGCTTGTAGACATGAAAAGCATCATTACCCGAATCACCGCTAAAGCATTCTGGAAAAGAAGAGCAATCAACCCACTTGCGGTGCACCAACTCATAGCAAGTATCAAGGGGGATCCCTAGCAATTCATTCAAAGCCTCCGAATGATTCCTATGGTACTTAGGAACATCAATCTCACCGGTCAAAGGCATATCCAAGACAATGGCAAATTCCTCCACAGTAGGCACCATCTCAATCAAAGAAAAATTGAAAAGATGAATAGAGGGATCCCAAAATCGAGCAGCACCCTGCAAGAGATTCCAATCCGATTGGAGGTTCTTCAAGGTAAAAAGGATTCTGAATCCGAATTCTGCAATAAACTTATTGTTAGATCGGTTGCGAAACGACCTCACAAAATCCCTTGATGCTTGCTTGAAAGATTCAATCGCTTCAGACGGCAGAGAAAAGTCATCGACAATCATGGACGTTGGGGCAATCTCCTTGGAAGCCATGGATCGTAGGGTTGAAGAAAAAGACAAGAGATTCGCCCTAACAGAATATCTCTAGAGTTTGTAAGGCTAGAATGAGGTATCTGGCCGGACTACAGGGCGATTTTATAGGGAAAACTAACAAAATCCTATTCGAAAAAGAAGAGATCTCTGCCTGACTAGCGTGTCTCGTGCAAGACACCTTGTCTCGCGCGAGATATTGCTACGGCAAGACAACAATGTTTCTGTTCAAACAGCAATCTAGCCCCGACTTGATGAAGCAAGCCTCGAATAAACCTGCGTGTACAGTTCATAACATGCAGTAAAACACCAAGATTCAAGCTCAAAATTGTGGCCTAACGGCCATTCCATTCCATTCCCAAAAAACATGGAAAGTCGAGAAAGTTAATTAAATAACTAATTAAACCTAGGATTAGGGGTTAAGAAAAACAATTGTTTTGTGCTACCTACTTGTTCCTAACAGGTACCAAAGAAAAAGAAAAATTGTTTGGGCCCACACGGCCAATATGTACAAATCATCAGAAATCAAATAAAGAGAAAAGGAGGGGATCACGCCATCAAATCGCCCGAGCCGCCGACACCTCCGCCATCACCACCACGGGGGCTACCATCCCTCCTCGATCTTTTAGCTCCGCAAGTAGGGGTCACCGTCGAGGCCACTGTCGAGGCCGCCAAAGAAGCCTTGTGGAACAGCCTCTCGGACAGGTCCGACACCAGAGCCATCAGTCCCGCCATCTTGGTCGCTCCACGGTTGTAATCGGCCGCGGACAGAGTGACCTAACAACAAAAGAAAAGAAATGCTCAGAAGAAGTCGGACATATACACTTATATGGATGAATACGAGAGATAATACAAACAGAAACATACCGAGGAGACATCCGGCGGAAGGCGGTAACCCTCAGGAATATGATCCAGAGTCGGGATGTGCCCCACCATTGGCATGCTCCCCATCATGTATGTATAGCTCAGAGGGCCGAAGTCTGGGGCGAATGGCAGAGAACCAGCAGACTGGGAAGAAGTGCTAGGGCCGAGGAACCCGGGCGTGCGCAGGCGGAGCCACAAGCATGTGATCGCCTATCCCCCACCGTGAGGGGACCCATCGCCCGAGGCAGAAACTCCGCATAAGAGGCCCCGGGGATGACACAAGCCGTCGCTACATCCCCTACCAGAAGACTAGCATAATCATCCTCCGGAATAGAGTGGGTGGGATACATCGCCCTCGGCGGATCCGTCGGCACGCTATATGGCAGGCTACCCCGGCCATGCTGTGGGAACACCCGCTCACCAAGATACATGGTATCTCCCTCCAAAGATGCAAGCATCCTCTGCATCCCGGTAGCATCCCAAGCACGATGCACCTCCCACTCCAACAAAGTCCAGGGATATAGGCCTAGCCTCTCATACTCAAAAGCGTCTAGCATGGCCCGCGCCTCCGCGACCATCAAGGTCCAATCCTGATCCTCCTCCTCATCAACGCTCTGGTTAGGGTGGCTCCACCTCCTGATATTCGGGAACATAGGGGTCTGGCTCTCCAACTCGAACCTGTACAGCCCAAGGACAGTGTAGCCCCATATCTGCACAAGAAAACAAAACAGATTCAGTAGGGAATACAGACAGAGAACAGAAACAGAATCAAAGGGTATACCCCCCAGGCATAAGAATACCCTGACAGGGAATCCTTGGTGTTCCTACACGCCTCATCTATGGCATGGTAGCAGAAGGCTAGCCCCGCTGAGCCCCAATCATATCCGCTCACCTCATCCAAATTCACCAACAAACCCAACAGAGAAAGATGAGCCGTAGAGGAGTGGTTCGCGAAGATGGTCTCGAAAAGGATGTACCAGAGGGCACCCCTCACCAATCGATCCGTAACTGCATTAGGCTTCTCAACATAGTCCACGATCTGACGCCGGAGGGGTGTCAACTCAGCAGCAAACCCCTTGAACTTGTTAGGGGAGAAACCGATCAGCTGCCTCCACACGGTAGAGCTCGCGGGCTTATAACCCGTTGTCTTCGGCAGGGGATCGCCAATGAACTCCAGTCCCGTGATGGCAAGAAAATCAGTCGGGGTCATAGTCGCTTCCCCGAAGTGCAAATGAACTGTGTGGGTAGTGTCCCACCACCTCTCTCGGATCGACTGAAGAACTTGGGGAGTCCACCTTATTCCCCAAAGATTATCAATGAAAGTCAAAAGCCCCGTTTGGGCCACCCTATCCCGAACGCCATCAAGATCCTTGATCTTGTCCCATACTGCTCTAGCCATCTTTGGGCTCCCTCGGCAATTCTCCATCGGCCTATACGACTGCAAAACAGAGGAAAAACAAAAAGGGCAACATTAGAAATCATTCCATGTCAAGAAATCAATGAAATAGAAGAAATTTTTCATTGGGGCATTTCATCGAATACTTGGCGTGCGTACAAGAAAAGCTTGCCCAAGGATGCCATTCGTGATCCGAATCAACCTCTCCTACAATCCATGATGTGTAGGAGGCTCATACGCACACAATGCAATGACAATCACCCAAAGAAATGCACAAAATCAACGCATGCAAGTGGAACCTAGTTCTAGGCATGAACAAGAACAAAAGCCATTGATGGAATTTTGAATTCAAGAGAAAGGGGATTCAAACTCAATGCAATATGAGAAACAAGAGGTGAAGAAGAAGTTCTTACCAAGCCCTCCCGAACAGCGGTGGAGATATGCGCGTGCCTATCGAAGGTGAGATCATCGCGATGATAATCCTTCCCTAGCAAATAGCTCCCCAAAATCGGATTCCTTTATTCTTGAGCCATTGATTATGGAGGGAGGAGGGATTGAGAATGGATTAGGAGGAGAATCACCAAGCAAATCCACGAAAAAATTGCAAAGAAAGCGACCTTGGCTTGAGCTAGGGGGGATTTTGAAAAGGATGTTTTCAAAATAAACAAGAGTTACTGATTTATATGCCCCGGCAGAGGAAGTCCCGCGCGGTATAACTTATCTCGCCGCAAGATATACCTTCTGGAAATTGACAAAATTGTCTCGTCTACGCAATGTCAAAATTCAAAATTTTGACACATTTACCCTTGGAAATGATAAACTAGCAGGGAAACATGGAAAAACCGGCACCGCAAGTCACGGAATGAGCTAAACGTGACACCCGCACGATCGCCCGGTACGGCACCAGTCGCCCGAAAACCGAGTGGTCCAAAGATCAACTCAATCCACATGATTCAGAGCCCAGAAAGGTGAATCATCAAATAAAAAGCCCGGTCTAATGCCCAAACAGGTGGATCGTCATCATAAAAGCCCGGTCCAACGCCCAAACAGGTGGATCGTCATCATAAAAAAAAAGCTCGGTCCAACGCCCAAATAGGTGGATCGTCATCAGAAAAGCCCGGTCCAACGCCCAGACAGGTGGATCGTCAAACCAAAAGCCCGATTCAATGCCCAAACAGGTGAATCGTCATCCTCAACAATAATGCCCAATTCGGAGCCCAGAAAGGCGAATCGTCACAAAACCGACAGGACTCAAAGGACTGGATAGGTGAGCCTTTGTTTTCTAACATATTTCCCACAGGTTCGGAGCCCAGACAGGCGAATCTTCAAACAGACAGGTATATTCAGAATTGGGTCTTGATTTGATTCCTCAGTATGAATTTATCTTTCAAAACAAAATCTCCTCGATTTTCAAATGATTTTCAAAATACCTAAAGCAGCCTTTTCGTGTTTTGGAGTCGAACTACGTCATGGTCTGATTCTCTGATAGAGATACGTAGGAAGCCGTGCGGTCCGACCATCCCGATGTTCAGAATGATGTCTTTTCTATCGTCGACATGACTTCTTCCATAAGACTTGTCGACGAGGGGCTCTGTAGACACCCCATTCTGAACACATCGGGTCATATTTATACCACTCTAAGTCTCGCTTTGAGTCAAGAAGTAGAAATCCACCATTTTGTCATGTTTCGTTAAGTTTTGACTAACTATCGTTAGTTTGGGACTAAACTGCATACGAGATAATGAGGAAAGGACAAGACTGTCCACAAGAGCAATATCTCGCCGTGAGATGGCGTGTCTCGCGCGAGATATCCTCCCTCTGCAGCATGCAGATGACAGTTTCCTCATCGATTTCAACCTCTTTTCAGGATAAAACTTTATCCATCCGGCCAACCAATGGGATTTGGAGTCTAGAACCTTCTGATAGGGTTTTACCTCTCCACTTCTTCATATCCAACCCCTATAAATACTTGGTGACTTCCAAGGCTCAATAGGTCGGCAATTCTACAATTCACAGACATTTTGTTGGCTTCTTTCCCTGAAAGAATCCTACAAAATCACCCTAAAACGCACTACAAAGTTTGTTTGTCAACCTTGTTGATAAACAAACATCAAGACCCAAGTCAAGGACTGAGACGAGGCTCCGTCCGTATCGAGAGTTGATTCTAAACTTTAGTCAAAACTCTGCCCAAATCACCTCACGCAAGGTAACCCCTAAATCCCTTTCTAATTGATTATTAGAGTGGTATAAATCTATTGAATCTAGGATCGGCCTAGAGCCTCTCCAAATCATGGAGGTCTCGAAGCAATCGATCCTACATTCCGTTTAACCCCGTTAAATGGATATTTCATTGTTTAAAATCTCTTTTTTTTCTCTCTTTTGAAAACCTCTCTTTTCTTTAGCAAGATCGATCTCCGGATTGGGTGAAATGGATGCTCCTTGACCTACCCATTTCATAACCTATGCCCCGAACCCAAATCTCTTTCAAAATGGTTTTTCTATGTTTCCAAATGAATAATATAGGTGGCGACTCAAAAAGATAAAATTCTTCTCACAACGCTACAGTAGGACTAGTCTGGGTAGTTGGGAAACTAAAACACTACATGTAGGTCACTCGGTGAATTTGGTCTCAAAAATGGACCCCATCAAGTACCTTTTCGATAAACCTTCCCTCTCGATGTGCCTGGCAAAGTGGTCATTCTTCCTAGCAGAGTTTGACATCAACTATGTAACAAGAAAGGCAATCAAGGGTCAAGCACTATCAGACCAGTTGGCAAATTTCCCTAGTAATGAGGATCGAGGGCCTGAACCCCAGTTTCCGAATGAGGGGATTTTCGCTGTTGATCCTGTGAATCGATGGCAACTCTTCTTCGATGGAGCTGCTAACAAAAGGGGAAATGGCATAGGGATGTTGCTAGTAGACCCGAAAGATGAGCATACGCCGATAGCCGTCAAGCTGAACTTCTCTATCACAAACAATGCGGCAGAATATGAAGCATGTATAGCCGGTTTGGAGGCCGCCCTAGAAAGAAATGTCAAGGAACTCGAGGTCTACGGAAACTCAGCCCTGATAATTAACCAGGTCTCGAACAAATGGAAGACTATGGATCCTAACCTACAGAAGTATCATGCCTATATGGAAGAATTGATAGAGCAGTTCAAAGAAGTGACCTTCCATTATCTGCCAAGAGACAAGAATAGATTTGCAGATGCCTTGGTTACTCTAGCCTCATAGGTAGAAATCTCGGAGGGAAAGGCAGTAAAACCATTCAGGGTAGGTAGAAGGGAAACACCAGCCTTCTATTGTGAAATAGAAGTGGGACCTGAACTCGTCAAGGAACCTTGGTACAATCAAGTTTACCAGTTTCTCAAAGATGGGGAATCAGCATTCAAAGACGAAAAAGGTAAGTTGAAGGAAGGCATCAAAGCCAAAAGCTTGCAAGCTTTGAAGCGACTGGCCTCTCACTATGTCATTCTAGGAGGTGATCTGTACAAAAAGCGATACCAAGGACTACTCCTGCTATGTGTCACCAAAGAAAGAGCAAGAGAGCTAATGAGCAAAGTCCATAATGGTCCCTGCGATCCTCACATGAATGCCAGAGCATTAATGCAAGTGATCCTCAGAATGGGCTATTACTGGATCTCCATGGAAACAAACTGCATTTAACATGTCCGAGAATGTGATAAGTGCCAGCGGTTTGCCAACATTAATCATCTCCTGCCTCATAACCTGTACTGCATAACGATGCCTTGGCCATTTGCAACTTGGGGCATTGATGTAATCGGGAAGATAGCTCCAGCCGGAAGTAATGGGCATGAGTTTTTGTTAGTGGCAGTGGACTATTACACAAAATGGGTGGAAGCAAAGTCTTATAAGGTCCTCACATCCAAGAAGGTTGCCCAGTTTGTCAAAGAGAATATCATGTGCAGATATGGGGTGCCAAACGAGATCATCTCGAATAACGGGACACATTTTGAAGGAGACTGCGATAGATTGCTGTCAGAATTCAAGGTTACTCGTCACAAATCATCCCCGTATAGGCCTCAGACCAATAGAGCGGTAGAAGCTGCAAATAAGACACTTGAGAGAATAATCCGAAAGATGGCCACTCGCGATCATGACTGGCCCGAAAAATTACATCTAGCACTCTGGGGCTACAGAACTTCTGTAAGAACAGCCACGGGAGAAACCCCCTTTGCCTTGACTTACGGAATGGAAGCAGTCCTGCCTGTAGAGTTGGAAATTCCGTCACTGAGAGTACTCTTGGAAAACAGCATCAACGAAGTAGAATGGTTGCACAACCGGCATGATGAGCTCGCCCTGCTTGATGAAAGGAGGCTAAAAGCCATGGAACATACTCGAGCCTATCAGAGGTGAAAGGCCAGGGCATTTGACAAAAAGGTCAAGGCCAGAGACATCAAAGAAGGAGATTTGGTACTGAAAGAGAAGCCCCCTACCAGAGACAACCCTCTAGGAAAGTGTGAACCCATTTGGATCGGCCCGTATGTGGTACAGAAGATACTATCGGGAGGAGCAATGAAGCTTGCAGACATGGACGGCAATCCTTTTGTTCACCATGTCAACGGTGACAAGCTTCGTCGTTATAATGTTTAAAATAAAAAAAATAATAAAAATAATAAAAAGTGCAAAAAGAGTAATACCCAGCTAGGCTGAAAACCCAGAAAAGGGCGGTCTAGGCAGAAAATAGGGTCGCACCAAAAAAAAAAGAAAAAATAGTGCAAAAAGAGTAATACCCAGCTAGGCTGAAAACCCTAAAAAGGGCGGTCTAGGCAGAAAACAGGGTTGCACCAAAAAAAAAACAAAATCCAAAAAGTTCATTAGAATGAACTACGGAGACCTGAGCCCCTTAGTCTTTCTTGTAAAAGGGGAACGTAGGCAGCCAGAAATGGATCGATCTAAACAATAAATAAGACATTCAGATTTCCATGAAATGTGTCTTGAAAAATTCTAAGATAATATCTCTTGTTTTTACAAATTAAAAACTTCTTGATGAGTTCAAGCACGACCTACTCTTGACTCTCCTAACCTGCTTTGAAGATAAAAATATACAATAAAAGACCTAATAAACTAATGTATTTTCAAAAGGCAACAAGTGGATGCTTAGAATAGGTCTATCAATTGACAGCAACAGCGTCCTCCTTGTTCTTCTTTCCCCGACCTCGACCTCGTCGAGTGTTCTTTCTCTTCTTCTTAATGATGTCTGTCTCCCTCATCCCTATCTCAGGCATCCTCACTGGAGACTCAATCAAACCTGTGTCAATAAGTGCCTTCTCTACCCTAGCACGAGTCTTTATCTCCTCCCGCTGAGCCTTGGTGAGAGGATAAACCTCTGATAGTCTCTCATATCTGACTTCCATGTCTTTGATAAAATCGCCTGACTGGTTATGGCGACTAGCCTTTATCTTGGATTCCCTCAAATCCCTATTAGATTCACTATCAACACCCAATAAGGCCTGGCGCCTCTCTCCCAAGATAATCTGAGTCACCCCCATCTCCCTCTCACACCAATCCAGGTAAGCTGTGGTCAAAATGGTACTCTTCATGTTCTTGAGAATGGCCTGGGTGGAAAAGCAGCATATGTCCATGCTCTCAAGAAAAAGGATGATCTGTCTGGATCTCTCATATCTAAAGGTGCCACCTCCATGGTGCGAATGTCCTCCCCGACATCCAATGGCTCCTGTAAGCCCCCGAACTGTCTCGATACCAAGCGGGGAATGTAAAAGGAAGACAAGGATAGCCCTGGAACCCTCACTATGTAGGACTTCTGAAATGTCCTATGAGTCTGCAACCTCCAATGAGCACCCACCAATAAACATCCGAAGTAGACAGCCGAGCCATCATCAGCTCCCAGTGACCCTGATCCTGCTGTCTCGGTGCACCCCTCCGAGAAATAACCCAAGGACAATAAGTAGGCAAAACCTTAGGTAAAGCCTTGAGCCACTCCTGCAACCACAAAGTCAGTACAGCTGGGCTCCCTGACTGCATAAAAAGTTCCCCCTAGCCATCCTATCAATGCCATGCAGCGTCTCTCCCAAAATCAGAGGGACAATATCTCTCCCAGCCCTCCAGTCTCTGACCATGTCCAAAAGGCCACTATGGTACACTCCAAAGGATTCAGCAGTGAAAAGGAAAGAAATTACGCAGAGAATGAAAGCATCCATAGATACCGTGGTCCCAATAGTACTTGGAGACATAAATCTGCTTGAAATATCAGAGATGTCGATCCTATCGGGAGCTATCATAATCCCTTCGGCTTCTTCCAGAGAAATTTGCAGGAAAGATGCCAGCTTTAGGATCACTGGTAAATCCCCGGCCAAAGGAATCGAAATAGCCTCAATTTTCGGACCCCCAATCAATGCTCGGAAATCCTCAAAGGTGGGAACGATCTCATTGTAGGAAAAGGAGTAAACATGTCTCCGGACATCCCAAAATCTTGCTGCTGCTCTCAAAAGGTCCCAATCGGGTGGAAGATCCTTCAAATGCCATAAAGATTTGATTTTGAAGGTGTTATCAAAAAGTCCCTTGTGAGATTGAAAGTTATACCTCATCCAAGATTGAAGGTTGGAAAGAAAATGATCTCTTTTCCCCTTTTGCAATCGGACCGGTTTCTCCATGGCAACGATTTGATTTATCTTTCTTTTTGGCTAAAAATCTATTCTTGGATGGTCTGAGACATTATGGAAGGAACCAAAATGGGAAATGAAATATAAATACCCTTCCTTGGCTTTATTTGCAGAAAATCAGTCCAGGCAGAAGACCCAGCCGTGCGGCCTTTTTTTCTCAGGTCCTAACCGGGCGACTTCATTCGCTGCTGCAGAAAAAAAATATGCAGCAGCCAAAGTTGCTACCCAAGTGGAATTTTCACCCCACTTTCTCAAAAGCCTGCATAAAAATCATCCCAAACACCATTCATACATTCCAAACACCATCATAACACATTTTGGCCCAACTTTCACCCCATTTCCATGCAAAAAACCGCCCCAAGGCTCAAGTAATATGACAAAATAGCAATAATAACAATAAGAAAAGAAAAGAAAAGAAAAGAAAAGAAAAGAAAAAAAATCATTACATGCCTTTGCAACAATTGGCCCCCAAATAAAAAATAAGTACAAATTGTTTGTTATGCATCATTTGTTTTTGTTTCTCTCTCTCTCTCTAAGTACGGACGGAAAGGACCCTAAGCCTTCGACTCCTCATTGCTGCTCAGCTCGTAATATTTGGGGTCCCTCATCAAGTCCTCATCATCGCTCATGGCGGACAAGTTAACGGGCACATGCTCATACTCCGCCAACTGCTCCAAGATGTCGGTATTTGGCCCACGCCCCCGAGGCACGCCACTGGTCGAAGACAAGTGGTATCCTGAGGCTGATGACAAAGATGCCACACTCTCGACGTGTCTCCTCTTGCGCTCAGGCTCCTGCGCATTCCCCGCAGCCCTCGACGCACAAGCCAGCTTCCTCAAGAGAGACTGAGCTAGTTGCTTCCTTCCCCTGTTCTGTCGTACCAAAGTGTCATAGGTGCGAGCAGGGACCTGCGATAAAGAAATGGATTCAGAATTGAAGCAATAACATGGACATAAAAGAAAAAAAGAAAAAGCCGAAAAGAAAAGAAAAAGGAATCCAGAGTTTACTTACAGTGCTGTCAACTGGCAAAGTAAACTAGGCATCTCTCGTGTCGGGAATGGGCACCATCAGCCTCTTCGGCACCCCATTCATCACATAAGATAGGTGAACCGGGGGAATAGGTGGATCGGTCGGCTCTACCTCTCCATACCCCTGAGCAGCAGCTATCTTCACCAGCCTCTGCGGCGTCCTCAAACGCTCCTCCACAAAGGTGGTGTACGGAGTAGCGTGATCAAAATAATCCTCCGCTGCCAAACTGACCCTGTACCTATCCCTCTCTTCCTCTAGCCAATCCTTGGGCTGCAGCATGAAAGGAGGAGGATCGTGAGGAGTAATAGCGCCCAAAGGAGGGACATGACCGTGCTGCCTGGAAAATCGGTCCCTCAAGTAGATAACATCACAGGTCAAGCTTGTCGACCACCTCCTCTGCCGAGTCATGGCCACGGCATCGCCCATCAATGCCGCAGGATACCGCCTCCAAGAGTAGAAAGTAACCCCCTCACAGCTGTCCCCATTGATGACAGGCCTCACCATCTTGTAATCAAAGGTGATCCGGGTCTTCGCATTGAACTTGTCCCGAGCCTCACCTCTCCAGCGTACCATAGCTGGGAAGGTAGCGGGATCACTCTGCTGGTTCCACGGAAAAAACCCGATCACCTCACAAAACCAAGCCTGCATGTCAGAACATAAAGGTTATTTTCTCTCATGAATTTTGAGGGTACAGAAAGGGAAAGAACATAAAGAAGAATGAGAATACCTCCAAAGTGAAGGAGAAACAATCCATAGAAGCAGCCTTATTCTGGCTGTACAGATCCAAAGCAAAATAAAGCTCCGCCAATCCGGCCTCACCCCAAGAGATCTCCCCAACAGTAGCCAGATCATCCAAGGAATCCAGCAAATAAATCATTGCCAATGTCCCAGAATTAGCAAAGATTATGACAGATAAAGTAAACCACAAAAAGGCCCTCGCAAGCTGGTGAGCAGTCATGTCATTGGCAACAAATTCCTCCATGCACCTGAGAACCTCAATCTCCACCAAATGAGTCTCCATCCCTAGCCCCTTCATACGAATGTTAAACCCCACATATTCCCTGAACTCAGCATCAGAAATGTGGTCTCTCCAGGTCACAGGCCGATCAATGAACCGCAAGCCTGTGATAGCCGTGAAATCGGCAGGGGTCACAGTGGCCTCTCCCTAGCCCAGGTGAAAGCTATGGGTGGTATCCCACCAAAACTCAGAAAGAGCTAGGACCAATCCCTTACTCTTGGTCATCACATGAACGCCTCTGCTGATAGCCTCAACAAAGGCATGGAGACCTGTAGCCTCAACTAGCTACTTAGGGTTGTGACCATCCTTCTCGAAGTCAGACATCCTCACCCACAATTTCACCGCTATCTCAGCAGGTCCCCGTGATTTGCTCTCCTGCAGGTAAGCACAGCAAAGGTATGTTAGTCCTTCAACTTATCTCGGAAACATGCATATATTCACAAAATAGTGCACACATGCCAAAGAAAAGCATTTTTGCCTAGAACACGTGTCTTTCATCATTTGAAACACGTCACACCGAGCACATGCTCTCCCAAGCACAAAAAAATCTCAGTTTTTACAAAATTCTTTGCATATAAATTTAATCTTTCAAATAGGCATGCATGAATCATTTTCATCATCCAAAATCTCATTCTTGCATCTATGATCGGGAGTTAACCTAGTTTTAGCACATGCAAGAACTCCGTCCCATTTTCGGCATTATTTTTTCTCACTTTATTTTCAAAAAATGAGTCATACTCATATTTATTCAAATAAATTGCACATGCATGATTACCTATGTATCTAGCTTCATAGGTCAATCGTTAAATCCATAAAATCATCAACAAAATCACAAAGAAAATCCAAAAATTCCCAAAATTCTAATTTAGACCTAATCAATCAAAAATCAACCAAAATCGATAAAATTGAGCAAATCGAAAGTGCTTACCCCCTATAGATTGAGGTTTCATTGACTTGTGATCCCTTTTATCGAGATAAAATTGAAAAGTAGGCACCGCAAAGTCATACTTTCGGTCGGTCCTCACAAACTCCCTCCTCCTCAATCTCGCGGCATGTGATAGATCACGACGCGCTTGGCGAGGCATAATGTGTCCTCCTTGGTCCATTTGAGTAGTAGAAACCCGAATCTTTGAAGACCTTGGCGTTTTCTCTCTCCTTTCTTTCTTCTCTCCTCGGCAAACAGCAGCAACAATGGCCACCGCCGTTCTTCTGTCTGTTTTAAATAAATCTGGTGCAACAAGGTCTTAGACCGTGCGGCTTCTTTTTCTCCATCTCTAGCCGAGCAGCTTTATTCGCCTCAGGCTGAATTTACACTTTTATCCCTAGACTTTCCCCTTAAGCAAATAACTCCCATTATCTCCTAACGGAGTAACGTTGTCTCCCAAAAATCTCCGTTATCTCCAAATGGAATAACGTTTTCTCTCAAAAAACCTTCGTTACTTCCGTTAGAATGGAATAATGTTAGGTGGTCGCATTCGGTATCCATTAACCTTAGCATTTATGTACATGGCCTCGTGATGATTGTCCCATATGATGGGAGGTCCAAATCAGTGAAAGTGATGACATTGCCAAATTGCACGTGGCCAATCATTTGAGTAAGATCTTTAGGTGTTGCTTTTGAGGAAATGGACATTTGAGCTAAAGATATTTTCAACATCTCGCGATGCTTATGGGATGCTCCTATAAGGTCCCAAACTCAGATGTTTGCTTGTGTTTTCTTTAGCTGGGCTAAGAGGGGATCGTCGGGTTCATTTGACGATGAAGCCTTTGTTTGTTTAGGAGGATTTTCTTCCCTTGGGTCTTTGTTGATAATCACCTGACCAGATCGTGTGAGGAGATTAACTATTTTAGGTTCTTTTCCTTTTTGTTCTAAGATTTCATCCCAAGACATCATGTAGCAGAAAGAAAATTTATTAAATTCTAGAGGGCTTTCGTCCACAATTGTGGCTAGATGAGTAGGATCCTCGAAGCTACTTCCTATCTCTATTAGATTGACATCATTGTTTGGTATAGGATTGGTGACAACATTGGGAAGCCCTATTTCTCTAGCATCAAACAGATCTTGGATTACATCCTTCAAGTGGAAGGATGAGTTGGTGTCGTGGCCAGTAGCATTGTGATAATTGCAGAAGAGATGATGAGCATGATTAGCGGGAAGTTCTTTCATTGGTGGGCCACCCTCTCTTGGTTTGACCTTTCCATTCTTGATAAGCACATCGAGAAGTTCTTCTTGAGTGATCCCTTCGAGTTTGTCGTAATGTCTATCCTTTTCTTCTTTTGTGGTGGGGGTACTCTGAGTATTTACCATTTCCAGGATGGTTGAAGACTATAGCATTGACGGAAGCATCCTTGGAGTTAGAAGAGGAAGAGGAGCTCTTGTTGTAGCGAAACCCACTTTCTTTTTTGGCTTCTTTCTTCTGTTTGATGAGGTCATCTACTCGTATCCCGAATTTGTGGAGTTCGGCGAAGCTAGGGAAATAGTTACCCGTGAGTTTTTCTTGATACTCTTCTCGGAGGCATTGAATGAGGATGTGAATTTGCTCGTCTAGGCTTGGCCTATCAAAAATTTCGATCAGTTTGGTCCTCCATCTTTTGACGAAGTCTGTAAATGATTTGTTCGAGAGTTGCTTGGTTTGCTCGAGGTCCCTTCTAGTAGTGCGGTAAGTAGAGTTGTCCTCAAATTGCTTTTGGAAGGCATGACTGGCAAGTGGCCAATCAAGCCTTGTGGAGAGTGGAAGGTTCATTTACCAATCTTTAGAGGCACCATCAAGAGTTTGTGGGAAGCATTGAGCTAGCAAGTTGTCATCAACACCCATAGGCAGCATGGCCCAAGAGTAGGTTTCCAAATGGGTTTTTGGACAAGTAGTGCCATTGAACTTTGCAATGTCGGGTGTTTTGTATTTTCGAGGAAGCTTTGACATGGATTGATGAAGAGTGTCATAGTCAATAGAGAGCGAGGCTCCCTTACTCACGTCGAGGGATGCGAGTTTCTTTTCTAGCATTGCCATAGTAAGGGGTTCGTTTGCTTTCTTGCTTTCCCCCTTGCTTTCCTTCTTGGAAGTATAACTCTCATTATCAGAGGAGGAAGATGATGAGCTAGACTCATGCTTCTTTTTCTTTCTTTTGCTCTTGTGATTACTCTTAGTCTTCCTGGTATATGATTCTTCTTCTTCGGAGGAAGAATCATTTTTCTTTTTATTTTCTTTTGTGGCTAGTGCCGCCCTAAGCTCTTGGATTTCCTCAACGAGGGTATGGATTTGGGCTGCTTGCTCCTCTAAGCAGCCATTGGCTTCTTCTAGCAGTTTGTGATTGTTTTTAGACATGGTTTCGTCACCCGGAATGTCGTCAATGCCAGACATTGTGTTGGGAGAGTCTTGAGGCTGATGTAGCTTCAGAAAACTGACATAGAAGTGCAGAACTCGTGTTAAGATAAAATATAGCCCCAACGGA
Organism: Adenophora triphylla var. japonica; assembly: GCA_022495995.1. Lineage (NCBI taxonomy): Eukaryota > Viridiplantae > Streptophyta > Magnoliopsida > Asterales > Campanulaceae > Adenophora > Adenophora triphylla. The sequence goes on along the minus strand of JAFEMH010003042.1, from coordinate 230,435 downwards.
TCGGAAGAAGGCTTAAAGGTTTCAGGCTCAGCACAGTAAACAGAAGCTTTGTCTCGCGCGGAACAGGTAGACTCGCGCGAGACAATTTCACTGGAAGTCGATTTTTATTTGTCCTAAATTTTGGTCGGAACGGATAATCCGTTTTGAGGGATTTCTAAGGTCTTTATCCAAACCTAACGACTCAGTAATCGATCTGTTCTTTGTAAAATAAAGCCATTTAAAATTGATTTGAAGGGTTTTTCTTTTTAAAGGGACCATGCTCTTTGAAGGGACAATTCCGAAAGGGTCATTCCGAAGGGACATTTTTTTCCGAAGGGACTTTTCCGAATCTTTCTTTATGGTCAATTTTACATTAGCTTTATTTTGGTCAAAGACATAGAAAGATCACCGAGTCAAAAACCGCCCGGTCATGGAGTGTTCCTAAAAAATCAATCTACATGATGCATGAGGCTATGCAGGGTTTATGGCTAGGCTCCTCACGATATGACAATCTAGATGGATTGAAGACACGAGGTGGGATGATCCAACTTCGGAGAGACCGGCGATTAGGTGATTACCGTCATCCGTCCTTAGTGTGGGTCCCGGGTTTATCAAGGCATGTAGTGCAATGATAGTTATAATCATGAGTGCACGTGTGTGAGAGTCAATTCTAGGTGATAGAGTAAAATATAGAGTTTTTTTTTTTTTGAAAACAAAAGGAAAAAAACTAGCAATGGCCGCACCAAGTGGTTGCCTATGTTTCTCCCAATTTAGGAAGAGTCAGGCCGTCGTAGTTCCACACACAGGAGAGAGAGAGAGAGAGAGAGAGAATAAATAAATTAAATTAAATTAAATTTACAAATCCCGAATCCTCCATGGACCAGTCTTTAATCAAAAAACCAATCTCACGCAATTTAAATGAGAATCATTACTTAAATAAAATAAACTACAACTTCGAGTTCTACATCTTAAGGGAGGCCTAGAGATGAAAGAACTCTGCAAATACTGTAATCTGGGATCCCCCTTGCATGTTTGAATTTTATCTTAGATCTCAAAACGAACAAGAAAAACCAGAAAACAGAACAGGTTCGTGCGGGACTAGCCTGAAATTGAACAGGAAATCAATTTTTTTTTGAAAATCCCCCTTAATTGATGCAAGTCTAAGCCACTTTAATTTTAAATACAGTCCCCAGCAGAGTTGCCAAACTGTAGCGATGCGAAATTTCTCCTCTTTTTATCTATTGATTTGTTAGAGTCGCCGCCTATATTATTATGAGGAAATATAGAAAAACCAATTTAAGAGATTTGGGTTTGGGGCTTAAGTGATGGATTTGGAAGGTCAGGGAGCACCGCATCCACCCAATCCAAAGATCAGTTTTGCTTAAGGGGTTTTTTAAATAATTAGTTCTTTTTTATGAAAGAAATGAAGAAAAACAACCATTTAATTAGATTAAATGGAATATGGGATCGATTGCTTCGAGACCATCTCCATAATTTGAAGAGGCTCTAGGCCGATCCCAGATTTGATATGCTTATACCACTCTAAAGATCAATCATAATAGATAAAGAAGAAAGGAAGATTACCTTTAGGTCGAGAAGTGATTTGGACATAGTTTCGCCTTGATTCTAGGCTTGAATCTTGATATTCGTTGATCAACAAGGTTAATGGACGAATATGTATGTTGTTTTAGAGTGATTTGCAGGAGTCTTTCAAGGAGAGAAACCAACAAATTTTGTGTGAGTTGTGTCTCGGATTGGGACCTTAACCTCCTCCTCTCCAAATACCGAAAATCATCTAGTATTTATAGGGATTGATTTACTTGGTCACCAAGTTTAGGAGACTCAAGAGATTTAGGATATCTCCCAAAGAAGGTTCCAGATCTCTACAATCAGTATAGACCCGGATTGGATGAGTATTGATCAAGAAAAGAGGTCGAAATCGACAAGGGAAGTCAATCTGCCCCTCCTGCAGAGGGATAGTATCGCGCGATACATGCCATGTCCCGCGCGGGATAAGACTTCACAAAGGACAGATTTGTCCTCCCCTTGTTATCTCATATGCAGTTTAGTCCAAACTAATGCCCGTTAGTCAAATCTTAACGAAACATGACGAAATGGTAGATTTCTACTCTAAAATTGAAGGTGAGACTTAGAGTGGTATAACTCTGCTACGATAGGTTCAGAATGGGGTGTCTACACCTATATGGTACATTAGCTCATCAAAATTCTTTATGGGTGTTATTGTCACAGATTTTCTTCTTATCAGAGATTAGCTAGAATGTCCAAGTCTATTTGGTCAAGCTCTATTGGGTCAGTTTTGATGATTGGGAGGCCTAGGACTGTGGCAATATCCACATAGTCTATGTCCAATGGTACTCCTTGAATTTTGGTTCTTATTAATTTGATGGTTCTACCTCTGTCATCCTTCACCTTAACTTCTCTTGCATAGTGGAAGAACTGATCCACTAGAGCTAGAATGTGGAAGGATTGCTTCATATTGAAAAATGGAAGGACTCCACTCTCCTTGAAAGCTTTGAGCATTACACGGCCAAGAGCATCCCGGGCCAAGTCCTTTCTATCTATCACCCATCCATGGATGAAATGACTAGTATTCTGAAAACAAAAATATCAATGTGAGTAGGTGAAGTACAATTATTGTAAGTACTAAGCTCAGAGATAAGAACAAAGTACTTCACAATTTGATAGATTTATGTGCGATCGACCGTACGGTTGGCATCTAGATGCGGTTGACCATACTTACACATAGAGAGAGAGAGAGAGAGAGTTAGAGATAAAACTTAAAACAATTTACTGTAGATATATTCGGATTAAAAAGTACAAACATGATCAAAATGAATCACAACCCAAAATATGAAGAATTTTTGAAAAAACTTGGATGAATACATGATGAATATTTGAAGAACACCAAGAACATCAAGAGCAAATTTCCAAAAATGAACAGAACTAAGTAAAATATACATTTCCATGTTCCTAATAGCAAGAATTTCAACAAGACATCATCAAAAACATGAATTAAACACATAAAATTTCAGAAATCAGTTTTGAACTTTTGAACAAACTCGAAACCTTGTTTATGACAAATCATCTATTTAAGCATCAAGATACCAAGTAGACATGAAATTAACAACATAATGAGTTACAAAATGATAAAGCGAGCAGCAATGTGGAAGAATTTCATAACAAACAACATTAAAAATGAGATTTCAAGCAAATGGGTTTCCCCTTTTCATGAAGAAATACGAACAATATATTCAAACTTTGAATTTTGAAGTTAGGTGATAGAAGAGTCATACCATGATTACGAATTTCGATAAGGATGAATCAGTGCTTGATTTCTCATAAATTTTCTTGGTTTATGCTTCTTAGAAGGAGCCATTTTATACTAGCAGATTTTAGTGAGAAAAATTAGAGAGGGAGAGAGAAGAAGACAAAGACAAGGACAACAGAGGAGAGTCTGTACAGGTGATTGTGGGAAGTGAAGAAGTGGAGTAGTGGAGGGAGAAGTTATGGAGGTGGGATAGTGCACAGTAATGTCCTCTGTGTAAGGGATAGTACTTTTGTCTTCACCATGACAGCCAATGATGGCTGAACAAGTGTTGGAGGATGTGTCATTTAAGACAAAAAATGTGTCTTTATAAATGATTTGAATTTATGAAAAATGAGGGAAAAATAATTGCAAAAGTACTCTTGATTAATTATCTTGTACTAAAAAGGACAAGTTCCAATCATCAATAAGATTTAAAGTACTTACCTGATGTATTCATGGATACAGTTAAGAAGGCCTTTTAGAGCCAAATGGTTGACTGTATAAAAAGGCTTCTACAAAGCCTATACATGATGTTTTATAAGCTCATGGGGTCCAATTAGATACATCCGGTGCACTTGAGATATATTTGAGGCACATGCATGCTAAAGGACTAATGCAATTGAACGTGCTTATGATAGGCTTTGTGCGGATGACCGTGTTGAATGGAATGGGACATTTTTTTACTTATACTTAAATCATGAACTCAAACACACTATATTTGTTAGACAAAAGAATATGGACATGTTTATACAAGTTCAAGGATACCCATTTCTTCTCCTAAGTACAAGAATCTCTTGGAATCCAGAGCTTTGGTGAGAATATCTGCAATTTGATTGTCAGTACCCACAGGCTCTAAATGAATGTTACCTTTTTCAACATGGTCCTTGAGAAAATGATACTTGATATCAATGTGCTTGGTTTTGGAATGCATCACAGGGTTGTTTGATAATGCAATGGTTGATGTATTGTCACAATAGATTGGACAATTTCTTTATGGATACCATAGTCAACTAGTTGTTGCTTCATCCACAGTATCTAACAACAGCAACTCCTAGCTGCAATATACTCAGCTTCGATTGTTGAAACAGAAATTGATGCTTGTTTCTTGCTGGCCCATGCAATAACTCAATTTCCAAGAAAATGACAAGTTTCCACTAGTGCTTTTCCTAACAATTGTGCAAGCTGCATAGTCTGCATCTGAGTAACCTATAAGATCAAAAGATGGTTCTTTGGAATACCAAAGTCCAAGGTTAATAGTCCCAGATAGATAACGAATAATACTTTTTGTAGCTATAAGATGTGCTTCTCTAGGATATGCTTGATAGCGAGCACAAACACAAACAATAAACATGATATCTGGCCTACTAGTAGTAGTAAGGAGCCAATCATACCTCGATACAAAGTCTGATAACCTTTCTTACCTTTCAAGTCTTTGTCTAGCTTGTTATCGGTGGTCATGTGAGTGTCGTATGCTTTTGCATTTGAAAGTCCAAATTTCTTGATTAGATCTTTGGTGTATTTTGCTTGGCTAAGGAAGATGCCTTCATTACATTGTTTGATTTGGAGCCCAACGAAAAATTTAAGTTCTCCCATCATGCTCATCTCAAACTAGCTTTTCATGAGCTTCTCAATACGCTGGCACAAGATTTCATTAGTAGAACCAAAACTGATATCATCAACATATATTTGAACAAGTAAAGAATGATTTTATATTTGGCAATGAAAAGAGTTGCGTCAATTTTACCTCGTTTGAAGCCCTTTTCTAAGAGAAATTTAGATGAAGTATCATACATTGATCTTGGAGCTTGTTTTAGTCCATACTAGGCTTTTTGGAGTTTGTAGACATGATCAGGATGTTTGTTGTTTTCAAATCCAGGAGGTTGTGCAACATAGACCGTTTCTTGAAGTTCACCATTGAGAAATGCACTCTTCACATCCATTATTAAAGCTTGAATCTTTTGAAAGAGGCATAAGCTAAGAAAATCCTTATAGCTTCAAGTCTTGCAACGGGGGTAAAAGTTTCATCGTTGTAAGTACCCAAATCTGGCTCATGCCTTCCGGTTAAGTTTCCCGGCAATTCTCCGAACTTTCATAAAGTTCAGGGGCGATTCGGGAACTTTTCCAAACTTTCCAAGGGAGGAAGGACCTGCTAGGAATTAAAATTCCAGGCAGGATCTCGCTGGAATGAAGCTTCCAGCTGCCACCTTGCATGAATCTAGAAACAGGCTGAGTCATCATGGATAACGCCGGACGACCTCTTTTGCAGGAGGTTAACGCCGGGCGGGTTCATTAAGAAGCACAATGCAGCCTATAAATAGAGGCCTCCTCTACCCATTTTAACAAGAACAATTAAGCATTGTTACTCTGCCAAATTAAAAACTCGAATTTCCAAAAGCTGAAACCTCCCAAAAATCACCTCCCTCCTCCATAAAATCCTTCCAAAACCATTCCTACATAGGAAAATACCTAAGGGAGATAGAGAGAATCACCATTGGTAATCTCTCCTTCCTTTCCCCTTGAAATACTCTTATTATATTTCTCTATTCATTACTTGTCATTTATCTTGCCTTTATTTGTCATCTTTATTGATTATATGATATAAAGTCCCTATCTTTACCATGTAAATATCATACTCCCCCTTTCCCCTACACAAGTGATTCATGGGGAATCCTCTCCCAAGGATGAACAAGAGTCCACACGTGGCTTGTTCTAGGGAAGATTCATCACATGATGATGTGAAATCCCTTCATTTTATTACATAAAAATGCAATCTTTACTCTCATTATGTCATCCCCCTCCCTTGACCTAGCTTCCAAGGATTGTCCACCTTATAAGGTCTTAAAGGACATAGGAAAGCCATAAAGGTCATCCCTTTATATTATGTCTTTATCTTTAATAATGTTCCTTACGTTATTTACAAAAAAAATGCAATCTTTACCTTTCAATGTCATTCCCCCATGTCCCTTTTGGTTGGATCACTCTCCGAGGATTGTCTAGTAGCCTTTTAAGGCACGAAAGACATAGGATGAGTATAAATATCCAATCTTTATACCCCTCCCCTAGTCCCCTTGGTTCTTGGAGCATCCCGTGGTGTGGATCGGTGTAAAGACCTCATCTTTACATCACTTTTGCCTCTAAAATGCCATAGTTGTAGTCCCTTTAGAAGTGGATGAATCTTAGTCCCGACATCTCCGATCATCACTTGGGACGAGCATAAATGTCCCTACGAAGCTCAATCGTCTCAAGATGTAGGATTGATGGGCAAAGACTCTTAATTTTCTAAAGAGTCTCATTCTTGGACTATAAAAAGGTGTCCCTCTCTCGATCACATATGACCAAGTCCCCAAAGAATGTTGGTTTAAGATATACCAAGGCTTTTATGCCAATTATAGTTGATTATTCCAACAGGGGGGGTAAAAAGGTCACTTAATGATGATCACAAGTCCAAGATGAGCGCGGGATCAAAATCCCGAACACATCAAATCCAAGGAATCCCGAGCTATAACCTTCTTATATGGTTTATATGTCCAGCAGATAACTTGGCACATTCCCTCCTTTTTCAAAACACACACACACACATGAGCACACAAACAAGCACAAACTTTGGATCTAGGAAGACTTGCTTTCTCAAGGCTCCTTGGGTGAACGCGATCCGTTCTTCCCAAGGAGTAACTTATCCTCCGGACCCTTATCCTTTTTTTTAAAGTTTTGAGAAAATCAAAATGGCGTGGCGACTCCGTTTTTCAATAAAATCGGTGTCTTCAAACTGAGGTGAAGCGGCGACCCTATAAAACGGTTCGATCCCGAGGGCCCACATTCACAATCGTAATTAATTATTTCTTCTTGTCTATATCATTATGCAACCAACATTGATTTGTTTCTTGTGATGCTTCCATTCTCATCCATCTTGTTTCTAAATACCCATTTTATATCAATCACTCATTGATCCTTTGGTCTTGGAACTAGAGTCCAAACTTTACATCTTTTGAATTGGTTGAGATCGTCTTGCATAGCCACAATCCAACTTGAAGCTTCATCAACTTTCTTTGGTTCAATTTGAGATAAGAGTGAAGTGTGCTCATCATAGTGAGAGCTTCTTGTTTGAACACCATAGAACAAATCACCAATGATGTTATTGATTGGGTGATCTCTAACCTCATAAATTTTTGGAGGTAAGTGTGGTTGAGTTGATTGTTGTTGAAGGTCTTCTAAAGGTACATCATTTGAGTGATTCTAATCATTATAAGAGAGTTAGTATTGGCTCTATGGAATGAATGGGAATAGATTCGACTGCATCATCTTCTGTATGAACATCTTCGGTAGGAACTTCTGATGTTGGTTCTGAAAAACTTGGTGCGGTCGAAGTTGATGGATTTCCTTGTGTTGAGTGACTTTCAGATCTAGGTGTAGTTTGTGGGGGAACACCTGTCTCATTAGGCTCAACAAAATCATCAGCAACATTTGGAGCTAAATGTGGCTAAAGGCGAGAATGTTCATCAAAAGTAACATGGACAGATTCTACTATCTTTAAACTATTTTTATTGAAAACACAAAAAGCTTTAAAATGTTTGGCATGCCCAAGAAAAATACATACGTCAGTTTTAGGAGCAAATTTACCTCGATGCTTTCTTCCATTGTATAGATTAAAGCATTTGCATCTAAAAATCTTGAAGAAAGAAATGTTGGGGGTTCTTCCTCTCCAAAGTTCATATGGAGTTTTGTTGTAGGTCTTGTTGATGAGGGATCGATATTGAGTGAAACATGCCGTGTTAGTAGCTTAAGCCCAAAAGTATTGTGGTGGCTTGGCTTCAGCGAGCATTGTCTTTCCAGCCTCAATCAACATTCTATTCTTTCTTTCCATAACTCCATTTTGTTGTGGAACTCCAGAAGCAAAGAAGTTATGGTCAATACCATGATCATAACATTATTGAGCTACACCGTTGTTCTTGAATTCAGTTCCATGATCTGATCTAACACTAACAATGCCATCTTCTTTTTGAGTTTGGAGCTGTCTAAAGAGTGAGGTCAAGATGTTATAGCAATCATCTTTAGAGGTCATCATTTCAACCCACGTATATCTTGAGTAATCATCCACCACAACTAAATTATATCTACTTCCTCCAATGCTTATGATGGTGAAAGGTCCAAACGTGTCAATATGGAGTAGTTGCAAACATCTTGAAGTTGAAGGCACGATCTTGCTGCAGAAAGATGCCTTGGGTTGTTTGTCAAGTTGACATGCGGTGCACTTCTTGTCGTGGTGATCAGCTACTTTGGGTAGACCACAAACTAGACTTTCTCTTCCAATCTTTGATAGATATTTGAAGTTCAGGTGACTAAGTCTTTTGTGCCACAACCAACTATTTTCACTCACACTTTTTTCTACGAAACAGAGATTAGTAATGTTGCAAGTAGAATTAAAATCAATAATATAAACATTACTCTTATGAATCCCTTTGAGCAAAATGACTTCGGATGCGCCATCTTTAATGAAGCAGTTCGTTGAAGTAAAGTTGCAATGCAATCCTTTGTCACAAAATTGAGATATGGAGAGAGAAGATTGTGCTTGAGTCCTTTGACTAGAGAAACTTCTTTTATTGTGATATATCCTTTTCGAATGACTCCATATCCAATTGTCTTTCCTTTGTTGTTATCTCCAAAAGTTACCGATGGATCACTTTCTTCACGAATATCTTCCAGCAAGGTGATATCTCCTGTCATGTGTCTTGAGCAGCCACTATCAAGATACCATTCATTTGAATTTGCCTTTGAAGTTCCAGCCATGAAGCAGAGAATTTGAAAAATAAATATTTAAGCCCAAGGTCCCCTTTATTCTTTTGGGTCCTGGGGTTAGCACCTTTTGATGACCCACACCTGTTTGACCGAAGGAGGATTATGTCTTTGAGAATTAGGTGTGAACCTCAAAAGGCATTTTGCAGTCAAGTGACTATAACCATCACATATAGTACAATGATGAAAGTCACTACCAAAATGAGTTTTGATAAAGTCTTTACTAGCCTTAGGTTTCACATCTTTAGCTGGGCCAGAGGTTTTGGCTTTGACAAAAATTGTCTTTTTGTGGTTGACCACAGATTTCCTAGGAGCACTTGCCTTACTTGTGGAAGCTTGGTATGTGGTCGGAGGTGTTGAATGGTCGACCACATGATGATTTACATCATGGCCTTTTTCCTCTTTTTCCTTTCCTTTCATCTTGAAATTATTCCCAGTTTGATTCTTGGGGAAGACATAATGGAAGTTAAGTTTAGCGTTTGATTCCTGTCCTTTACCCTTTGAATTAGATTGCTTCACCTTGGGATTTTCATGAGTTCGCTCATAATTTTTTTCACACTTTTCTCAACAAGAGGCACACTTAAAATTGTCACTAGTTTGGAATCCAAAGCCTTCTTTATCTCCACTAGACTATTGGGATTCTAGTATTTGATCTATAGTGACACAAGATTTAGTCCACTCATCAATCACCTTTTGGAGATCGGTGTTTTGAGCAACCAAGTCATCGTTTCTAATTTTGAGTGCAACAATTTTAGTTTCAAGAGTGATGTTTAATTACGCAAGAGGAGTCATGCTTTTGACTTGGTCTTTCAAAAGTTTGATTTCAGACCTTAGCACACTTTTCTCCATCTTGAGCTGAGAAATCTCATCAGTTGATAGTGATAGAGCTTTCTTAACATTTTCAAACCTTTGGATCCTCACTTCAGCCTTTTTGAACATCTCTTCTTGTTCCATGGGAGAAATCTCATTGATCATTTTTGAAACACTTGGTGTAGACACAACTTTTGAAGGTGTTTCATTTTTGGGTAGAAAGATAGGGCGAGAAAATGAGCAATTACCAATTTTATAGCTTGGAGTGATTTCAAAGTTGCTATAGTCCCCACTACTAGCCACAATCTTGGTTTTCTTAGAAATCACCTCATTCTTCTTTATAGGCGACTGAACAGAAACTTCATCTTCTGAATCACTAGAAGCATCCTTAGCAACAAGGCAGAGGTTTACCTCTTCGATATTCTCATCGCTTTCTTCATCAGAATTAGTTTTGATCCAATTAGCAAGTTCTTTTGAGTTCTCTTCTTCTTCAGCAACCATCCCCTTTCGTCAAGAAAATTTCAAAGGAGAAGTTTTCTTTTTCAGATATTCATATTTAAGTTGAAGACAATCAGAAACAAAGTGATCGATATTTCTATAATTGTAGCATACAAGGTCACTCTTTTTCTTTGGGTCACTCAGCCTAGAAGATGTTGCTAGAAGCTTACCTTTTGAAAACGTCTTTGAATTTTTACGGAATTTTTGAAAACGTTTTACAAACATGGAAAAATCCTCGTCATCCATATCGATGAGAGATAAAGTTGAAATACTAGAATCTAAGGTAGGCTTAGAGGGTTTCTCCACATGGTCAACAACATACATAGAAAGTGATTTTCCTTTCCCTTCAACCTCGTCAATAAATTCTAACTTTAGTTCATAGACTTTAGGATTTGCATACAAGTTACTGAGAGTCCAAGTATTCAAATCTTTTGAGTCTTTGAGGGAATTTTCTTTGTGCATCCATTTAGATCCTAGAGCAGCAAGGAATGCCATGTTAATTTCTTTATCAGTTAACACTTTACCCAGAGATAAGCAAGCATTTACTACCTCAACATAGCAATCGTAGGTTTGACATAGAGTTTCATTCGGCCGTCTTGTAAAGTTGTTGTATCTTCTTTCCACTTCAAACTTCTTGTTTTCCTTGCATAGATCATCACCTTCGAGATATCTTTCAATAGCATCCCATATTTGCTTTACGGTCATGCATTTGATAACCTTCTGATAGGTGGATACGGTTAGAATTCCAGAAATGATGTGTCTCGCTTTGCTGTCCAATGCAACGTATATTCTTTCTTCATCAGTCTATTATGACTTAATCTTTTTAACTTTAGGAATTTCAGTATTGGTAGTTGTATCTAGATTGGCCTTCATTGGTACAAAAGGTCCATTGGTTATGCAATCAATCAGCATATCATCAATAGACACCAAATGAATCAGTGTGCAAGCTTTCCAGATATCGTAGTGATCTTCATCCAACATAGGAATGTGTGAATAGTTAATCGTTGCCATAGCTTTTGAAGTTGCCATGATGAATCGGCACCCAAGCTGTTAAGCTTGAAAAACAAAGAATAGTTTTATAAAGGTGTTTGCTATGATACCACTTATTGGTCCCAAAGGTGCAACAAGGGTATGAAAAACAACTAAAGGAGGGGTGAATAGCTATATAAAATTTTTCTAATCCTTTTCAAAAATTAACCTTGGTTTACTATGCTGAAAGTGTGGTCTAGTAAAAAGCAACTATCAAGATAGTAAAATGCACAGCGCAAGTTTCTAAGTATAAAAGTGTAGCAATGAAAATGAGTGTGGTAGACCGCAAGGTTGAAAAATATGCTAAGGCCGATTTATACTATAAACACAATTCACAATGTGGTTGGATAACAATGAAGATCAAACACAAGAAGCAATAAGAAAACTTAAGAACAAACAAAGTAAAGTGCAGAAAGTGTTGGACAAGGTATTTGGATAGGTTCATTCATAAATGATCTATGTCCTCTACCAAGATGGTTAGTCTTGGATTTTCTAAGGGAGATAGTATATTTAGATATTTGAGCTCCTGTTACAATGATTACAAAGTTGAGGATCAATCTTAAATCTAACTATCTTTTCTATGAAGCTAATCCTAGACTATAACTAGTGTATCCCAAGTAATACAATCAACAAGATTGATTTTAAGGGGTGTGTGCGTGTTCAAGATTCAAGAGCTCTTTATAATAGAAGTAATAGAGCTTGATGAATCTTGTTGTGATTACAAGGCTTGAGAGATTTCTGGGTAAGTAATATTTATTGAAGGCTTGAAGATGAAGAGTTTGAAAATTCAAAGGATTCTGGAAATCTAAGTACGAGCTTCAACACTTCTTGAGGATTTCAACAACAACATCTCTACCAATCTTCATGGTTTGAACACAAGGTCTATTTATAGTCTTGGTAATAAAGTAGCTGTTGGAAATCCTTATTGGATAAGTATTAAGGACAATGTTCTATTGATGTATGATTGGAGCATATTTCCTTTTTGTCTTCATGTTGCAGAGTTAGTGGAAAGGTGGTGTGTCTTTGTACGAATGAGAAGAGTTGTCACCTTTTTGAAATTCTATGAGTGAACTTTGTAACGGTATAATTCTTTGAGTTAACTCTGAGTTGTGGTCAGAGTCAATCATACCAAGATCAGATCTTGAATCTTCAATTTTGCTAAGGACTTGAGTAGGGTACGGTCAGCCATGGTCATTGCGGTCGACCGCTTGGAGTGAATCAAACTATGAGGCTTTGTCTTGAGCTACGCGGTCAACTGCATGGTAGACCACAAGGGTAGCCTCTTCATTCCTTCTTGAGCCAAAAACACTTAAAATTTTATCCTTCTTAAGCCTAAGTAACTATACTATAAAAATGGACTTTAACTAAAAAATTGAAGTGTAAAACTTCATACATAAGATCATATAGCCCATGTAAAATAAAATTGGTGATGGCATCAATCAAATCAAGTAATAAGGATACCCAAAAGTCCTAACCACTCTTGGACTTGGAGCTAAATATTTAAAACTGTCTGGGCAAACTGTGAGAAGATATGACCGTAATGCAAGAGCTGCTCTTGAATTAGTTACATTGCCAGTCGAATGGGTCAAATTACCAAGAACAATGAATTCCATGTCATTGAAATCTCGGCTTCATGATAACTGCTAGTCCTATCTTAGAAATACAATAGGGGGCTTCTTATCACTTATTCAGTGGTTTCGAAATCGAGAGATCAGACGTTATCCATCGATTGACTACTCAAAGGTACCATGGTTTTTGGGCAGCCTTCTAGTCCTTCGAATGATGTAGAAAGCAGGTTACTTCCCAGGTATGGGGCTTGAAAATATCTCCAAAATATATTAGAACCACCACCTATCGTTCTACTTCACACCAAACATGGTTCGGTTATAAGCTCACCGAAGAAGATGAGTTTGATGATGATTGGACTTGCAATGAAATCCAATAGAATGGGACTTCCTATAGAACCTCTGACATTCACTCTTACCGCAGGACACTCAATGGCTACTTTGTCAGAGAGGGGGAAGATGTACCATATTTTATATTTCCTAAGCCTTGGGTCGATGAAAAGGGCAAGCGCCATCCGAGCTTCGAGATCTTTGAATATTGTGATCCTTATTCTTATTAATCCGAGCCAATCCCTCAGCTTCCTAGGGACCAATGGAGAATTAAAGCTGAAGTGACCGATGAATGGGACTTTATGTTGGGAGAAAGCATGTTGTGATAGTTTGAGAATCTATGCAAGCTAGAGGACATCCAGATTCATTCAATTACTAAGGGGGATGCTCCTACTGAAGATTACACCAAGTTGATCAAGATGTGTGATGAGACGCTCAAGAATTGGCACACTATCAGGGAGCATCATCAATGAGGAGTTCATGATCAAGGAACTAGGATGTACACCCCATTCCAATCGGAAGTCTAGCTTTGTAACCTTTAACTTAGAGTTTGAGTCCACTTCCGATAACCTCACTCAAGAGGACATAGAGGTTGTAGACGAATGTGTTCCCCTACTTTGTTAATGAAAACTTTGATCTTTCTGAGTATCCTGAGATTTCCAACATCATTAATGATGAATTAACTAATAACGAATAATATAATGAATTTAATGAACAAGTTAAAAAATGAGTCTTATGATGAGATAGATCAAGAATACGAACAAATCTTAAAAGAATTAGAAAAGCAGGTACGTCTTCGTGGGGAGAATGGTCCTATTGACAATTATGAAATGCAAATGCACAGATGAAGATCTGAAAGAAACCAAGATCGACAGCTTCTTTAAGGGGGAAGACATAATAGCTCTCTTAGCTCTTCTCAAAGAATTTGTAAAGGTGTTCGATTGGTCCTACAAAGATATGTTGGGGTTAAATCCTTCAATCGTCGAGCACAGGGCCAAACCATTTCTCCTATACATGACTGTCAATGATAATGCATTAGGGACTATGCTAGCCTAAGAACAAGCTGACTTGCCCAAAGAAAATGCCATATATTTTGTTAGCTGACGGTTCCAAGGGAGTAAGCTCAACTACTTTGCACAAGAGAAATTGTGCACAAAATTAGTATGAGTCACACATCGCCTCAAACATTACATAGAGGTCTATCTTGTCAAACTCATTACATGGATGGATCCAATCAAATACATCTTTAACAAGCATCACATGTCCTCGAGAATAGCCAAATGGTACTTCATGTTCGCGGGATATGATATCACTTACGCCACATAGAAATACTTAAGGGGAGAGTATTTGCAGATCACTTGGCCGAATTTCCATGTGACAAAGTGAAGGGGGAAGACTTGCGGTTCCCTGATGAAGACATCATGCATGTAGAGAATAAAAATAAGTGGCAAATATTTTTCGATGGTGCAGCCAATAAAAATGCTATGGTATTGTGATGCTTCTAATGGATCCAATCGACATATATACTCCACTTTCCATCCATCTCGACTTTGGGGTTACGAACAACACCGACGAATATAAAGCTTGCATAGCAGGGCTCGAAGCAGCTTTAGAATGAAATGTGATCGAATTAGAAGTGTTTGTGGATTCACAATTGATAATCTATCCGACACTAAAAAAATGGAGGATCCAATATCCGAAACTACAGAAATACAATGCCCATCTCCTAAATTTGGTGCAACAGTTCAAATAAGTCACTTTTCACTATCTCCCTAGAGATAAGAACCACTTTGCAGATAATCTAGCCACACTAGCTTCCTTAGTCGAGATTCCTGAAGGGAAAGCAGTTAAGCTATTCAAAGTAAATCGACAAATGACTCTTGCTTATTGCTTTGTCATAGATCTACATGATTATAGAGATGATTAGCCTTTCAGATGTGCAGCAATATACTCCATTTATGATTAAGACAAAAAGCCATGGTATTACGACATTTGACACTTTTTACTTGATGGAACATTTCTGTCTGACATTGAGAAGAAGACCGAATTGGCCCTCAAAAGGTTAGCCATGCATTTTGTTATCATAGGGGATCACCTATATAAGAAACATCACATGAAGGATCTACTTTATGCCAATGAAGAAGAAGCACAAGATATCATGGATCAAGTCCACCACGGAATTTGGGGAACTCACGTGAAAGACAACATGCTTGCCAAGAAAATAATTCGACTAGGGTATTTATGGATGACAATGGAAGCCGATTGTGCAAATATGGTCAAGAGATGCCACAAATGCCAAATTCAAGCTAACTTACAGCACACACCACCGTCTGTGTTATACCCTAACACTTCTTCTTGTCCCTTCTCAACTTGGGGAATAAATGTCATTGGCAAGATCATACCAGCCGGCACTAACGGATATACCTTTGTCCTAGTAGTCATTGACTTCTTTACCAAGTGGATCGAAGCAACCTCTTACAAGGTACTAAACGCAAGAAAGGTTTTCAAATTCATAAAACACAACATCATATGAAGATATGGGGTACCATACGAATTCATCTCTGATAATGGATCCCACATAAAAAGGAGACTAACCTACTACTGGAAGAATTCAAGATAGAAAAACATAAATATTCACCCTACCGACCTCAGGCGAATGGAGCAGTCGAGGCCGCCAATAAGACAACTGAGACCATTATCAGAAAATAGTGGTCTGGGAAAGATTGGCCGAATAAACTACCTTTTGCACTTTGAGGCTATCGCACCTCTATCCGAACAGCCACCGGAGAAACTCCATATAAATTGGCCTTGGGATGGAAGCACTGTTGCCTATTGAATTAGAGGTACCTTCACTAAAGGTTCTCCTTGAAAACCAAGTGAACAAAGTTGAGTGGTTGAGAAAGAGATACGAGGAATTGGCTCTTCTATACGAGAGAAGACTCAAAGCTATCGAGAATATTCAAGAATATCAAAGAATGATGTCTAGGGCATTCAACAATAAAGTCAAGCCCAGAAACATCAAAGTCGGGGATCTCGTACTACGCAAACATCATCCCAGACCTTTCAATCCTATGGTAAAATAGGGAACTAGATGGATTGGCCCTTATATCGTCAAGAAGATATTTTTCGAGAGCAGTTCAACTAGCAGACTTAGAAGGAGATCAGCTGCCGAAGCCTGTCAACATGGACTAGCTCAAGAAATACTACGCATAATTTTGGCATTCTCCCAACAAAAATAAAATAAAGCACAAGAAAAGAAGCCCACTAGATTGAAAACCTAAAAGGGTGTTGACTCCCCGCCTTGGACCTCTCAGACCCAATTGCATACGTGATCTATCCTTTATCTTTTCTATTGCTTTTGTTAACTTTCGTGTGACTACATCAAGTTCCTGACTGATTCTGTTAGTTTTAGGACTAAACTGAATAACAAAGTTAACTTTTACGGTCATTTCTGTCCTTTCTCTCCTCACCAAACTCGAGCGAGTCACGCCACCCCCGTGGAATTCAGGCGAGTCTAAGTACCCTTATAGGACTCTCACGAGTTTCATAGTAAATGGCTAACTTCCCTCTAAATATTTCTCTCTTTTATGATTTGTAACTCCTTCCTATTATGCTGGTGATTTCTTTTGAGTTTCCCTCTCTTTTTCTACCTCTTAGCCTATAAAAGGAAGCCTTCCCTCTTTAAAATGAGTAGCAACTTCACCCCTAAATAATTAGACTAAAAACTCTCTCTCTCTCTCTCTCTCTCTCTCTCTCTCTCTCTCTCTCTCTCTCTCTCTCTCTCTCTCTCTCTCTTAACACACACACATCCTTTTCCTTTGCATGCAAGCTTTCCAAGGAAGGACAAAAGCCTTATTCGTAAGACATTCTCGGAAAGCTAATAAACTAAGGTATTCCCTTTGTCACTTTTTTGTTTTAATTTACTTGTTGTTTTTCCTATGTATGCAATCCCCATCAGCAACGGAGGCTTTTTGAAGGTTCTTTCACTTTGTTGAATTGACCATAAATAGCCTCCCTTAGATTCCAACTCCCCCTAAAATCCTCCTATGCGTTAATCTTTACTTGAACAAGTAATTTAGAGGACAAAGTTAGAATAGAACGCCTAAAGTAGCAAGACCGAGTGGAGCGGGTGCCTAACACATTCCTGCTATGTAATCAAACCCCCAAACCCTCCATCTAGAATCCTTGGTTTGCATGATTAAAATTTATTATACATATGTTTCATATGTTTCTCTTTAAAACATAGGTGGCGACTCCAAAAATGCAATTAAAATGAATTAGACGTCCCTAGGAAGCATGACACATTTAGTGGCGACTGTGTTGGGGACTTAATTAAGAGGCGTAAACTTGCTTTTTTGCTTTAGGTGTTTATTTACTGCAAATTGTCTTCCCAAAAAAGTCAGATTCTGGCGAGTCTGGCTTACTTTGCCAGATTCGCACAAGTCTGACCCTCATGGTGAAACCCATGCATTTCCTATCCCCTGTGTTCTTGCATGCTTGTTCTGCTTAAGATTTTTCTGCAGGGGAAGTTATTAACCTGAAAATGGGGGTTTATTCCCCCGTTTTAAGTGTTTCTGGAAAATTGCCTAGACTTGGCGAACTGGGGCCACAGGCCCAATGCTGGCGAGTTTTGTCCTCAAAGCCTAATTCGGGAAAATTTTTCCTCTCACTGAGCTATCAGGGGATGAACTAGAACATGGACGGACAATATGTGTAAAATAGCCCCAAAAAGGGGTTGTGCATTTTTATTTCTGTTCTGTTTTGCTATTTCATTTATTTACCGGTCACACGTGTGGCTCGGAAGTTGTAATTTTTATTTTCCTACGTGATTAATTGTTTCTTTATCTCTTTATGCCATGTAAAATGTATTTGTCATATAGTTATGCCATCACACCACTTGCACATTTCCTATATAACTGCTATCGAGTCGCACAAGTATAACTCCGAACTCGTTGAGGCCCACCTAGGGGAATTTCAAGCTCCAATGACCTTGGTCTCTCACAAAGTGGTGACCCTCATCTTGCTACGTGCTCCAAAGACCACACTAGCGGGTAGCTTATTAACCTCTTTTGCCATTGTATAAGCCACACATTCTTTGACCAGGTTATACACTTTGTGACTCCCTCAGTTTAGTATGTCGGAATTTCCTTGAGCCAATGTCATCAAACACACATGATGTTTCATTTAAAAGAAACTCATGGTTATTATGGACGGAATCCCATTCATACGTGTATGCTTCACGACGTTTATTCAATAAAATCCCTACATGCTTAGGTTCGACAACGAAATGGTGGAATCCGAAGAGTATATGGGACCGCGATATGGTCTATATACTAGTGTGACGAATCCACTTTTCTAGAGCTCTAGGTAGAAATCCAAAAAAGACTTTGTCATCACGACGATGTATAGGGAATAATGTAAAGGATTCTTTTCTTAGTGGTGAGTCATGTGCCTAATATATGTGCTAAGCCTCTCTCATGGTCCGTGTGTTGCTCAAAACTGATGGGGCCTGTTCTTCTCCAACTAGGTCCAATTTCTCCAGTTCAGTGCTACCGAGGTTCTACGAGAAGGTTGATCTGTGAAGAGGTTATAGAAGAAAGCCCCTCAGCTCCAATGGCCAGTCTTGATAACAATGGTAACAACATCGGCAATGGTAACCCACTAATGAGGAATTGCTCGGCATGATGCTATCCATGGAAGAACAACTCGAGTCCCTTACCAAGGAATCCCAAACCAAGGATGATTGGTGGCAAGAACATTTAGACCGTGAAAATGAGGGGGACAATTTTGAATGGACAAAAGGCATGTTTGCTTCACCGTAAGTCAACTCTCGCAAGAGGAGGGAGGAAGAAAATAAGGGAAGTGACAACTGTGATGTGGTCAAAACATTAATGAGTTATATTGACCAATGCTTCAATGGACTTCATCTTAACAAAAGTATTGATTCCGGTCTTTATCAGTCAGCTTTGTTAATGAACATTATGACCGCTCTTCCCGACAAGTTTAAGATGCCCGACATTGGGAAGTTCAAGGGTAACTCTTGTCCCAACGATCATGTGGACTCTTACATATGGGCCATGCTACATAAGAAGGTTTCACCAGAAATTATCGCCCAATGTTTTCCGTTGACTTTGGAGGGGACGGCGAAGGATTGGTATATGGGTCTCCTCGTGTCGACCCGCCTCAATAGGGATGTTGTCATGGATGCCTTTAAAACTCAATATCAAAGAAATACCACACACCATCCCATGAGGAAGGAACTAGAAACCACAACTCAAAGGGATAATGAGTCGTTTGTTTATTTCGCGAGGAGATGGAATGATAAGCTTGCCGAGATTTCGTTAGCCTTTAGTGAAAGAACAAGTGGAAATTTTCTTGAAATGTTTAAAGCTCGACTACTGCACTCACCTTAGTGGAGGGTTTTATCCAAATTTTGCACATATGTATGATGAAGGTATTCAAGTTGATGATTTGCTCCGTGAGATCAAGAAAAGCACCCCCACCTTTTGCTACAAAATCGCTACTTCCACCACCAACAAAGAGGCCTCCGTCAATGCCATCAATACCAGTAAAGGGGCCTATTCAAGTGTACCTCCTCCTCACACCAACCACAATAATGAGAGAAATTACACTCTACTCCAAGGGATGACTCAATCCGAGGCATTCAAAGTGTTGGTGGCCAAGGGCCAAATCAAGCCTCTAGAATGGTATAAAGTTAGGGAGATTAGTGACAACCATGACCATGATCAATAGTGTGGCTACCACCAACATAGTGGTCACACCATCGAAAGATGTTATACTCTCATAGATGTCATTAAAGAATAGTGGATAAATGTGAGTTCATCATCCCTAATGTTGGCAACAATCCACTCCCTTATTTCTTGTAACCAGTCTTGTTCTAGTTATTCAAAATAATTATCATCAAGTTTTAGGGTTGCAGTTTTATGCTAAGATAATCCTAGCCTTTTACCTTTTGGGTATTAATTGGGCCCTTAACTTGGGTGATTAATACATTGACCACTATTTTGTTGAATATGTCTAATTGAACCTGTAATTGAATTCAAAAGTATTTAGGTTTATATGATTATTGAGTGTTTAATATGTTCTTCACATGTTAGTAGATGTAATAGATTACTTAATATAAAAGGAACCATATGATTGCAATCCGGCCACCTAACTGTCCCAATCATTACTTTTGTGAATGAACCCTAGAATAAGATTAGTATCCTTAATAATAAAAATAGCATAGAGTGAAGATATTGTGAAGTCCAACCTGTGAATTCTTCTCGTAATCTGATTTACCTCTTGTTTTTAATTGTAACTCTTGTTTAATTGCTTTTAATTGCCTTGGTAATTAGTCAAAAACCAAATCAAAAACTAGTCTTTTTATTTTATGTATGTTACTGAAAGTCAAACTGTTGATAACACAAGTCCTTGTGGGATCGACCCTCACATTTTCGCGTTACTATAACGTAACTAGTGCGCTTGTTAGGATATTTTTATAACAAGTGGATTTTTCTCCACTAGTGCCTCTCCAGCCACTTACACCTCCATCGTTGTGCTCATCATCATCATCACCCTGAGTTTGGGTCCTCTTCAAGCCACATGTAGGTATCACCGAAGTTGTCGTCGTAGCCACCGCAAAGGCTGCATTATTGAACAGCTGCTCTGAGAGATATCAAACATAATCCATTAAACCCACCATCTGACTAGTACCCCAAAGGTAGTCTTCAACGGACATGGACACCTGCAAATGAAACATGAAAAAGTTCAGAAAAAATCTCTATGAAAACACGAGAACCAGCTATGACTGTAACGATGACATACCATTTTAGCATGAGGAGGCAAAAGGATTCCATGTGATATCAGATCATGCTCACTAATATAGCCCATCACACCTTGATACCCATCATATAAGCGTAGCTAAGAGGCCCATAATCCAGAATAACTTGAATAGGACCCATCGACTGAGATGAAGAAGTTGGGGCAGAAGAACTCGAAGTAGAAGCCTGCTGGCGTGGCTGACCAGCACCCACTACAAGAGAACCCATCAGACGAGGAGAGAAATCCTCGTAACTGTCACCCGAACATGTGTACTATGAAGCAGGGAGACCCTCTATACAAGATCATCATAAAGATGGCCCAATAGGCCGGTGATCGAAATGTTGGATCTACTCCTCTAGCTTGGTCTGAAGAGTCTTGAGGTCTACATCATTGCCCTGACCATGGGGTTAAAACTAACAAGCCGGTTCATGTCCGTCGCTGAAATTTGTAACCCAAAGTCACATGTAAAGGTGTGCTTTTACACTCCAAGCCAGTGATAGTTTGAAAATCTGTAGGAGTCATGGTAGCTTCCTCAAAATTGAAGTAAACATTGTGGGTAGTGTCCCACCACCTCTCCCTAATGTCTTGTTAAACTTGAGGAACCGCCTCACATGTGCATAAGTTGAAATTTATGTTTTAGCCCCTCATTGTAAGTACACAAATCTGGCTCATGCCTTCCGGTTAAGTTTCCCGGCAATTCCCCAAACTTTCCTAAAGTTCAGGGGCAATTCTGGAACTTTTCCAAACTGTCCAAGGGAGGAAGGACCTGCTAGGAATTAAAATTCCAAGCAGTCCCTCACTGGAATGAAGCTTCCAGCTGCCACCTTGCATGAATCTAGAAGCAGGCTGAGTCATCGATGGATAACGTCGGACGGCCTCTTTTGCAAGAGGTTAATGTCGGGCGGCTTCATTAGGAAACACACTGCAACCTATAAATAGAGGCATCCTATACCCATTTTAACAACAACATTGAGGCATTGTTTCTTTGCCAAAATTACTCCACTAATTTCCAGAGAATTAAATCTCCCAAAAACCACCTCCCTCCTCCATAAAATCCATAAAAAACCACTCCTATATAGGAAAATCCCCAAGGGAGATAGAGAGAATCACCATTGGTAATCTCTCCTTCCTTTCCTCTTAAAATACTCTTTTTACCTTGTTATATTCATTACTTGACATCTATATTGCCTTTACTTGTCATTAATATTGATATATTGCTATAAAGTTACTATCTTTACCATGTAAACATCATTTCCCCCCTTTCCCCTACACAAATCATTCATGGGGAATCCTATCCCAAGGATGAACAAGGGTCCACAAGTGGCTTTTTCTAGGGAGGATTCATCACATGATTATGTGAAATACTTCCATTTTATTACATAAAAATGCAATCTTTACTCTTATTAATGTCAATCCCCCTCCCTTGACCTAGCTTCCAAGGATTGTCCACCTCATAAGGTTCTTAAAGGACATAGGAAAGCCTCAAAGGTCTTCCCTTTACATTCATGTCTTTAGCTTTCATAATGTTCATTACATTTATTTCATAAAAATGCAATCTTTACCTTTCAAACTCATCCCCCATATCCCTTTTGGTTGGATCGCTCTCCGAGGATTGTCTAGTAACCTTTCAAGGCACGAAAGACATAGGATGAGTATAAAGATCCAATCTTTATACCCTCTCCCCTAGTCCCCTTGGTTCTTGAAGCATCCCGTGGTGTGGATCGGTGTAAAGACATCATCTTTACATCGTTTCCGCCACTAAGGGAGGAAGGACTTGCTAGGAATTAAAATTCCAAGCAGTCCCTCGCTGGAATGAAGCTTCCAGTTGCCACCTTGCATGAATTTAGAAGCAGGCTGAGTCATCGATGGATAATGTCGGACGGCCTCTTTTGCAAGAGGTTAATGCCGGGCGGCTTCATTAGGAAACACACTGCAGCCTATAAATAGAGGCCTCCTCTACCCATTTTAACAACAACATTGAGGCATTGTTACTCTGGCAAAATTACTCCACGAATTTCCAGAAAATTAAATCTCCCAAAAACCACCTCCCTCCTCCATAAAATCCATAAAAAAACCACTCCTACATAGGAAAATCCCCAAGGGAGATAGAGAGAACCACCATTGGTAATCTCTCTTTCCTTTCCTCGTAAAATACTCTTTTTACCTTTTTATATTCATTAATTGTCATCTATATTGCCTTTACTTGTCATTAATATTGATATATTGCTATAAATTTATTATCTTTAGCATGTAAACATCATTTCCCCCCTTTCCCCTACACAAATGATTTATGGGGAATCCTATCCCAAGGATGAACAAGGGTCCACAAGTGGCTTGTTCTAGGGAGGATTCATCACATGATGATGTGAAATACTTCCATTTTATTACATAAAAATGCAATCTTTACTCTTATTAATGTCAATCCCCCTCCCTTGACCTAGCTTCCAAGGATTGTCCACCTCATAAGGTTCTTAAAGGACATAGGAAAGTCTCAAAGGTCTTCCCTTTACATTCATGTCTTTAGCTTTCATAATGTTCATTACATTTATTTCATAAAAATGCAATCTTTACCTTTCAAAGTCATCCCCCCATGTCCCTTTTGGTTGGATCACTCTCCGAGGATTGTCTAGTGACCTTTCAAGGCACGAAATACATAGGATGAGTATAGAGATCCAATCTTTATACCCTCTCCCATAGTCCCCTTGGTTCTTGAAGTATCTCATGGTGTGGATCGGTGTAAAGACATCATCTTTACATCGTTTCCGCCACTAAAATGCCATAGTAGTAGTCCCTTTAGAAGCGGATAAATCTTATGTCCCGACATCTCCGATCATCACTTGAGACGAGCAATAAATGTCCCTACGAAGCTCAATCGTCTCAAGATGTAGGATTGATGGGCAAAGACTCTTCCTCTTCTAAAGAGTCTCATTCTTGGACTATAAAAAGGTGTCCCTCTCTCGATCACATATGACCAAGTCCCCAAAGAACGTCGGTTTAAGATACACCAAGGCTTTCACGCCTACTATGGTTGATTATCCAACGGGAGGGTAAAAAGGTCACATAATGATGATCACAAGTCCAAGATGAGCACGGGATCAAAATTCCGAACACATCAAATCCAAGGAATCCCGAGCAATAACCTTCTTATATGGTTTATACGTCTGGTAGATAACTTGGCACATTCCCTCTCTTTTTCAAATCACACCACACACACGAACGCACAAAACAAGCACAAACTTCGGGTCTAGGAAGACTTGCTTTCGCAAGGCTCCTTGGGTGAACGCGATCCGTTCTTCCCAAGGAGTAACTTAACCTCCGGACCCTTATCCTTTTTTTAAAAGTTTTGAGGAAACTAAAATGGCGTGGCGACTCCGTTTTTCAATAAAACCGGTGTCTTCAAACTGAGGTGAAACGGCGACCCTATAAAAACGGTTCGATCCGCGATGGGTCCACATTCACACTTATGTTCTTAGAAAATACAAATAACTCTATGTATATAAGTAAAATTTAGGGTTTTGGTCCAGGAAAATTAGGGCGCCTCTCTTTCTCTCTCTCTCTCTCTCTCTCTCTCTCTCTCTCTCTCTCTCTCTTCGCTCATCTCTCTCTCTCTCTCTCTCTCTCTCTCTCTCTGCGGCACCATTGCAGTGATGCCATTGCAGCTCAGTTCATCCACTTCCTCCTTTTTCTCTCTCCTCGCTCGTCTCTCTCTTTCTGTGCCCTCGCAATCGGGTTCTTCACCTTCACCGATTGTCGATTGATTGAAAGTGCCCTCTAAAATTTTCTTTTCTGTTATATAATATAACATTTTGTTATTGTTATCTTCCATATCTAGCCATGTTGTCAATTTTTGCTGAAGATTCTAGTAACTGCTCTTTTAATATGGAAAACCATGAGTGATTCTATAGTTGCTTAGAATTTTACTTCCGTTTCCTTATTTCAGCTTCCTTTTGAGGTCTTTCAGCTGCCGGAAGTATAGGAATTGCAACACCACTCTTTCAAAATAAGGGTATATAATACTGAAATGTTACAAACTTCTCACTTATCTCATATTATAGGGCATAATATTACCATGACGGGTATTTGCATACTCGAGTTGGAAAGTTTAAAGCCTAATTGTAAACAAGGGGTTCACTTTTCCTTCTTTAATAGACTTTCTCATTTCCATAAGTTCTTCTTGCCTTTTAACTGTGATAAGGAAGGTAGTTGCCTTTAATTTTATATTTTCATGGCCCAAGTAACAAATAATTGTATTGTTGATGGCCTTATTGTGGCAAAAAAGCTTCTCTTTCATTTGCCTACCAATTTTTTTATCCTTTTAAAAACTAAACATTCTCTATAGTAATTTTTGTACAAAATTTATGTAAATAAAATGCTTGAAGGTGTTCTATTGTACTAAATTGTTTTTTTGAATTTGATAGATGTCTAAAGAAGTTGTTCAAGTGAATCCAAATGATATTGATGATGATTTGCATATGTATGAAGACAAGAATGAACCTATGAACCAAGATTGTGGTGGCTCTCAAAGTGTTACAAGCAAGACTGCAGTTGGTTCTAGCCCTTCTTTGAACGAGAATGATTGTTCTTCTAAAGGGAATATTAAGGGTTTAAGGTCTAAGGTTTGGAAGGAGATGACTAGAACAACAATGAATGGGGACGTTTTTGCAATTTGTAACCTTTGCCATAAAAAACTAGCAGGAGAAGGTAAAAAGGTTACTTCCTGTAGGCACCCCATTCTGAACCCATCAGAGCAGATTAATACCACTCTAAATTTCGCCTTGAGTCAAGAGTAGAAATCCACCATTTTGTCATGTTTCGTTAAGTTTTGACTAACGACCGTTAGTTTGGACTAAACTGCATACGAGATAACGAGGGAAGGACAGAATTGTCCACTGACAGCCTTGTCTCGTGCGAAACTTACGTGTCTCGCGCGATACTAAGCCTCTGCAGACGTGCAGAAGCCAATTTCCTCGTCGATTTCAACCTCTTTCTGGATAAAACCTTATCAATCCGGTCATCCAAAAGAATTTGGGTTCTGGAACCTTCCCAAGGTATTTTACCTCTCCACCTTCACCTCTCCAACACCTATAAATACTTGAAGACTTTCAGTATTTCGAACCCCGGACTTTTCAGTCAAAACCCCTACGTTTACTGGTTTCTCTCCCTGAAAGATTCCTGTAAACCACCCTAAAAATCACCTAAAAGTTTGTTTATCAACCTTGTTGATCAACAAACATCAAAAAAAGAATCAAGGACCGAGGCGAAGCTCTGTCCACATCAAGGTTCGACTCTAAACTTGAGTCGAAGCTCTGTCCAAATCTCTTCACGAGGTAATCTTCCTCCTCCCTTTCTAATTGATTGTTAGAGTGGTATAATACATCAAACCTAGGATCGGCCTAGAGCCTCCCCAAATCATGGGGACGGTCTCGAAGCAATCGATCCTATATTCCGTTTAACCTCGTTAAATGGATTCTTTTACTTATCTAATTAAAACATCTTTTCTTTGAAAACCCCTTTTTTAGCAAGACCGATCTCCGGATTGGATGGAATGGGTGCTCCTTGACCTTCCCATTCCATAACCTAAGCCCTGATCCCAAAATCTCTTCTCAAATGGTTTTTTCTATACTTCCAACTAAATAAATATAGGTGGCGACTCAAAGATGTTAAAAAATTCACCATCGCTACAGTGGCGACTCCGCTGGGGAAAGATAAATTTAAAGTGGCTTAAACTTGCGTTAATAAAAAGAGGTTTTCAAATAAAAAATCCTTTTTTGTATTCAGATCAAGCTAGTCTCGCACGAGACAACCTGTTTCGCGCGAGACAATGCTTCGGCAATCCGTGTGTCTTCTGGTTTTCCCTGTTCGTCTCAAGATTCGAGATGAGAGTCGAACACGCAAGGGGGATTTCAGATTACATTATATGTAGAGTTCTTTCATTTTAAGGCCTCCCTTAAGATGTAGAACTCGAATCTGTATTTAGTTTAAATAATTAATTATTATTTATAAACTGCGTGTGATTGGATTTTTAGATTAAAGTCCGGTCCAATGGGAATATGGGAGTTGTAATTAAATTATTTATTTCTCCCTCTCTCTCATTAAGTGGAACTACGATGGCCTAAGTCTTCCTAATTTGGGAGAAACGTAGGCAACCACTTGGTGCGGCCACTATCTGTTTTTCTTTTAGTTTTCAAAAAAAAATCTCTATTTTTCTCTATCACCTAGATTGACTCTCACACACGCGCACTCATAATATATTTGTCATTGCATTTCATACCCCGATTAATCCGGAACCCACACTAAGGACGGATGACGGTAACCACCTAGTCGCCGGTCTCTCCAAAGTTGGATCATCCCACTCCGCGTATTCAATCCATCTAGATTGTCATATCACAGGGAGCCTAGCCTTCCAGCCCTGCATCGCCACATATCATGTAGATTGTCTTTTTAGGATCACTCCGTGACCGGTCGGTTTTGACTCGGCGATCCTTCTTATTTTTGACCCAAATAAAGCCAAGTAAAATTGACCGTAAAGAAGGACTCAGAATAGTCCCTTCGGAATGACCCTTACGGATTTGTCCCTTCAAAAAGAAAAATAGTCCCTTCAAAAAAAAATCCTTCAAACAATCTTACATGGCTTTGTTTTACAAAAATTGGACTGATTACTTAGTCGTTAGGTTTTGATAAAGACCTTAGAAACCCCTTCAAACGGATTCTCCATTCCGACCAAGAATTAGGTTTAATAAAAAATTGACTTTCCGTGTGATTGTCTCGTGCGAGACTACATGTCCCGCGCGGGACAATGCCTCTGTTTGCTATGTTTGAGCCTGAACCGTTTAAGCCTTCTTCCGACTCGTTGGGGCTAGATTTGATCCTGATACCATCTCTGCGTCTCTTCTGTCAATTTTCCGAAGCTACTCAACCTCAAGGCTCCCAACACAATGTCCGGCATCGACGAAATTTCGGGTGACGAAACTTTGTCCGAAAACAACCACAAACTACTAGAAGAAGTCAATGATCGCTTAGAGGTGCAAGCCTCCCAAATTCACACCCTCGTGGAGGAAATCCAAGAGCTTAGGGCAGCACTAGCCAATAAAGAAAAGAAGAAGAAAATGATTCTTCCTCCGAAGATGAATCATACACCAAAAAGGCCAAGGGTCGCCGCCGAAGCAAAAGCAAGAAGAAGAAATACGAGCCTAGCTCGTCGTCTTTCTCCTCTGACAATGAGAGTTACACATCCAAGAAAGAAAGCAAAGGGGGAAGCAAGAACGAACCCCTTACCATGGAAATGCTAGAAAAGAAACTTGCATCCTTAGATGTGAGCAAGGGAGCCTCGCTCTCTATTGACTATGACACCCTTCGTCAATCCGTGTCAAAACTTCCTAGAAAATACAAAACACCGACATTGCAAAATTCAATGGTACTACCTGCCCCAAATCCCATTTAGAGACCTATTCTTGGGCCATGCTACCTATGGGTGTTGATGACAACCTGCTAGCCCAATGCTTCCCGCAAACTCTCGATGGCCCCGCTAGAGATTGGTACATGACTCTTCCACTTTCTACAAGACTTGATTGGCCACTCGCCAGTCGTACCTTCCAAAAGCAATATGAGGACAACTCCACTTATCGTACTACTAGAAGGGACCTCGAACAAACCAAGCAGCTTCCGAATGAATCCTTCACAGACTTCGTCAAAAGATGGAGGACCAAACTGACTGAAATCGTTGATAGGCCAAGCCTAGACGAACAAATCCACATCCTCATCCAATGTCTTCGGGAAGAGTATCAAGACAAACTCGCGGGCAACTATTTTCCTAGCTTCGCCGAACTCCACAAATTCGGCATACTGTTAGATGACCTCATCAAGCAAAAGAGGGAAGCCAAGAAAGAAAGCGGGTTTTGTTACAACAAAAGTTCCTCTTCCTCTTCCAACCCTAAGGACACTTCCGTCAATGTTATAGTCTTCAATCATCCCGGAAATGGTAAGTACTCTGCGGTACCTCCACCACAAAAGAAGAAAAGGGATAGGCATTACGACAAACTTGAGGGGATAACTCAAGAAGAACTCCTCGAGGTGCTTGTCAAGAATGGAAAAATCAAGCCAAGAGAAGGTGGCCCACCAAAGAAAGATCTTCCTTCTAATCATGCTCATCATCTCTTCTGCAAGTACCACAACTTCACTGGCCACAACACCAACTCATGTTTTCACCTGAAGGATGTCATCCAAGATCTGTTCGATGATAAAGAGATAGGACTTTCTAATGTTGTTACTAATCCTTTACCAAATAATGAAGTCAATTTGATAGAAATAGAAGGTAGCTCTAAGGATCTTACTCGTCTGGCCACAATTATGGACGAGAGCCCTTTTGAATTTAATAAATCTTCTTTCTGCTACATGATGTCTTGGGATGAAATCTTAGAACAAAAAGGAAAAGGGTCTAAAACAGTCAACCTCCTCACACGATCCGGTCGAGTGATTATCAACAAAGACCCAAGGGATGAAAATCCTCCCAAACAAGTGAAAGCTTCATCATCAAGTGAGCCCGACGATCATCTCCTAGCCCAGCTAAAGAAGACACAAGCAAACATCTCAGTTTGGGATCTCATAGGAGCATCCCAAAAGCATCGTGAAATGTTGAGGAAGGCCTTGGCTCAAATGACCATTTCCTCAGAAGCCACACCCGAAGCTCTTACTCAAATGATTGGCCAAGTGCAATTTGGCAATGTTACCACTTTCACTAACTTGGACCTCCCATCCTATGGTTACAATCATCATGAGGCCCTATACATAACTGCTAAGGTGAATGGATACCGAATGCCACACATTTTGGTCGACAATGGTTCTGCAATCAATGTCCTTCCAAAGAAAGCATTATCATCATTAGGTCTCACCCACAAAGACCTTAAGCCATCGGGGCACACTGTACGAGACTATGATTGTACCGCTAGAACTGCTTTGGGTTCAGTCGTGATACCTATAGAAATGGGGCAAGTCACCATGAGCATTGAATTCCAAGTCATCAACATCCCAGCATCCTTCAACTTACTACTTGGCCGCCCTTGGTTGCACGACATAGGGGGTGTACCTTCATCTCTACACCAATGCATCAAGTTCAAACACAACGACACAATAGTCACCATACACGGAGAAATGGTTAATGCTAGCCCTATCCTCGAGGTACATCACAACACTTCTGATTACTTATTCAGTGGCTTTGTAATTGAGAAAGAAAGTACCGTAATTGTCATAGAAACTTGCAATGAAAACGATTACTCTAAAGCACTTCGGTTTTTCGAAAACTTTCCTGTTTGGAGAATGATGCAAGCAAAAGGGTACATTCCTGGCTTGGGACTTGGCAAACACTTACAAGGGATAACGGATCCACCGCCGGTTCCCCCACCACACATGAAGCATGGCCTAGGATACATCATTTCCATCCACGATGAAAGTGATGAAGAAGAGTGGGACTCCACTCAAATCAAGTGGGAAGGAACCGCGTACAAAAGTTACAATGACCCAAAGGGAAAAGACTGCAACCTCGAACCATACCGAAAGACACTCAACGGCTACTTCGTTCGGGAAGGAGAAAGCATCCCATACTTTATCTTTTCAGAACCATGGACTGACGATAAAGGAAAATGCCAACCAGGCTTTGAAATTTTCAACGACTGCGACGCTTCGTCAGATGAAACAGAACCCGTCCCACTAATCCATAAAGATTTGTGGGGCACAAAGGCAGAAATGACCAGCGAATGGGACTTTGTGTTGGGAGAAGACATGCTGCGACAATTCGAGAACCTGTGTCGGCTAGAGGACAGCCAGATCCACGCAATATCCAAGGGGGATGCTCCAACTATTGATTACACGAAGCTAATCCAGAAATGTGATGAGCCAATTCTAAACTGGCACGTCACCGGGGGACCAGTTGTTAATGAAGACTTCATGATCAAAGAGCTTGGTTGTACTCCCCATCCCTACAGGAAGATAGGCCCTATAACTTTCACTTTAGAGTCAGGCTCCACCTCTTATGAACTCACTCAAGAGGAAAACGAGGCGGTGGCCGAATGTGTATTCCCTTACTTCCTTAATGAAAACTTTGATCTTTCCGAGTACCCTGAGATTGCTAACATCGTGAATGATGAATTAACTAATAATAATCAATATAACGAACAAGTTAATAATGAAATCATACGATGAGGATAGACCAAGAAAACGAACAAATTTTAAAAGAATTAGCAAAGCAAGTAGGTCGTTGTGGAAAGAATGGTCCCGTTGACAATGAAGAAATGCAAACGGTTAATCTTGGGACAACAGAAGACCCTAGAGAAATAAAGATCGGCAGTTTCTTCAAGGGGGAACACATAGAAACCTTAACGCAGCTCCTCAGAGAATATGTCGACGTCTTTGCTTGGTCCTACAAAGATATGCCGGGGTTAAGTCAGTCGATCGTAGAGCATAAGATACCGCTGCTACCCAACGCCAAACCAGTCAAACACAAACTACGCAGAATTAAGCTCGAATGGTCAATGCAAGTGAAAGAAGAGATCATTAAACTCTTGAACGTAGGGTTTATCAAGGTGATTGAGTATCCGGAATGGCTAGCCAACACAGTACAAGTAGCCAAATCAAATGGGAAAATACGAGTCTGTGTTGATTTCAGAGACTTGAACAAGGCATCCCCTAAAGATGACTTCCCGCTACCAAACATAGACATGTTGGTCGACGCCACCGCAGCATACTAAGTCCGCTCATTCATAGATGGCTTCGCAGGGTATAACCAAATTCTCATAGCAGAAGAAGACCAACACAAAATAGCGTTCACCACACCTTGGGGGACGTTCTGTTATACGGTCATGCCGTTTGGTCTGAAAAATGCTGGGGCTACTTATCAAAGGGCAGTCACGACGCTATTTCATGACTTGATCCATAAAGAAATAGAGGTATATGTGGACGACATGATTATCCACTCAAAGGGGACAGATGGTCAGCACTTCAGAGATCTCAGAAAATTCTTTAATCGATTGAGACAACACAAAATGAGGCTCAACCCCGTGAAATGCTCATTCGGGGTGTTCAAAGGGAAGGTCTTAGGATATATGGTCACCGAACGTGGCATAGAAGCAGATCCCGCCAAGATAAAGGCCATCATAAACATGCCTCCACCCAGAACACAGAAAGAAGTAAAGGGATTCATGGGCAGACTCCAATACAGTAGTCGATTCATCAATCAACTTACTACAATGTGCGATTCTATCTTCAAGCTACTTAAGAAAAATGCACCTCAAGAATGGACCGAGGAATGTCAAGAGGCATTCGAGGAAGTTAAGCACTACTTAACCTCCCCACCCATCCTGGTTCCACTGCACAAGGAGAAACCCTTAAAACTATACCTCACGGTTACTGACAACGCACTGGGGGCTATGATCGCTCAAGAACAGCTAGCTTCACACACAGAGAATGCGATCTACTTTGTCAGCCGCAGATTCCAAGGCAGCGAAATCAACTACTCTCCACTCGACAAGTCTTGCGCTGCTCTCGTCTGGGTAACACAGAGACTAAAACACTACATGGAAGCCTTCCCGATTCGTCTCATCGCAAGAATGGATCCTTTGAAATATATCCTAGACAAATCAAATTTGTCTTCACGCCTGGCTAAGTAGTATTTCATGCTCGCGGGATATGATATCACTTACGTCACTCAGAAATCCGTCAGAGGCAGTGTATTCGCAGATCAGTTGATCGAATTTCCTTGCGACGAAGAGAAGGGGGAAGACCCGTGATTCCCTGATGAGGACATCATGAGTATAGAAGACGAAAATAAGTGGCAATTATTTTTTGATGGCGCAGCCAATAAGAAAGGTTTCGGCATCGGAATGTTGTTAGTGGATCCCGACGACATCTATACTCCAATAGTAATACGTCTTAACTTTAACGCCACTAATAACACTGCCGAATATGAAGCTTGCATATCGGGACTCGAAGCAGCCCTAGAATGCAACGTAATCGAACTTGAGGTATTTGGGGACTCCCAGTTGATCATTAATCAGACACTGAAAAAGTGGAGGATCCAAGATCCGACCCTCCAAAGATACAATGCCCACCTCCAAGAGTTGGTGCAACAATTTCAGAATATCTCATTCCACTATCTCCCTAGAGACAAAAACCGGTTTGCTAACGCATTGGCTACACTCGCTTTCTTGGTCGAAATCCCTGCAGGAAAGGCAGTAAAACCCTTCAAAGTAACCCGGCGAGCAACTCCTGCCTACTGTGCCGTTATAGACCTCCATGATTGCAAATACAAGTGGTTATCCGAATGCGCCACCATTGAGGACTCCGAAAAGAAACCATGGTACTATGACATTTGGCATTTCATCCTAGATGGAGCCATTCCGCCTGAGGCCGACAAGAAGACTCAGATTGCCCTTAGGAGGCTGGCTGCTAACTACGTCATCATTGTTGTTCGTCTATTCAAAAAATACTCCCAGGGGAACCTCCTTTGCCCCACCGAAGAAGAGGCCCAAGAAATAATGGACCATGTTCATCAAGGAGCCTGTAGAATCCACATGAGCGGCAATATGCTCGCCAAAAAGATCATCGGACAAGGGTACTTTTGGTTAACCATGGAGGCCGACTGTACCAGCATGGTCAAGAGATGCCATAAGTGTCAGATACACGCCAACCTTCAGCATGCACCGCCTTCCCTGCTATACCCTATGACATCCCCTTGGCCGTTCTCAATATGGGGCATAGATGTGATTGGAAAGGTTACACTCGTTGGAGCCAACAGACACTGTTTCGTCTTAGTAGCCATTGACTATTTCACTAAATGGATCGAGGCCGCCTCCTACAAAGTTTTGAATGCCCGAAAGGTGGCAGAATTCATCAAGCAAAACATCATTTGCTGATATGGGGTTCCTCAAGAGATGATATCTGATAATGGCTCTCATTTCGAGAAGGAAACTGATCACCTCTTAACAGAGTACAAAAATTGTAAGGCATAAGTCATCTCCTTACAGGCCTCAAACGAATGGAGCAGTTGAAGCCGCAAACAAAATGATCGAAACCATCATCAGAAAAATGGCAGTCACTGGGAAAGACTGGCCCGACAAGCTACCCTTCGCACTTTGGGGATACCGCACTTCGATCCAAACAACTACAGGGAGAACTCCATACGCTCTCACATTCGGAATGGAAGCTGTTCTACCAATAGAATTGGAAATACCGTCACTAAGGGTTCTCCTAAAAAACCAAGTGAATGAAGTCGACTGGCTAGAAAACAGATATGAAGAGCTAGCCCTACTAGACGAAAGAAGGTTGAGAGCAGCCGAACACACTCAAGCTTACCAAAGAAGAATGGCAAGAGCTTTCAACAAAAAGGTCAAGACAAGAAACATCAGAGTAGGCGACCTGGTTCTCCGTGAGCATCGTCCTGGACCTTTCAACCCTCTAGGCAAGTGGGGACCAAGATGGATAGGACCCTACGTTGTTAAGAAGATATTCTCTGGGGGAGCCCTTCAGCTGGTAGACTTAGACGGAGATCAGCTACCGAAGCCGGTCAACATGGACAAGCTCAAGAAATACTTCGCGTGACCTGGCCTCTTAAAAATAAAAATCGCTCGCTAGGTTGAAAATCCCGAAAGGGGCGACCTAGGCAAAAATTAGAGTTTGCACAAGAAAAGAAGCCCGCTAGATTGAAAACCTAAAAGGGCGGTCTAGGCAAAAGCAAGGGTGTGCATTAAAAAAAAAGGCCTTGTCTCGCGCGAGACTACTCTTCGGCCTAAAATCATATTTTGTCCTTTTTTTTCTCTAAAAAATGAACTACGTTAGATCTGAGCCTCTTATTTAATTGTTGTAAAAGAGGAACGTAGATAGCCTTCGGGTTTGGTCTAATCAAATAAATAAATCAAATTTTGTCCTTTTATTAATCAAATGCATTTTATTAATAACAAAAGGGAAATCCTAACCACAACGACTAATTTGCTAAGCTAACCATCTTGAAAAAAAATACTAATAAATAAAACTAGCGGTCTATCAAGGCAATCTCTTGGTACTCTCTAGGATCTAGCCTTTCATTGACTTGGTAGACCGGCGGACATGATCGCTGCCGTCATCTCGATCTCTCTTGCGCTTTGGGCCCTTCGAAACAAAACATCCCTCGAGGCGATTGAAAATAGATTCCGAAAGCCTTTTGAAGACACGGGGCCTATCCAAGACTTGCATCTTTCCAGGGAGACCTTTACCTCATCGCTCATACCAATCCCCATCAAGAAAATCTTGGGTTGGATCGGTCCGTACATTGGCAGGATCAGACTGGGACTCGCTCCTTCGTAAAATACGGCTTGTCACGAAAGAATCTCCTAGCAGTGAAAGACGCAGATCATCAATCTTCTCCGCACTTGGGTGACCGGTATGAAGGAACCAATCCAAATACTTGTCAGATAAGAAGACGCTTGCATCAAAAGTCCGAAGGTTCGACCAGCGATCTCGATTAGTTCCTTCACCCCATGCTTAAGCTAACACCTTCGCAAACTCCACACCAATATAGGACACTTCACGAGAAGCTCCTTCGAAAAGATAAGTGTCCTGCTGCTGGCCAAACTGACAAAGCACCCGCTTGGGAAAATAAAAAGAGGAATCTCACAAACCCGGGAGAACAACCCTGTCGAAACCCTTGGTATTGGCAACATACTTGTTCAATCTCCAATAAGGTGGACACCAAATAATATCTGCAGTGGCATTTTTTGCAATCAACTTGGCCCACTCATCCACCGAGAGATCCTTGATCAGCAACTTCCTCATATGGTATGTAAATGGGGAATACTCTAACGGAGGATCTACCAACTTGAGATGCTCCCTAAGCCAAATAGTCAACAAAATAGGACTCCCTTGAGTCATGCACTGGTCTGGTGCAACTCATCAAGATCATGCAGGGTCTCACCCAAGATCAGCGGAATGATGTTCCTAGAACGTTTCCTAGCCTGCACAACGATTTCCACTAATTGGGAGTTAACTAAGCCATCCCTGCACGTGAACAAAACATCTCCGAAAAGAGAAAGGGCCAGAAAGTTTCATTTGTAAACATGGAAGGCCTGGTCATCTGAATCTTTGCTAAAGCGTTCAGGAAGAGAAGAGCAATCCACCCATCTGCGATGAACCAAATCGTAACAAGTATCGAGGGGAATCCCTAATAATTCGTTCAAAGCCTCTGCATGGTTCCTATTGAATTTAGGAACAGCGATTTCACCAGTCAAAGGCATATCCAAGATAATGGCAAATTCCTCAACAGTAGGCACCATCTCATTAAGAGAGAAATTAAAGAGATGAACAAAGGGATCCCAAAATCGAGCAGCACCCTGCAGAAGATTTCAATCCGGTTGGAAGTTCTTCAAAGTGAAAAGGATTCTGAATCCGAATTCTGCAATAAACTTATTGCGAGATCGATTACGAAACGACCTCACAAAATTCCTCGATGCTTGCTTGAACGCTTCGACTACATTAGACGGCAAAGAAAAGTCATCAACAATCATGGACGTTGGAACAACCTCCTTGGAAGCCATGGATCACATGGTTGGAAAAGAAATCAAGAATTCGACCCTAACAGAATATCTCTTGAGTTTGAGAGGCTGGAATGGGTTATCTAGCCGGACTACAGGGTGTTTATATATAGGGAAAACTGACAGAATCATGTTTGAAGAAGAAAAGAATTCCTTCTGAGCAGCGTGTCTCGCGCGAGATACCATGTCCCGCGCGATACAACCCTTCGGCAATTCCAGCAGCTTTCCTGTACAAGCAAATGATCTAGCCCCGACTTGAAGGAGGAAGTCTCAAAACCTGCAAGAACAGTTCCTAATATGCAGCGCAGGCACTGAAACTAAGCTCAAAACTTTGACCTAAATGGTCATTTCATTCCACCACGGAAGTCGAGAAAGTTAAAAAATTAACTAGACCTAGGATTAGGAATTAAGAAAATCTTGTTTTTTGTGCTACCTACGTGCTACCAGGTACAAGAAAAGAAAAATTGTCTGGGCCCACCCGACCAATATTTACAAGTTTTTCAAGAGATAAATGGGGAGAAAGAGGGATCAAGCCATCAAGTTGCTCGAGCTGCCGGCACCTCCATCATCTTCACCACCGTTGGGGCTACCGTCCCTCCTTGACCGTTTAGCTCCACAAGACGGGGTCACTGCAGAGGCTACCATCGACGCCGCCAAAGCCGCCTTTTGAAACAGCCGCTCTGATAGATCTGACACCATGGACATCAGACCGGCCATCCTGCTCGCCCCACGATTGTAATCAGCTGTGAACATGGTAATTTGATAACAAAAAGGAAGCCCTCATAAAGGATCAGATATACGCACACATATATAGACGACACGAGGGACATTAAGAGCAGAGAAATATATCAGTCTTATCGAAGAGGCATCGAAAGGAGGGCAGTAACCCTCAGGAATATGATCCATGATCGGGATGTGACCCACCATCTGCATACCTCCCATCATATACGTGAAGCTCGGAGGACCATAATCCGGTGCAAAAGTTACGGGGCCCGCATACTGCGATGAAGAGCTTGGGGCTGACGAACCTAAAGCTGAGGCTGAGGTAAAAGCTCGAGCACGTGACCGCCTATCACCTACCACAAGGGGACCCATCAAGCGAGGCAAGAACTCCTCATATGAAGCCCCTTGGATAATGCAATCCTCCGCCGCATAGCCATTCACAAGATCGGCATAATCTCCGTCAGGGATGAAGTGGGTAGGATGCATCGCACTAGGCGGATCCTCTGGCACCCTATAGGGCAGTGAACCCCGGCTATGCTGAGGGAAGACTCTCTCACCCAGATACATGGTATCCCCCTCCAGTGATACCAAAATCCTCTGTATCTCGGTGGCATCCCAAGCACGGTGAACCTCTCGTTCCACCAAGGTCCACAGATACAGGCCTAGCCGCCCAAAATCAAAGTTATCCAGCAAGGCCCATGCCTCCTCAACGGTCAGGGTCCAATCCTTCCCCTCCTCCTCATCCACGGTCCGGTTGGGATGACTCCACCTCTTGATATCCGAAAATTGAGGATCTCGGTCATCCAACTCAATCCTATACAATCCAAAGACGGCATATCCTCATATCTGTACAAAGAAAGCAGAACAGATTCAGTACAAAGGCGCAAGCAAAAAGTGCAGATAAATGACAAAGACAGAATCAAAAGCATACCTCTCAAGCATAAGAATACCCAAGTAGGGTATCCTTGGTGTGCCTACATGCCTCATCCATGGCATGATAGCAGAAGGCCAGTCCGGCTGAGCCCCAATCGTATGTCCTCACCACATCCAGATCAACCAACAACCCCAAGAGAGCAAGGTGAGCCATGGAGGAGTGGTTAGCAAAGATGGTCTCTGATAAGATATACCAGATAACACCCCTCACCAACCGATCTGTATCCGCATTAGGCTTTTCAGCATAAGCTTCGAGCTGAGCACGAAGAGGCAACAACTCAGCTGAGCACGAAGAGGCAACAACTCAGCAGCAAACCCTTTAACTTTGGTAGGGGCAAAACCAATCAACCGCCTCCATTCAGCTGGATTTGCAGGCTTGTAACCCACAGTCTTCGGGAGGTGAACGCCAGTGAACTCCAACCCGGTAATAGAAAGAAAATCAGTCGGGGTCATAGTAGCTTCCCCGAAGCAAAGATGGATCATGTGGGTAGTGTCCCACCACCTCTCCCTAATTGCCTGAAGGACCTGAGAAGTCTGCCTCATCCCCCGGATGTTATCCACAAAAGTAAGGAGCCCCGTTTGAGCCATCCTAGCCCGAACTCCGTTCAAGCCCTTGACTTTGTCCCACAAGGCCTTGGCAAATTTCGCACTCCCACGGTAGTTTTTGGTTGGCCTATACGACTGCAAAACAGAGAAAAAGCAAGGGAGCAATGTCAGAAATCATTCCATGGAAAAACTTCAAAGAAATAAGAGAAAATTTTCATTAAGGCATTTCATCAAACACTTGGCATATGCACTAGAAAAGCATATTCAAGGAAGCATTTGGCTACCCGAATCAACCCCTCCTACAATCCATGATGTGTAGGGAACTCATATACACACCAATGCAACATAAACATCCAACATACATCAACAAAAAAAAACGAGCATGCAATGATGGAACCTAGTTCTAAGACGAAAAGAGAAAATGGCCAATTTGATGAAATTTGGGAATTCAAAAGACATGGATTCAATGCAACATAAAGCATGAAATGAGATTGAGAGAAAGCATTCTTACCAAACCCTCGTGGATGGCATGAGAAATGTGCATGGACCGGTCAAAAGTGAGGTCATCCCTCGGATAATCTTTTCTGAGCAAGTAGCTACCAAAAGTCGAATTCTTCTCTTGAGCCATGGATGATGGAAGAGGAAAGGATTGAAATGTTGATTGAAAGAAGAAATCAACAAGCAATGCACCAAAAATCTTAGGGAAAAACGCCTTGGCTCGGACTTGAAGGGAAAGTTTGAAAATGGGTGTTTTTTTTAAACAAACAGCACTTGTTGTTATATTGCCTCGACAGTCATTGTCTCGCATGATACAAGCTATTTCGTGCGAGACAACTCCCCTGGAAATGTACGAAATTGTCCTCGACAATAAGCGTCTACGCAACGTCAAAATTCATAATTTTGACACATTTACCCTTGAAAGTGATACCCTAGCAAGGAAACATGGAAAAATTGGGATCGCAAGTCATGGAACAAGCTGAACGTGGCACCCGCACAATCGCCCAATACGGTATCAGTCACTCGAAAATGATTGATCCAGAGATCAAGTCACCCCATAGGATTCAGAGCCCAGACAGGTGAATCGTCATCACAAAAAGCCTGATTCAAACGCCCATACAGGTGAATCGTCAAATCAAAAGCTCGATTCAAATGTCCAGACAGGTGAATCATCAAATCAAAAGCCCGATTCAACGCCCAGACAGGTGAATTGTCAAATCAAAAACTCGATTAAACTCCCAGACAGGTGAATTGTCAAAAGAAAAGCCCGATTCAATGCCCAGACAGGTGAATCGTCATCACAAAAGCCCGATTCAACGCCCAAACAGGTGAATCGTCAAATAAAAAAGCTCGATTCAATGCCCAAATAGGTGAATCGTCATCCTCAGCAAAAAGCCCGATTCGGAGCCCAGACAGGCGAATCGTCACCAAACCAACAGGACTCAAAGGACCGGATAGGTAAACCTTTGTTTCTAACATCTTTCCCCACAGGTACGGAGCCCAGACAGGCGAATCTTCAGACAGACAGGTATATTCAGAATTGGGTCTTGATTTGATTCCTCAATATGAATTTACCTTTTCAAAAAAACAAAATCTCCTTGATTTTTAAAAATGATTTTCAAAATACCTAAAGCAGCCTTTTCATATTTTGGAGTAGAACTACGTTATGGTCTGATTCTCCATTAGAGATACGTAGGAAGCCGTGCGGCTCGACCATCCCGATGTCCAGAATGATGTCTTTTCTATCGTCGACATGACTTCTTCCATAAGACTTGTCGATGAGGGGCTCTGTAGATACCCCATTCTGAACCCATCGGAGTAGATTAATACCATTCTAAGTCTCACCTTGAGTCAAGAGTAGAAATCCACCATTTCGTCATGTTTCGTTAAGTTTTGACTAACGACCGTTAGTTTGGACTAAACTACATACGAGATAACGAGGGAAGGACAGAATTGTCCACTAACAGCCTTGTCTCGTGCGGAACTTACGTGTCTCGCGTGATACTATGCCCCTGCAGACGTGCAGAAGCCAGTTTCCTCGTCGATTTCAACCTCTTTCTGAATAAAACCTTATCAATCTGGTCATCCAATAGAATTTGGGTTCTGGAACCTTCCCAGGGTATTTTACCTCTCCACCTTCACCTCTCCAACACCTATAAATACTTGAAGACTTTCAGTATTTTGGACCCCGGACTTTTCAGTCAAAACCCCTACATTTACTGGTTTCTCTCCCTGAAAGATTCCTGTAAACACCCTAAAAATCACCTAAAAGTTTGTTTATCAACCTTGTTGATCAACAAACATCAAAGAAAGAATCAAGGACCGAGGAGAAGCTCTGTCCACATCAAGGTTCGACTCTAAACTTGAGTCGAAGCTCTGTCCAAATCTCTTCATGAGGTAATCTTCCTCCTCCCTTTCTAATTCATTGTTAGAGTGGTGTAATACATCAAACCTAGGATCGGCCTAGAGCCTCCCCAAATCATGGGGATGGTCTTGAAGCAATCGATCCTATATTCCGTTTAACCTCGTTAAATGGATTCTTTTACTTATCTAATTAAAACATCTTTTTTTTGAAAACCCCTTTTTTAGCAAGACCAATTTCCGGATTGGGTGGAATGGGTG
Source organism: Adenophora triphylla var. japonica (assembly GCA_022495995.1). Taxonomy (NCBI): domain Eukaryota; kingdom Viridiplantae; phylum Streptophyta; class Magnoliopsida; order Asterales; family Campanulaceae; genus Adenophora; species Adenophora triphylla. The sequence goes on along the minus strand of JAFEMH010003042.1, from coordinate 188,910 downwards.
CTCCTTGACCTTCCATTCCATAACCTAAGCCCCGAACCCAAAATCTCTTTTCAAATGGTTTTTTCTATATTTCCAACTAAATAAATATAGGTGGCGACTCAAAGATGTTAAAAAATTCACCATCGCTACACTTCCCATTTGCGCAATCACTTAGAAAGGTGTAACAAGAGAAATAATAGAGATATTAGACAAATGGTGTGCAAGGTAGGGAGAAAAAAGGAAAAGGTACTGTGCAATATCGTCCGTTTGTTTTTTTATAAAGATGTTTCAAGGAATGAACTTGCCAATATGATTGTCTTACACGAATATCCATTAAGCATGGTTATTCACGAGGGATTTCGTGCTTTCAGAACAAGCCTCCAACCGTTGTTCGGAACTGTTTTAAGAAATACAATAAAAAGTGACTTTATGAAGATATACCATTTTAAGAGAGAGAAGTTGGTTGAGATGTTAGAGAGCTTGGATTATGGAGTTTCTATTACTAAAGATATGTGGAGTGCAAAGCTAATCAAGAAAGGATTCATGGCAATTACTGCTCATTATGTTGATTTTGAGTGGATTTTGCAAAGTCACCTAGTAAGGTACGTTCTAATTAACTTGCATAAATTGTCTCTACTTGGTTTTTACTATGTTTTTATTTGGCTTTAATTAGTAATTATTTTTATTCTTTTGAATTTAGGTTTATTATGTTCCTCCTCCACATAGTAGTGATGTCCTTACGGAATACCTTGTTGAAGCTTTAATGGATTTAAATCTTGATAGTAAATTGTCAACAATCACCATTGATAATGCAACTTCAAATGATTCCATGATAGAAAATATTGTTGATAAATTAGATCCAAACACACTAATGATGAGGGGGAAATTTATTCACATGCGTTGTTGTGCTCATATGTTGAACTTGATTATGAAAGATGGTTTAGAAGTCAACAAAAGTGAGATTGAAAAGGTAAGAAATAGTTTGGTGTTTTGGATAGGGTCTCGGGGTAGAATTCAAAAAATTTAAGAATACGGCCCATCAACTATCAATTAAAGAAACCAAGTGTTTGGCTCTTGATTGTCGGACTGGGTGGAATTCAACTTATATTATGCTTGAAACGACATTGTTATATAAATTTGTATTTCCACGATTGAAACACAAAGAAAGATAATATAATTGTGTACCGAGTGAGGAAGATTGGAGAAAAGTGGAAAGAATCACTGAGAGATTGAAATTGTTTTATGATGTAATGGTAATGTTTTCGGGAACTTCTTGTCCTACGGCTAATGATTTTTTTTTTGTAAAAGTTTGTGATATCAAATTGGCATTAAACTCTTGGGTTAATGATTCCAAAACATTTATCTCGAATATGGCAAAAATGATGCTTGAAAAGTATGATAAATATTGGGGTAAATGCCATGAGATATTAGGTGTTGCATGTGTTTTGGATCCAAGATTTAAGTTGAAGTTTCTCGAGTATTTTTTGCCTCGTATTTATGGTGATTTTGCTTCCGTTGAGATTGATAAAATTAAGAATAGTTGTTATGATTTGTTGAATGAGCACCAAAGGAACTAGTAAATGAAAATTTTGAGTGTGGTACATCTTCTTCCAAATCTTCGGGTCTTGGAGTGAATACAAGTGACCATCTTTCGGGTTATGACATTTTCATAAGTAGCACTTTTAGTCAAATGGATGTCAAATCGGAGCTAGATCATTATTTGGAAGAAATAGTGTTGTGAAGGACTTTCAAGTTTGATATTTTGGGATGGTGGAAGACAAATGGTGTTAAATTTCCAACTCTACAAAAAAATGCTAGAGATATCCTTGCTATTCAGGTTACAAGTGTTGCATCGGAGTCGGCTTTTAGCACAAGTGGAAGATTGGTTAGCCCATATCGGAGTAGATTGGCACCTAATACCTTGAAGCATTAATGTGCACTCAAAATTGGCTTCGAAATGAAAATAATGGTAACTATTTGAATTTGCTATCTTTTCATTTTTTGCAACTTGCTATCTTTTTATTTTTTGTAACTTGCTAATTTTATTTGTATATATAAACACTTTTTGCATGTAGGACTTTCTTTGACGGTGGAGGATGAGCAAAAGTTGGCAACTTGCATTGATGATGTTGATGAGTGATTGAGTGGGTATAACTTTGATAGTTTAAGCTTTATTATCATTTATTTCAAGTAACATAGTATTAGTAATTAACATTTTATTTATTTTTATTTATGTAGGTTTGTGATTCTTTTTGCTTGAATAAGCTATGTGTTGGATTGAAGTTTTTAGACTTGGTGAAATTTAAAGAATGAAGCATTTGAAAACTCTAATTTATGGTTTTAGAACATTTGTTGGAATGTAATATGTGTGTGAGGTTAAACTATTTTTGGTTTGTGTTTGTTTGGATTGATTTGAGATTGTAGTTTGGTCTATTATGTTTGTTTGGATTGTTTTGTAACTGTAGTAAGACTTGAGAATGTAATATGTCTTGTTCTAGGGAAAATTAGTCAAGGGAATGGTTTGGCATTTTATTTTGTTGATTACAGCTTAGCTAAAAAAATTGACTGCAGCTTAGCTAAAATTGACTGCAGCTTAGCTAAAAAAAACAGACTACAGCTTCGGATCGGATCGGATCGGGGATCGGATTGGACACCTTCGGATCGGGTCAGGTTCGATAAAGGGTTTATAGTGTTCGGATCAGAACGGATCCGATCCGAACCCGACCCGTTGTCATCCCTACTCATAGTATTGCATTAGAAAGCATTCATGAGAGAAAATTCAAGAAAAGAGTGAAAATCATTCATTGATGCATTTCATCAAACACTTAGCATGCATACTAGGAGTTCATGCACAAACTTGCATTTAGCCACCCAGATCAAGCCAACTTACAATCCTAAATAACTAGGATATTCATATATGCACGAAAGCATCATCAAAACCCAGAAAATCAAAGAAATCTAGCATGCATTGCTTAAACACTAACATGGAGAAAAATGGGGCAAAATCCAATTTTAATAGCATTGATGGATTAACTCATGGAATCGATGGATTTCAAATATGAAATTGACTTCAAGAAGGAGTTCTTACCAACACATGACACATATGGTGAGTGATATGAGTTTCTCTCAAGACAACGATGTCATCGAAGTGATAGGACTTCCTCTTGAGAAAACCGTTCATTTGGTGGGATCACCTTTGATTTGCCATGGATTCGGTGAGTTTTAATGCCTAGAAAGGGTTCATAATCAATGTGGATGAAGAAATCAACAAGAAATTGAGGAAAATTTGGGCAAGAAATCGCATAGGGTTCAGATTTGAGAGAAGAAAGTTTGAATGAAAGTGAAAAATGAAAAGAAGCGCCTGAAATAGTGCTACAACTGGAGTTTTCTAGTGCGAGACAACGTGTCTCGTACGAGACACACTCCCAAATCAGTTGGAACTTTTGGCCATTGACCAGAAAAGTCAAAGCAGCCCCAAAATCCAGAAAAATTTACATTTTTGCCATAAGAAATCGAACCTAGTTCAAAATAAGCTGGGGTCAATCACCCTGACCTCTAAAACATCACAAATTCATGGCATCAACATGATTCGGAGCCAAAACATGCAAATCATCGCACAATTTGATCGAAGATAGCAAATTGTCATTTAATGATTTGATTCAGAGATCAATTACCTTTATCACGGTTTGAAGCCAAGACAGGTGGATCGTCATCAAAGTGATTCATAACCCAAATAGGCGAATCATTATCCAGTTAGATCGAGGATAGTGGATTGGTAATTGAAGCGTTTGGTTCGAAGATCATTTCCCTTATGACTGTTCGAAACCCAGATAGTCGAATTGTCATCAAATTAGTATCACTTCGGTTCGAAGCCCAAACATGCAAATCATTTCAATTCAGAGCCCATACAGGTGAATCTTTATTTTCTAACGTTTTTACAGGTTCGCAGGCCGAACAGGCGCAGACATGTATCTTCAAAATTGGGTCATGATTTGATTCCTCAGCGTGAATTTATCTTTACTTGCAAAATTATCAATTTTCAAAATAATTTTCAAAATAGTTGAAATAGATTTTTTTTTGGAGTCGAACTACACTTTTGGTCTGATTCTCCGATAGAGATACGTAGGCAGCCGTGTAGCACGACCATCCCAGAGTTCTGAATGAATGTCTTTACTATCGACGACATTACTTCTTTCATAAGTCATGTCGCCGAGGGGCTCTGTAGACACCCATTCTGAACTTATTATCAAGAAATCAAAGGTAAACTTTCTATATCTTTTTGTTCTCTTCTCAACCTCTCTATTTGATTTTTAGAGAAGTGTAATTCCATTAGACTTATAATTGGCCTAGAGCCTCTCCAAATCATGAAAATGGTCTCGAAGCATAACAATCTGACATCCCAACTAATTAACATAAACTAATTGGCTGATTGCATATTTTCACGATCTTTGCTTAAATCAATTATTTGAATAAATTAGTAAATCCCTAAAAGAAAGATCAATCATAAGATTGGGTAGGATTAGTGCTCTTTGACCTTCTAATCCTATAGCTTAACTCACGAAATCTGAATAAATTGATTTTTCTATATTTCCATAAAATAATATAGCCGACGACTCATAATTAAAAAGAGAATTAAAAAGGAACAACAAAACGACATATTTTTCTCACATTTTCACAGAACCCTCTTTTTTAACTATGGTAGGAAGCGAAGCAAGTTTAATGCAGTCGGATGACGAAGATACTCTTCTTCATAAATAATATAGATAGATAAAGTGAAAATATTTATAATATCTATGCTCGTTGATTCAACTATACCGCAAGTGTAAAATGTATGTCATAGTACCATATGCCAGTTTCCTTACACACATGACACCTTTTTGTAGTGTAGAGAATCTGAGTCGGTTGGTGGCATCAACCTTATGAATGATTAAGTAATCATGGTTAGTAATCTTATATACGCCATCAACCTTATGAATGATTAAGTAATCATGGTTAGTAATCTTACATACGATATATTCTCATAAATGCTTGTGCATTGTAAAGTGATGGCGAAATGTATGTGACGAGTAAGCATGGATTGGCGAAACATTGTTGATTGATTAAGGCATGTGCTCTTTCTATGATGTTGTGTGTAGCTCCTGCCATGAGTAGGAATAGAATCGCCCTATTATAATGACTATTCATCAACATTTTCTTGCACTAATCAAGTAAATAGACCATTATCATTAAACAACGACTCTTGCTTATCTTCTCGTTCATGATTCAATAACAAATTACGTAATCTCTTCATTAAACAAGCGAAACAAAAAGACTGTGAGTATGAAACTATTTTTTTCCGAGAACGTGATTGTGTAAAAGACGATGCAATAGGTCCAATTTATTGCTGATGGTGTTAGGCCGTGAAACAGTGTCATGTTATAGATGAATGGGGCGGAGATGGGGTATGTTACGTTGGATGTGTGGTTATACAAGAAATGATCAATTGAGGATTGAGATGATTAGTGAGAAAGTAGGAATGTTGGGCTTGTGAAACAATGTCAACTTTATAAGATTAATGTGGCAGAGATGCGTATGTTACGATGCATGTGTGGTCATACAAGAAATATTTGATCGAGAGATGAGGTGATTAGGGAGAGAGTGTGAGTTGCATCAATTAAAAATAAGATGAGGGAGAATCACTTAATGTTGTTAAGTCATTTGTGGCGAAACCAAGCGATGCATTAGTTAGAAGGCTTGAAAAATGGAGAAATGATAATATGATATATGTATACATATCATACATACGTGTATTTTTTGTTGGTGTTACCACTTTATATATATATATATATATATATATATATATATATATATATATATATATATATATATATATATATATATATATATATATATATATATATATATATATATATATATATATGTTAATCTTTCCAATATTTTGTATGATTTATCTTGTTTTTCATATGTATTTATTCTTTTAAATATATTTTTAGCTTTAATAATATTTTTTGTATTATTTATGTTTTTATTTTTCTCTTCCATATTTTTTGCATCTCACTTTCTTTGTTTCCTCACTCCTTCTTTAACAATTATATTAGTTGATGAGTAGGTTTTGGGGGAAACTAGTTTCTCCCTAACATTATAAAAAGTCTTGTTTTAAAAATCGAAACAAAGGCACATACAATTTTTTTTTTAAATAAAAAGCAAGACTTTTTATAATATTTGGGAAAACTAGTTTCCCCCAAAATTTTCTGTTAGTTGATAGCAAATCAGTTTGAGATTAAAGCTCTGTTGATGTTGTTGTACTATTGAAATGATGTTCGTAGATAATTTGAAGATGTTTTTCTTAAAATTATGAGTAATTTATTTCACAAATAAAGTTTCTTTGTGTGACAAACGGGATGCGCAAGAGTTATTGCTGACATGCCTTCTTATAAATGTTTTTCAATAATTTTAAAGCTATTTAAAAAGAGGTTTATTATAAATAATTTATAATTAAAGGCAAAAAAATTACTGTAATTAACACTACTTAACACAAAATCCTTACAAACTTGAGATCTTATTTAGGGATGGAGGCATAAAAATTTATAGTGAATATAAATACAGTTAGAATCCATATAATCTATTACTATTAATTATTTTTATGCAATAAGGTATAGTTTGGTAAAACTGAAAATTAAGAAATGGAAATATAGAGTTGAAAAAATAGAGCTGAAATCATTAAGTTGCTGATTTCTTTAAAACTCGAGTTGGTTTGGTAATGAAAAACCACAAACATCTGATTTTAACCAAAATTTCAACACAACACTCAAAAAATTATTTGAATAATTTTAGTGACTTTATAATTTGACTAATGTAACTGAACTTTGATTTTTTTTTTAAGAAAACTTAATTATATTACTCATTTAAAAATATTATTAATCAATATTCTTAATATGAAAATAAATACATTTTAATATTTCTTTGGTCAAATAAATTTGGATGACAAAAAAATATTTCAACAAAAGAAATTAGCAATAAATAAATAAAACATGTTGATAGGTGCATTTTAACTCATTTCCTTTCTTTCTCTTTCCTTCTCCTCTTACTTACTTTACTTTGTTAAGGCATCCCTTTTCATTTTAAAATTAATAGCCTTTTTAAAAATAATTTTAATTAGTTAAGTGATTTTAATTTGCCTTACCAAATAAGTTTAATTTTTTAAAGTGTTCCAAATTAAGACATTAATTTGGTTACCAAACAACAAGCCCTAATTTATTTCCTTTAAAAAACAATAATTTATATTCCCTCCATCCCTGAAAGATTGTTCCATTTGCCATTTTGACTTGTCCCAAAAAGTATATCCCATTTCTAAACTTAGACATGAATGTTAGTGCAAATCTACTAAGGTACAAGAAGGTGAAGCTCTTCCTTAATAATTGCAAAATGTAAAAGAAAAAAAAAAAAAAACAAGACAATTTTTTAGGGTCGGAGGGAGTATTAGTTTTTTTTTTTTTTTTAGGTTCGAACATTGAACTGGGCCCTTAACAAGCATGCAAGGCCCATATTTCAACTAAGACAAGGAAAGAGTGGGCCGGACCCAATATTTTGGAAGCAGGTTTCAGCGCATAATCATAAAACCCTAGCCAAAAAAGGGCCGGTCAGTTCACAGGAAAAGAAAAAGGGTTTTAACTGTTTGGTTGACGAGAAAATTAAGAACAGAGAGTTGCTGCGGCGTAGAAATTCTTGAAAGAGAACTAGAGAGATGCCTAAATCCAAGCGTAACAAAGAAGGTTTGGAGTTTCTTATAATTTATTGTATTATTTGGACTACTTAATTTACATTCTCAGCAAAAAAAATTGAAAGTTTAGAGTATGATTTTTGTGTTGTTAACGAGCATTGATTTAGTACACATCTATGCAAATTAGGGTTCATGCTTTTTTTATATAAATTTGATTGGCTTATGGATCTAGGGTTTACATGTATTGGATTTTATTTGGTTTATGTGAAAAATGAAAGAACAAAAGCAATATTAATTTCTTAAAAGGTTTTGGAAGAAAGGGATCAGTTTTAGTTTCTTTATCGATAGCGTAGAAAGTTTCATTTTTTAATGTTCTTGGCTCGACTATCCCAAAAGGAATGTCTAACTCCTTGATTGCAGCCAATGTAAGTTTCAATTTTGCATTCATCCGAGCAAGCAAAGCGCAAGAAAATTAGTTGGATGCTTAATTTCTCCGCATAATTGATTTGTGCCTTGTTTTGTCGAATGCAGTTACTTTGACCAAGACAAAGAAGAAAGGGAGGGAGCATAAGGAAACCATCGTGAATTCCATAAGGGAAGCTGCTGAGACATACAGCTCAGTTTATGTTTTCAGTTTTGAGAATATGAGGAATATTAAATTTAAGCAGTTCAGAGAGCAGCTTAAAGCCAGCAGCAGGTACTTGTTAGTGTTAATGCTCCAATAACCATTTTTTTTATTTTCATTTAACCAAATTTCTGGTGCCTATAAAGCATGAAATAAATAAAATCCACTCAACTTAAATGGGTATAGTGATTAAGCATTTTTTTTGAGAAATGATTAGACTAAACTTAAGAACTGAATTTTGTTTGGTTTGTGTTAAATCTCCTCAAATACTTGTGCAAGGTTACTGGTTAACTACACTGAAACAGATTCATTTTAATAGAACTTTGTAACGTAATCAAAACCTTAGACTTGTAGTTCTTGTTAAAGTAATGTGCTCCTGCTACAAATTTTCTAACATGATAATCATTTTCTTTCTGATTTTTTCTTGTTCACAACTTTTTTATTGGTTTCCCCTTTCAGATTTTTTCTTGGATCAAACAAAGTCATGCAGGTTTCTCTAGGCCGATCTGTTGCTGATGAGATCAGGCCTGGGCTTCACAAAGTTTCCAAGGTAAGAATGATTTATTCAGCATAAAGGAAAAGTTACCCATAATGTTTTAGGCTCCTTATTTGTATATATTTTTTGATATCTTATATTACTTTTTCTTTGTATGTTTTATAATTTGGGGTTGATCTTCTCTAATATCTTTCTTCATTTCTTCAGCTTCTTCGTGGAGATTCTGGGCTCTGTTTTACCAACATGTCAAAAGAAGAGGCCCAAAGGTAACTCCTTACCTTAAATAAACTTAATTAAAAGCTCCATACTCCTTTTTGATCAATTTGGATTTCTCATGAATCAACTGCTGCATGCTTGTTCTAATTTGGGTTTTCTCTTTTAATTTTCATCATATTCATCTAATTTATTGGGCTTGTTTTTTTCAATCTTTCGGCAGATTGTTTAACGAATTTGAAGAATTTGACTTTGCGAGGACCGGCAGCTTGGCAGTAGAAATGGTATACTGGATATGTTTGATGTGTTTCTTAGTTGCCTCTTGGAATCTATTGACTTCTCTCCCATGAACCCTTCTTATTTTTTAAGCCTAAAAAGTCCATTGAGTACATTTTTTGTTTTAAACAAGAATTAATAAGAGTTTTGATTCCTGAACCATGAAAATAATATATGCACATGCTTGCAAAAACATCGTGTGTCATGATCTCTTTTATGTGTATTACAACCTGCTGAGATTATCACCTGGGGTGGTTTTCATTATTCTTATCCTTCTACTCTTCAGGTGGAACTTAAAGAAGGTCCACTCGATCAGTTTACCCATGAGATGGAGCCTTTCCTGCGCAAGCAAGGGATGCCTGTACGACTGAATAAAGGAGTAGTGGATCTTGTTTCAGATTTCGTCGTCTGTGAAGAGGGGAAACCAATATCACCTGAGGCATCTCGCATACTGGTTTGTTCAGATCCTTTTTTATCATGGCTTATCACATTTTGTGTATGTATCATCAATCATTCCTTTTGGTTTACTTGCATATTGTCCTTCTTATAATGTGCAATAAGCATTTGGGTGCTTCATTAACTGCCTTAGCCTAAATTATTGTACGAATCTTGTCGTCATGACCACATACCTGCATGTCCCCATCTCTTTTATGAATACTGAATCAGTGTTTGTTGCAATGCAGCGTCTTATGAGTATCAAGATGGCTACTTTCCGACTTCACTTGATTTGCAGATGGAGCCCTGAAGAATTTGAAGTTTATCAAGAAGGTGTTCTGGAGGGTTCAGATATTGAAACCTCGTAGGATGCCATTAAGTGATCCGCATTGTCATACCAAGTTATGTGGTGGCTGTGGTGTTGTGTTTGGATTTTCTGGCCTACTGAAGTGTGGTCAAGAGGCAAAGTTCTATTGTGGGCACTTCTCAAGGGCTCTTATCGAGAGTGACGACTTTCCCTAATTAATTTTACCGTCTACAAATGTTGTTTAAAATCACTAGCGAGAAATTTAGTGAAATTATTTTGAATGGGTTACTGGCACCGGAAGTAACCAAACTTTTCTACCAACTATAATGGAAGCGAAACATGCATCCTATGTGTATCTGTTGCATTCATTAGAGATGGTTGTAATTCGCTGGTTTATATTGTTTATGAGTAATTTTTGATGACACACAATGCATCTTTCTTCTCGAATGGATCTCTAGTACCCTGTAGGTTGAGTAAGTTTCTTTGTGGATTCAAGTACCCGTGGGACATGATTATTGTGAAAATTTAGTAAGTGTTTTGTGCCCAGATTACCTCATCTAATTCAGATAATGGGTCACAATTAAACCCTTATTTCTACTAACCAAAATATAGATTCCTAGCCCAGTTACAACGAGGTAAAAATGAGAGGAGAAATTATATCTTTGCGCATTGCTCCACAACTGATGAAAAGCAATTAAAATTCACAGTAGCAGCCAACTGGGAAAACAAGTCCAAAATCTGGACAGATAAATGAAGGCTACACAGTTTATCAATCCTACCACACAAAACAGTAAGGTTATACGGCTCCAAGAGCAGATTTCTGTTGTTCCAAAAGCTTCAACTCTCTCCGCCAATCTTCCAACTTTGACATCTTGTCCAATTGTTCTGGTTTCATTTCCTGCACACTTTTCTGCTGTTGAGCTTCTGTCAGCCGAATCTGCAACCAATATGTTATCTTTCATTAGTCCTGAGTCTCTTGTTTTAAGCATATTTCTGCCAAATCAATGGACCTAAAACCTTATAATTATGATTGTGAAACACGGGTGGTAAAATCTTTATTACACAAGACTTTTGAGTAAAATGAGTTAGTGGCATAGAAAGCCTTTATGCCCTCTAAAAAAGATAGGTTCCGGGAAAATCCAAAGCCCTCCCCTGAGGTTTGGCCAAATTCCAGCACCCTCCCCCCCTCCCCCCCCCATTTGGCAAATCCCAGGTACACCTCCCTTTTGTCAAAATTTGTGGCGTAAAAATCTTTTTGTTAAATTAAGGGTACAAAAGTAAATTGCTTATTAGCTACTCCCTCCGTCCCAAAATGTTTGTCCCATTTGACTTTTTAGTTGAACTTTGACCACAAATATATGACAATTTAATTATGTTCATGAAATTCTAAAAATTCCTATTGATTCACCATTAATAATATTATCAACAACAACTTTTAGAATTTCATGAACATGATTAATCTCTCATAAATTTGTGGTCAAAGTTCAACAAAAAAGTCAAATGGGACAAACATTTTGGGACGGAGGTAGTAGAATACAGATAATAAAAGAAAATAAATAAATAAGACCCCCTCCCCTCCAACCCTCCCTCCATCTCTTCTCTTACAACTGCAGACATAAGCTAACTGTACCTTAAAATCAAGATTGTAATTGAAGTTTCAGATGTCAGCTCAGCTGCAATACAGATAGAATAGCAGAGAAAAATCCAAAAAATTGCAAGTTCACAACTTTTTACCTTCTTTTTAAGTGCTCTAATTTTTTTATCAATATCAGGAACATGATCCCCTGGAGTAGAACACTCTGTTGAACTTGCGAGAGGGGTAGTAGTGGAAGAATTCGCGGAAACAGTAAGATCATTTATTTTGGATACAACTGAGTCAACAGATTCCAGTGCTTGATCACCTTCTGCAGATGAATCTTCCTTATTATCGAGGGCGGCTTGCTGCAATGGAACAAGCTCCATTAGTAAATATAAAAGCAGATCAAATAATATAAGAGTATACAAGTAAATATAAAAGCAGATCAAATAACATAAAAGTACGAGTATATATAAGGCCAAAAATATATACTACTCCCTCCGTCCCGAAATGATCTTCCCACTTTTTTTGCCGTTACTACGAATGAACTTTGAGCAATAATAATAGGTTAAATTTAATTATACTAATGTAAATCTAAAACTTTTAATTGATACGCCATCAACAATATTGTCAATAACAAGTTTTACATTTCATTAGAAACTAGAAGAGGTAATATTATTCCTGATAAGGAAGTGCATTAGAGATCCACAAAGCAGTGCATTCCTGAATGTATAAAACTCAGTCATGATGTTTATGAATTCCATTCCAGCCTGACAATTCAATCTCTCTGTACAGTGCAGTTCCATTAACTTGATGTTATCCTCTAGAATTCACCCTCACTATCCAGTTCCACTACACATTTTCCCACAAATATGTTATGCGAGCACGCTACTTTTGATTTCAATTGGGTATTATTTCTTCCTTGGAAGAATGCATTTCATAATTAGGGTTTAAAGACACAACATCCGAAACATAGCATCTACTTCTAGATACCCCATCTGCTCCATGATTTAGAGCATTTAGTGTAGCGTGCTGCACAAACTAGATCCAGAAAGATCTGCATTCCAGGTAATGTAGGTCCACAGGCCCAACAGAAATAGACTTCTCACCCACAGATGGATGATAGTCATTACAAAATCCAGATTGTTCATCAAAGTCCAAATAAAAGACCAAATATAATCCACATGACCCCAGGCACAGTTCTGTCCCTTATTTTATCCCCAGAGCCCCTAAATTTATGGATGAAGCAAGGTTTTGGTCGGGGATACAAATAAAACCTTAAATCAAATTTGAATCCTTTAGAAAAAGGATAATAGAGAAGCAAAATTAATTGTGGCTTCTTTCTAAGCAAGCACAAGTATGTGAAGTTTTGGACTCTCTGATGATATAGCTCCAAATCCTCTAAGCGTGATGTATCCTAAAATATTCCAATTCCACGACAAGCTAAGCTGGTTGTTGAGAAGCACACAAGCATTGATGCAAGCCAAGAGCCAGTTTGCACCCTGAGCTGTGGGCTCCTCAAGTCTGGAGCCAGGGCTTAAAGTCTATACCTCTAGATGATGCAAACGGGTAATAAATACATTGTCATATCCTGTACCACAGCTGTCTCTATTTTATTCCCTATGCGTTTATATTCAAATAGGAAAACATGTGATTAGCATTTCAATTATGAAAGAATGTAATTGGCTCAGATTTGTAGTACCAATATCTTAAAGTGATTATCCGAATGTATATTAAAGAGACATACCCTTATGTCAGAAGTCATTCTGGATTAGGGCATGTCATTGTCAATCAACACCATGAGCTTGATGCCACAGCTTATGGACTGCCTCTCTAATGCATAGCTCAACTTGGTGATTCTAAGACTTAGTATCTGCTTGCAAGAGTGACAGGGTAGTCTGCATGTGGTCTCTTATTGTCAAGGCATGCCTCAAGCTTTTCGTGATTGAAAATAGATACTCCCTCCTTCCCAGAATGATGTTCCCACCTTTTTTTTGTTAATCTGAATGAATTTTGAGTGATAATTTGTAGTTAATTTAATTATCCTAATGAAAATCTAAAATTTGTTATTGATAGTATTTATAGTGGTAATTATAGATGGATTCCGGCAGTGACCTGATTACCTTGTTTCTTAAGAGTAAGAATTGAGAAAAACATTAACTGTGAAACAATTTCTTCTGTCCACAAAGTTTATAATCAAATATCCATGGAATCCAGCAGTGACCTGATTACCTTGTTTCAACAATAGTCTTCTACCGACACTCTCTACCATAAACCCACGGGTTCTTACGTAGTAATGTTATACCTCTTACAGTCCTTACCTCACCACCCACTAGTCCATAATCTCTAATCTCCCAACAAGAAATAAAAATAGAACATCTAACTATAAGTTTCACAAAAATCTTCCTAGACACCAATTGTGCAGCACCTTTAACAACAAAACAGGCTTGGATGAAATACTATGGAATTAGAAAATACACATTGCTATTTTGAAATGTAAAATGGAAGGTAGATTGGTTATGTGAATGCAATATGCTTTTTTGGCGTGATGGATTATCTTTCTTGGAAACAAGCAAAAATCAAGAATATAAGGGGACAGAATGAGTGGTGAACCTGAAGGCGCTTCTCCTTCTTCCTTTCATTGCGCCTAGTGGATTTAGTCTTGGGTTTGGCATTCAATTCTGGATCATAACCAGGTGGAACTGCCTCAAGTGACTCCTTCTCCTTCTTCAACTGGCATCATCCATCACCAAGAATATCAACAAACATCATTACAAACAAACAAAAAAATTAAAAACAAATTGGGTTTTTTATTTTATTAATGATAGATAAAAAGCCACAAGGCTACAGCAATTAGCCTATAAATAGGCTAGCACACATGTCCTTAACATGATTCAAACTCTCTACCTTCACTATGTAAGCTAATACCGGATACCACTACACTAGAACTAAAGTTCTTTTGGTCAACACTTTGAAATCAAGAAACATAATTACAAGTATAAAAAAAAAAAAGAATTTGAAATCAAGAAACACCATTACAAACAAAAAAATAATAATCAATAAGCATCAATACAAAAAAAAAAAAAAAAAAAAAAACAAACAAAAAGAATCAAGAATTGAAGAATCATACAAGGGTGCCTTTGGATTTGTATATGGCGACTTCATCCTGAGGGACATAGCCAGCCCTAATCTTAATGGGTTTGCGGATGGTACCATCGGGTCGGCGGGTGGGAGCGAGGAGACGTTCGCCTTCTTTAAGGGTTCTATTGAGCTGATCGGTGAGGTCTTTGGCTTGTTCCTCTCCGACGCCATTGGCATTTGCGTTGCTCGCCGCCGCCATCGACCCCTATTTCAATCAATCTATAATTTGGAAAATTATTTTGATGATTGAAAGATAACAAAGAGATAAATGAATCAAAATTGAGAAAGAAATAAGAACAGGAAGGAGAATGGAAGTGGCGACTGGGAAGTGAGTCAGTAAGGTTTTCGCTTTTGGACCGGTTTTTTTAAAGGTTGTAACAGATTTTGACTTTTGACTTTAAAGTTAACAAGTTAGTCAGTAGTAGTAGTAGTAGAGTAGCCCGTCGATGATACTCGACCGGTATAAATAATTCAATTAATTATATACTTTCTCCGTCTCACAGTCGATTGTATACTTATTTTTCTTTTGATTCATTTCAGTTGAGTGTGAACTGTTCAAAATGAAAAGGAAATCTTCACTATTTACCCCACTCACTCTTTCTCATATTTTACTTTTACACTCACAACATTCTCTCTCCACTTTTTTCTCTCTCTTACTTTTTCCTTATTTTATTGTTATTCATTAATCGGTGTGTCAGAAAATTTGGTACACACTTGGGTTGGGTGGGACGGGGAGTATATGGATCTGCACAGCACAAGAAACAAGGGTGAAACTGCGCCGGGGGTCTTCCGGCAAGCCCCTCCGGCGTGAGAGTAAGATGATGGACTGAAAAGTGGTGCAGATAATATGATATGTGAGTGGGTACGTGAATATGCAATAAAACATTACCTTTGTCCATGTTGATACTCTCTTGTTTATAGTAGGAATAGTGATGTTAGGGTTTTCACCAGAGCCGTTGGATTGGATGGTCTCCAGCCATTGGATCAACTCCATCCCCTAGGTGTACACGTGTCATGCCGGGGTTGGTCCGCCTATGTAAGGACACTGCAGCATCTGGCATCCGATAAGTAGTTTACCTTATAAAGGAAAGTCAACCTGCACGCCTTTTGTTGTTATTACTGGTTGCATGATTGCACATGTAACAAGGCACTGTGGTAGGTCTGACATTATCCCAAATTAGCTAATTAACCAAGCTTGTTGAGGAAGCTTAATAGAAGAGACGACCTGGAGCTGTACGTCCAGATGGGTCGTCTCCTTGAGGTATGACTCGTCGAGAGAGAGTTAGCCGTTCAATGACGACGCTTACTCTTGGAAGAGTGCCGGTTGGTCCCAAGGGAAGGCTCGTCGTTAGAAGGGCCTAGCCCCATGTCGACGATCTCTTCGGTGTATCGACGGGCTAGAAGTTAACCCTTCCCCTTGATAGTACAAATGGCTCGTCGTTTGGATGGGTTTGGTCGCTCAGTGGCGACGACTGCCAACCAGTGTTGGACGGCCCATGACCCAAGGCTTTGATCTGATCCTGTGGTTGGTCCTTTGATGGGCCTATTGGGCCCCCGGGCTCGTAGTAAACATTGGGCTCGACCCATCACAGATTATTCCGTTCAGTGGCCCCTAACTCATGGTCGTCTTGACGGGCCAGGAGTTGTCATTTTCCCTCCAAGGCAATCCGTACGACCGTCAATTTGAATTTTGAATTACGATGATGTCAGCGTTGGTGACGTGGGCGGCTGAGATCTCTTCTTTGGTTGACACGTGTCACTTGATGGGACATTCTCCTCGGAAGTTGCAGAGGGTATTTAATGCCCCTCATCATTCCGCCCTTTGGATTCCCCAGGAACAAACTGTTCATCTTCCCCACATATAAAACCTCCCCCCTCCTTCATTCCAAACTTTTCGCGAACCAGAGCACTGAGAGCAAGGAGCAAGGGCGATTTCCGGCTATTGATAAGGAAGAACTCCGGCAACCGTGCGAACTTTTTCCGGCGATACCGACTGCTCTGGCTTCACCACCGTTGGATAACCCCGCAGCTTGGATTAGGGACTTCTTTGATCTTCCACCAGCGAGTTCATCGGAAAAACCATTTCCCCACCCAGAAGCAGGTAATTTTCTTCGTTATTCTTCATTTTCTGGGTTTTTGTTTGGGGTTTAAGGTTTTGCTAAATGGGGCCCAGAACAGTGAGCTTTGAGAGGGGTGTCAAGTTTGGTTTTGGGCTGAATCAAAGGGTGTACAAATGTGCCAAGGGCATTTGGAGGGAGATTCCACTGGTTGAATGCTCATCTATTTTGGCAAAGTTTGATTTTGAAGACGAACCTCTAGGGTTTCCTGTTGGTGAGGTTCTTGGGGACTTTGAGGAAGGTGACCCTAGGGTAACCCCCTTTAGATCAATGAACGACCTGCCAAATCATATACGAGCCAACTATTCCTTGTCCCGTCGTGATTCATGTAGGAGTTTGGTTGTAGGGGAATCTAGGTTGCCCATAGATAGGTCGTCGTATGAAAATGTTAGGACTGATTCCCCTTCTGTCTCTCCTTGTTTTGTAGACATGGATCACGACGGACGCCCCGATCAGCCGGCTCAAGAAGTTAATGAAGCTAGTACGAGTGCTGGAAATACTAGGATCGTCGATGCCTTCCATACAGGTGTACGAGTTGGAAATACTGAACGAGACTTCGGGGGTGGTGCTCAAGGTGGTTGGGCTATCACCAAGGTCAGAGCTACGACCAAGGGAGATATCGCGAAGCCGTTTATAGATTCCCTTCGAAGTTCGTTCAGGGTGCATGCTAATAATTACAAGCTGGAGTATCTTAGCCAGAGAGAGTATGAGCCCCGTAGACAATCTCTCCTTACCAGCAAGAAGAAAGTTGCTTTCTTCTATAAACAGTTTGAGCTTGGGTTGAGGTTGCCCCTGGACCCTTTTATTAACGAGTTTCTCGAAGATTCCGGTTGCGTGCCGATGGAGCTAAGCGGTAACACGGTTAGAGTTTTATCATGCTTCATCGTCGTTTGCAGATTTCTTGGCTACGAGCCATGTAACAAAGTGTTCCGTCAATATTATCGGACTAAACGATCCACTAAGAACGGGAAGTCCTTGGTAAGTGTGTCGTGCATTAGGAATGTCCAAGGTTTGTTTTTGGACACCCAAAATAAGGTGTACGGCTGGGACAGTCATATGATTTTGGTGGAGAGCCGGGTAGGGTGGCAATTTCCTTGGCCTGAGAGTCGTGATTTTGTCTCCGACGACCATATATTTCAAGCTCCGTGGGCCAACGAACTGAAAGGAAAGATTGACGATCTACTGAGTCATGGATGGGTGGCATTTGAGAATATTGAGGCCTCTCACTGGAGGTACATAAGGACTGGCATTATGGATAAGCCGTCGAAGGGCCCCGACCCCTTGGTGAAGATAAACCTTGACCCCCGTTATCCAGTTTGGGTCGTTCATGACGACTTGCAGTGGGAAGACAACTGCATTAACTGCGCTGGTGCCCGCCTTGATCATCCTGAGGAGCGTTGTGAAAATCTTGAGATGTCTGGGGGTTGGGCTCTCAACACTCGTCTATTTACTTTGACAATTTGCCTTTATGTCCCGTCGTGTATTCAATTAACTTTTTCTCATTTTTCACTTGGCAGTTCTCTCAGAGAAGGATATCAGCGTTATTGAGAAGAAAGTTAGAAACATGAGTGAGGCAATCAGACCCCTTGTGCGGACCAAGGCCAAGAAGGATAGGGCGGCGAGCAATGCTATTTGTGGCCGGCAGGAGAACCAAACGAAAAGGAATGATGAGCTTCCTAAGGACAATCCTGCTGGCGCTATTCCTTTGATTGAAAAGGAGGTCGCCGTTGGGGGCCTAAACACTGGAGGTCGTCAAGTAGTCGTCGACGGGCTGGAGAAAGAAATTGTGGTTGAGTCAAGTGCAGCAGCTGTCAATACTGAGGGCCACCAGGTCGTCGTCGTTGAGGGTGAGCACATTAACCCTGAGGACGTAGGAAGTTCGGACTCCAATCATGAGGGCGTCGGAGAAGGGAGCCGCGTCTCCAAGAAGAGGAAAAACCATCCTGCTGGCTCCGGGAGAGAGAAAGAAAAGAGAAACAGAGCTGACAACGACCCTGTAAGTTCCTCAGACCCTTCAACCCCCCAAACTGAAGCTCCTGGCTCGTCGTCTGGGGTGCTTACCAGGGCAAAGGCTTTGGAGATGGCGACCAAGTTTGGGAAGGTTCCTCAGATTTCTGGGGTTCCTTGTTTGGCAAGAAGTGGCCCTGCTCTCCTTCTGGGGACGGCCCTGACCAAACGGGGTAAAGATGCTGATCTTGTGCGCCAGATGAGGGGGGCTAAGATGAGTCCGACGACCTATCATGCTCGCTTTGGGTTGATGCAGACGGAGGTAATTCGGGTGTTGTCCTTTTCTTGCGTATCTCGTAGTTTTGTACTTGTGCTAATAATTAATTCTTTGACGGCAGATGACGTCGATGATGGAAGCAATGACGGCGGACTTCAAGGCATGCTACGACGCCGAGATGAAGGAGAACGAGCAACTGATTCTGTCCGTCGGAGCCAAGGAAGAGGCCGAGAAGAAATTGAAGGAAGCTGAGGAAAACATCATCCAGCTGACTGCTGCCTATGAGTCATTAATGACCCAGAAAAATGAGATTGTGAAGGAGGCGGAAATTGTGAAGGCTGACAAGGCCAAGCTCGTGGATGATGGCAAGATTTTGACGACTGCCCTCCGTGCCGCAGAGGGTAAGGTTACCAAATTGACATCTGACTACGAGTTTGCTCGGGGCCAAATTGAATCGATGAGGGCTGATCATCAAGTTGCTCTTGGGGAAGCTGAGCTGAACGCCGTAGCAGAATTTAAGGGAGGTGCCGAATTTCTCAAGGTCGTTACTGACAAGGCTAGTCTCTTTTTTCAAGACGGGTCCAAACATCTGGCCCGGAGGATTCTTGCTGACCCGGAGACTAAAGGCCTCTTGTCCCCGCGGAAGCTGGCTGATCTCTGCACCGAACCGACATACGATGAAGAAGCTCGTCTAGTTCATCCTCTAGTCCCCTTCAACAACAATGATTTGCTCATCATCAGAGAGGACGACGAGAAGGCTGGAAAGGACGAGTGGCCGGTCCCCGCTGTTGACCCCAAGAGCTTTGACGCCTATTATAAACATTTCGTAGAAGACGGTCCCGACCCTGATGCAGCTCCTTCAAGTGCCGACGGTCCTCAATGATTGATTTATTTGATATGCTTTGTAATGTTCCAAACAATGCCCCAATTTGATTCGGTTGTCTTAAACAATGTTTCATTTTATTTGGTTGTGATTCCAAACATCGTCCCAAAACAATTTTTAATTTTTGTAATGTAGTCGGCCTGTTTCCTCGTTGTTTAGAGGGGGTCGTACGTACAATGTTTGCTTTATGTTTAAGTTATTTAATGCCTTCGTTTTCTGTTAGTTAATCTGTGTTAACGTAGATAGCATGTGATAACTTGTTTTGAACGAGTAAGTTTGAGGACAAGCATGATTGGTCGTCGTTAGTGACTACCAGAACTTGGGTCGTCCTAATGTGGTGATGCCCTTTCACACTTGTATTTTCTCAACTTCTCAATGGCTCGTAGGAATAGTACGAAGGTTCATAGGTTTCTTGCTCGTAGACAAGATTATATGGACGAGTCGTCTTACTCCGTTATAGCGTTCGACGAAGTCTGGCTTCGTCTAACCATTATACTTGGCTAAAGTGAGTGTAAGTGTCGAAGTCTTTGCTACGACTGATTTTTATACTTGACTAAAGTAGTTAGTTGTAGGGGTCGAAGTCAGGCTTCAACCACCTTAGGCTTGATTTGCAATGAACGAGGTTCGGCGAAGTGATGAGTTCTCATTGATAACTTCTGACTAACAACTGCGTATTGATGACTCATTTACTTCCTACGACCTGGGGATTTATAGGTTATCCCTTACAGACTTCAAAAATTACAGACCTCAAAAACATCTTACAAAATGACAATTAAAAATTCAAATTGAGAACCACAAAATGGGTGCCCTGAGGGCGCTGAATGTTTTCGACGACGACGATCAAAAGTAATACTTCATTAGATGATTGGCGTGCCATGGATGCTTGAGATGTTCCCCGTTGGGCTTAGACAGGCGGTAGGTTCCTTCTCTGACCACACTTGTGACGACGTATGGTCCTTCCCAATTGGGGGAAAGTTTGTTTTGGCGGGCCTTGAGTCCCGTCGCCTCGATCTTTCTGAGCACATGATCACCTACTTTAAAGAACCTTCTCTTCACCTTCTTGTCATGATAAGCCTTGGTTTTATTTTTGTAGTTCTCCATCCTTAATTAGGCGTCCAATCTCCGCTCGTCTACGAGGTCCAGGTCAACTTGCCGGTTATGGATGTTCTTTTCAACATCGTAGAGAGCAACTCGGTCTGTTGGAAGCTGAAGCTCGGCGGGAGCCATGGCCTCAGAGCCATAAGCCAAAGCAAATGGGGTTTCCCCCGTGGGCCCCCGGGTGGTTGTGCGGACTGCCCAGAGTGCTGAAGGGAGTTCGTCCAACCATCTTGTGCTGCGTCCCTCGAGATTTTTACATAAAGCGGATAAGACGAGCTTGTTCGCTGCTTCAGCTTGCCCGTTGCCTTGGGGATAGGCGACGGACGACTTGGAATGCTTGACGCCCATTCTATTCAATTCTTGTTCAAATTTCCTTGAGAACTGCAGGCCGTTGTCCGAAACAATTACCCTTGGGATTCCAAAGCGACACCATATCGAATCATGGATGAAGCTTAGGGCATTGTTTTCAGTAATTTTGTTTAAGGCCTTGGCCTCCACCCACTTTGAGAAATAGTCAACTGCCACAATCACATATTTGACTCCTCCTTTGGCCTGTGGAAAAGGCCCAATCAGATCGACACCCCACATATCAAACGGCCAAGCAGCCATGACAGGGGTTTGCTCAGTTGTCGGTAGCTTGGGGAGGTCGGCAAATCGTTGGCAAGTATCGCATTTTTTCACAAACTGTTTGGCATCTTCACGGAGGTGGGGCCAGTAGTATCCCATGGTGATTAACTTGTCGGCCAATGTACGGGCCCCAGGATGGCCTCCACACTCTCCTTGGTGTACCTCAAAAAGCAACTGAACGACCTTATCTGGGTGGACGCACTTCAGCAATGGCCTGGTAATGGATCGTCGGTAGAGCTCTCCTTCTACGACCGTAAATCTGGGGGACTTTCTCTTGATTTGCCTTGCCAAAACCTCGTCCGTCGGCAACTCATTCCGTTCAATGAAAACTTTCACTGCCTATCCAAAGATCTTGGACCGTCGACGTTGCACATTACCTTTACTCGATCGTAGGCTGGTTGTTCCAAGTAGGCTAGGTGATGGCCGTGCTCCTCCTCTGGGAGTTGGTCCGTAGCTAGCTTGGAGAGCAGGTCGGCGTGTTCGTTGTTTTCTCGAGCTATCCTCTGTATGGCCCAAAATTCTAACCCCTGGATCAACTCTCCGACCAACGAATGGTACTTCTGCAGTGTGGAATCGACGACCTGATATTCTCCGCGCACTTGGTTCACTATCAACTGGGAATCACAAAATGCTGCGATTTTGGTAGCTCCAAAACACTTGGCGTATTCAATGGCTGCTATTAGCGCTTCGTACTCCGCCTGATTGTTAGATGCTTGAAACTTGAACCTCAATACTTCTTCAAAAACTGTTCCACTTTCGGGCTCGACAAGAACGATCCCCGCCCGCTCGTATTTCTAGTAGCCGAATCTGCCCGAATAAATCTTCCAAAGAACCTACGGCAAAACCAACTCCTCTGGTTTGTCGTTGACTTCCTTGCCCTTATCATTTTTCCGAGGTCGTCTTTGGTCGTCGGCAACACCGAATGATGTTTCGACCAGAAGTCTCGCTAAAGATTGTGCTGTAGGGTCTTTCTCGTCCTATACTCGATATCAAACTCTACGCTCAATACTCCGCTGAGTAGACGACCGTAGCTTTCAGACGGTGCAAGATCTTGCGCAGGGGGCATCCGTATAAACGATGATGGGGTGAGCAGAGAAGTATGCTCGTAGCTTTCGTGGCCGTAATTACGAGAGCGTAAGCGATCTTCTCCGCGTTAAAATAACGAGTTTCCACATCCGATAGAGCCTTGCCGACATAGTAGATCGGCCTCTCCGTGTTCCACCCTCCTCCCCGACCAATACGGCGGCGACGGCCTTGTCACTCGCCGAGAGATAAACGTAAAGGTCTTCCCCGCTACGGGCTTTGTAGGAGTGGTGGGGAGCCAAGATACTCTTTCAGCTGTTTAAACGACTGAGAACATTCATCCGTCCATTTGAAGTCCTTTGCCCCTCGGAGAGCTTTAAAAAATGGAAGTGACCTCTCACCGACTTGGCAATAAAACGACCTAAGGCCGCTACTCGTCCATTTAAGCGCCGAACCTCCTTGATGCTCGTAGGTTCGGCCATGTCTATCAAAGCCTTAATTTTTTCAGATTGGCTTCGATTCCCGCCGAGAGAGCATGAATCCTAGAAACTTTCCCCGCCGCAACACCAAAGACGCATTTAGCCGGGTTGAGGACCATATCATTTGCTCCTGGAGGTTGGAGAAAGTTTGTTGTAGGTCGTCGACATGCTTTCTCTTTCTACTTTTGACGACCATGTCATCAACATACGCCTCTAGGTTGTCGCCGATCCGGTCTTTGAATACCTTGTTTATCATTCTTTGGTAAGTGGCACCGGCGTTCTTATGCCCAAAAGGCATCTTCGTATAACAAAGAAGTTCCCCCGCCGCCCGAAAAGCCGTTTCGGGATATCTTCCTCGGCCATCTTGATTTGGTGATAGCGGAGTAGGCATCAAGAAAGCTTAAAGTAGAATGGCCGGCCACGAGTCGACGAGTTTGTCGATTCTTGGCAAGGGTAATCGTCCTTGGGGCACGCCGAGGTTTAGATCGGTAAAGTCAACACATAATCTCCACTTCCCATTTGGCTTTTTACAAGAACCACATTGGCTAACCAAGTTGTGAACCCGGCGTTCACAATAATCCCAAAGACTCAAAGAATTTCTCAATCTCCTGTTTTATAGCAATCTCTTTTTCACCGAAAAACTCGACACCTTTGCTCTTTGAATTTCATGGTGGGGTTCACTCCAAGCTTATGAACCGCCACGTCCTCTCTAATTCCCTTCATGTCTTCCACTTTCCTGCAAAAACATCGAGGTTATTGTTTGAGTAGGGAGATTATCTCTTCCCTCTCCTCAGTGCTTAACTGAGACCCCAGTTTGATTTTCTGCTCTGGATAGCTAGGGTTAATGACTAGTTCAATTAGCTCGTCGGCTGGCTTCATCTCAGGGGCGTCGTCCCTAAAGTCCATGGATTCAATGACGATCTCTTTAATTTTCCTTTTTGCTTCAGGCGTCAGATCTGGTACCTCGTCGTCAATCAATTTATCCAGCTCGGCCCCCGATTCTTGGGCGACCAAAAGTTGTGGCTTTGCAGCTTGGTCGTCCATGAATATTTCCTCAAAGACCCCGGGGTCGTCTATGCACTTGATCGTCGAGATGCCAGTATACGAGGTCGTCGTTTGCTTGACGGATTTAGAGAGTTTCACGTTGTGATCTGGATCGTCGATTTCAATGGTCCGTTTTGCCTTCAATACATGCTCTAGGAATTCTGGGGCCGTCCCTAACACACATCCTACTCCGGCACGGGAAGGAAATTTGACTCGTTGATGGGGAACTGAGGCGACGATCCCCAAAGCGGCTTGACCCGGTTGGCCAAGGATTGCATGGTAGTCACTGACGACGTCGATCACAATGAAAGTCACTGTTTTGATTGTTCTCAATGGGTGTTCTCCGATGTCGACTGGAAGGTCGATCTGGCCCTTTGCATCTACCCGGTGATTGGTGAATCCTTCTAGACGACCTAAGTAAGGACTTAGGCGGCTATCAGGTAGACCCATTCTCTGGTAGACGTTGTAAAACAAGATGTCTTTGGCCGCTCCTGTATCGATCAAAATTCTTCTTGATTCGCAGTTATCGATGAAACCAGGTATGACTAGAGTTTGTTGTCGAGCTAATGGATTGGGCCGGCAACTCGCGTAGGGAAAGAAACTTATCACGTCGTTTGGAGTTTCTGATTTTTGGGGGACATGTGGGGCCTTCTTTAGATGGTAGATGGCGCTCTTAATTTGGTTCTTGCTTGTCTCTTCAGAGATTACTAGGACCATTCTAGGATTCCTCTGGGGAGGGTCGTCGTTAGCAGCTCGTGTGTTGGCCGCCTGACGATCCTTCCTTACATATTCTCCAAGTCGCCCATCGTCGATCCATCTTTGAATAATCTTTTTCAAGCTGAAACATTCCTCGGTATCATGTCCTTTATCCCTGTGATATTTGCAATACTTGTTCATGTTTTTCTTTCCCTTCCCGTTAGGATTCATCTTTGGCGTCGGGCCAAAATCAACGTTGCTCAAAATTTCTGCCCTAGACACAGTGAGTGGAGTGTACGACTCTGGGACTTTTTCTGCTTTCACTTTGTTTTTTCCTTTATCTCCGACCTTATCCTTCCTAGATTTTGTCGCCTCAACCTCGTCGACGGCCTTTCCCTCTCTTTGCAACTTTCTTTCTTCAGCCTCGGCGACGGCATATGCCTTGGCATAGAGGTCTTTGCGGGACTTGGCCGGGTGGACTTGAAGCTCGTAGTCTAGAGTGGGGGAAATGACGCCGTGCCGGAAGCAATTTATGATTTCCCTGTCTGTTAGGTCTTCATCAATCTGATCTACCAGTTTCTTGAACCTCTTGAAGTAGCTCATCGAGCTTTCAGTGGCTCCTTGGGATATGTTGCTAAGGTCGTTGACAGTCTTACGACGCTCCCGCCGTAGCAAACCTTCCTAAAAACTTCTTTCTCATCTCGCTTCCATGATTCGATACTCCCCTTGGGCAAGCTTCTAAACCACCTCAGAGCTGCGTCGACCAGTGTGCTCGTAAGAGCTTTGCACATGATGTCGTCGTGGCCTGAAGCTTTTGCCACTACGTACATTTGTGCCTCAAGGTGTTGCATGTGGTCGATGGCACTGGTGGAGCCGTCGTATGGTTTAAGTTTGGGTAGGTTAAAGCCCGGTTCTGGGGGTCCTGTTTCCAACATCCAGGGTGCAAGGGGATTCATAGTGCCACCGTCGTCATCAGAGTCGTCGCTGTCCGTTTTCTTTCTTTTGCTCGTCAGTTCTTCCACTTGGCGCCTCAGCCTCAAGAACTCTCTCATATCTACCCCTCCTGCTGGGACGGCGTGGGGAATCCTATCTTGACGGGGCCCCCGGGTAACGGTGTTAGATCGTTGCCTCACGGTGGGGGCGGGTCGTCGTGAGATGGATCGCTCCCTGTAGCTAGGAGGGGGAGACGGCCTATAAGATCTTGACAGTTCTCGTTCATGACGAGGTGGGGTACGAGTTCTCTCTCTTTGGCTCTGCGCTTGTTCATTTCTTGATGACGGAGTCTGTAGACGACCACGGACAATCTGATTCTGATTTGCTTCTGGGTTCTCGACGACTAATGCTCTACGAGGGTCTGCTTCCCCAGGTCGTCGCTGCTGCGACGGTGCTCCTTGGCTCCGCCTCTCGTTAATGTGATCCCTTAGGTCAAGTTGTGGTACAACCCGTTCATTCTCAGTGGCAGTCCCTTCGCGACGACCAGCATTCTCTCTCTGGTTTCTTCTCCTCCTTCCTGACGAGATTGTTTGGTGGGATGCCTGGGGAGCTTGAGGAGCGGCCATACGAATAAGCTCGTCTTGGATTTGCAAAAACTCCTTGAGGGCGTTGGCTCTTTCGACGAGGAAAGCCGCTCTGTCGAGATTAGGGTTAGAGGGACCTCCTGCATATCTCGCTGCTGTCTCAGGCCTCCTTTCCAGTGGAGGTCTCCTCTGGCGCTCAGCAGCAGGCCTTTTCTCTCTTCTCCTGGCCGTTTGAAGGCCTGTATCGTCAACCATCCCCTGTGACCTGGTAACCCTTAAGTTAGGGTTCCTAGGTGGTGAGGGTGGCCTGGGATTTTCTTGCTGAGGTGGTACGCCCTCATCTGCTGTAGACTTGCTGGCCGTATGGCCATCGGACACCATTTTTCAAACTCTTCTGGCTGTATTCCTTCTACTGGAGATCACTAACACGTTTCCCGGCAATGGAACCAATCTGATCACGCAGGAAAGCGTGTGGGCTCACCCTCTTGTGTCCAAAGAATGAATGAACGAGCTAGCTATGGATCTCGCACAAAGACAAGAAACAAGGGGTGAAACCGCGCGGGGTCTTCCGGCAAGCCCCTCCGGCGTGAGAGTAAGATGATGGACTGAAAAGTGGTGCAGATAATATGATATGTGAGTGGGTACGTGAATATGCAATAAAACATTACCTTTGTCCATGTTGATACTCTCTTGTTTATAGTAGGAATAGTGATGTTAGGGTTTTCACCAGAGCCGTTGGATTGGATGGTCTCCAGCCATTGGATCAACTCCATCCCCTAGGTGTACACGTGTCATGCCGGGGTTGGTCCGCCTATGTAAGGACACTGTAGCATCTGACATCCGATAAGTAGTTTACCTTATAAAGGAAAGTCAACCTGCACGCCTTTTGTTGTTATTACTGGTTGCATGATTGCACGTGTAACTAGGCACTGTGGTAGGTCTGACATTATCCCAAATTAGCTAATTAACTAAGCTTGTTGAGGAAGCTTAATAGAAGAGACGACCTGGAGCTGTACGTCCAGATGGGTCGTCTCCTTGAGGTATGACTCGTCGAGAGAGAGTTAGCCGTTCAATGACGACGCTTACTCTTGGAAGAGTGCCGGTTGGTCCCAAGGGAAGGCTCGTCGTTAGAAGGGCCTAGCCCCATGTCGACGATCTCTTCGGTGTATCGACGGGCTAGAAGTTAACCCTTCCCCTTGATAGTACAAATGGCTCGTCGTTTGGATGGGCTTGGTCGCTCAGTGGCGACGACTGCCAACCAGTGTTGGATGACCCATGACCCAAGGCTTTGATCTGATCCTGTGGTTGGTCCTTTGATGGGCCTATTGGGCCCCCGGGCTCGTAGTAAACATTGGGCTCGACCCATCACAGATTATTCCGTTCATATATATACTCCCTCCGTCCCACAATTATGTACTCCCTCCGTCCCAGTTCATTAGATACCAAAAAAAATGGCACACATATTAAGGAAATGTAAGAGAGAGAAAAAGTGGAGAGAGAATGTTGTGAGTGTAAAAATAAAATAGGAGAGAGAATGAGTGGGAGGAATAGTTAGGAGAGAGAATGTTGTGAGTGAAAATGTAAAATAGGAGAGAGAATGAGTGGGGTAAATAGTGAAGATTCCTTTCCATTTTGGGTAAGTATCAATTGGTGTGGGACGGATCAAAAAAGAAATAAGTATCAATTGAACTGGGACGGAGGGAGTAGAATTTTTGGCCCGGCACGGAGATTAAGGTAAAAAGTGATAAATGTAATGTGTTGTGAGTGTAAAAGTAAAATAGGAGAGAGAATGAGTGGAGAGAATAGTAAATTTAAAAAGTGTTGTGAGTAGAGAGAAGTGGGTCCCATTTCCATTTTGGAAAATTATTGATTATTGTGGGACGCCCAAAAGGGAAATTTTTCGGTATTATTGTGGGACGGAGGGAGTATAGTATAAATGGCACCCCTCCTTGCTACAATACAATGAACAGTTCCAAGTGTCAAATTTTCCATTTTACCCTCACTAAGTTGTCCCTTTCCCATTTTGCCCTTAAAAAAAATTAATTTATATAAAAAAAAAAAACACGTGTCCTTGGATACGGGCTTTTACTATTATATATATATATATATATATATATATATATATATATATATATATATATATATATATATATATATATATATATATATATATATATATATATATATATATGTATGTATGTATGTATCTATATGACTCGATTGTGGGTAAGGAACCAAAAGATGTTATCTTTAAGGTATTTAATTCGTCTCACTATGGTATAATGGTCTCAACGACTTTCACCTTCAGGATACAAAACCTACGCATTCTTATACTCTTATTCAAAGTTACACTCCTTTGAATAACTCGAGAACAATAATTGAAGCTTTACAAAACCTATGCACTCTTATTCAAAGTTACACTCCTTTGAATAACTCGCGAACAATAATCGAAGCTTTAACTGTTTAACTCGAAGAATAGATTTGTTAAGAAGAAAGACTCAGGAAGTAAAATCAGATCAGTATTTTTTTTCTATATTCGTTTTTCGGAGGAGGCAACTACTCTATTTATAGAGTTTGTGTTGTGGTCTTGAAAAGACACAACTTATCCGAACTGGTGCCTCAGCTGCACGGCCGAGACAACAAATTTGCACGGCCGCTCCATGCTTTGCACGGGCGGGTCACCAAAATTGGCACGAAATTTGGCACGGCCGCTCCATACTTTCACGGGCGTGCTCTATGCCTTGCACGGCCGATCCGGGTGTGCCTCTTTGAACAGTCATACTCTTTAGCAAATGTCCATTCATAGAGTCACAACCCAAAATGTTTAAACTGGTTTACTTCCTCCCGCCTAATACCCTCTTTGATATTAAAATTTAATTAATATTTAAATTAATTAATTAATTTATTTATTTCTTATATGTATATATATATATATATATATATATATATATATATATATATATATATATATATATATATATATATATATATATATATATATATATAATACTCAAAACTTTTAAGCTACTTGACATTTTCCCATAATAGAGGGAAGCTCAAGCAAGCTCATAGAAACTCTTCAAACTTAGCTATTATTATATAACAAGTTTAGCTCCACAAGTATTATTAGTGGAAGGTTACTTTACAAACTCAATATGGGAGATGACCAATTATTATATGTGAATACTACTATATATATATATATATATATATTACCAAAATAAGCAAAGGATCGACTAAATATATCGACTAAGCATGACTAAATAATTGCTACAGCGACTAAATATATTGACTAAGCATGACTAAATAATTGCTACAGTAAAATAGTAAATTTGACTTTTTTCTAATAGTAAAGTTGACCTTTTTATTTTAAGGTACGTGGTCATTGTTCTACCCGCCACACTGTATAAATTTTGAATATTATACAGCTGCGATGAGTGATTTAATCATCTCAAAAGTGTTTCCACCTGACGCTGGTTTTCGATACCGATATACCTTATAAATTTAAAAAGTCTTCTATACTAAAGAAAGCATATATAAAAGGAGCGTAAATATAAATTGGAGTACAAGAAGCACTTACTTTGTATATATTACAAAACTTTTTTACAATTGTTGATAGTGGATGGTTGATAATTACAGTCGATGGTTATGGAGAGAGGGATGTCTAGAGAGAAGAACTGAAAAAATAAAACTTGCAAAATGAAAAACCCTGCCTCTACAACTGAGGAGGATCTCTTATTTATATTACATGAAAAGTTATGGATCACGCCACATGTGCGATGCGCATTTGTCCTCCGAAGAGGGATCCACAGCTTTTGACTAATTCATATAATTACAAAAGAAAAGTAATATCCACTGAGAAAATGGTTTCAGTGGATTCTCTTTGTCTGTTTCTTTTTGAAAATTGGGGGGGGGCTGCTT
Organism: Adenophora triphylla var. japonica; assembly: GCA_022495995.1. Lineage (NCBI taxonomy): Eukaryota > Viridiplantae > Streptophyta > Magnoliopsida > Asterales > Campanulaceae > Adenophora > Adenophora triphylla. The sequence continues at coordinate 158,513 of JAFEMH010003042.1, read as the reverse complement.
CACTATATGCCATCTTTTTTGAAATTGAGGGGGCGGCTTCACTGTATGAGGATGCTTTTTTTGAAATTGAGGGGGCGGCTTCACTGTATGAGGATGCTTTCTGTCCTTGTCCTTTGTTATTTGTCTTCTGGTGGGAGTGTCCACATTGTTTTGTCGGGCCATTGGATTGTGCCGGCTGATGTAATCATCTTTACAGGTCTAGGGCTAGATCATGTGTTACTTGGGGGAAAAAGTCATCGTTTAGGTTGTAGTCTTCTTCTGGCATTGTTGATGATGAGGTTCCTTCGTCACTGAGTTGGCTCATTAATTTTTCAAGATCTATTTGGTTGGTGCATTGAGCCATTTGTGCCATGATTTGTTGTTTTCTTTGGAGAAATTCTTCATTTTTCTGAATTTGTTTTGATGGTATATCTTTGCAGAAGCTTGGGTTTTGTTTGAAATATTTTATGACCGCAGTCAAATCACAACGAAATATTTCTGTTTTATCCCACCATTTGATCTTATGTTTTCGGATCAAGACGGGAAGAATGGTTTTTTATACACAGGCACACATTTGTTGCCCATGGGCACCCATTTGTACACAATCACAGATTTGTTTCTCTTTAAGATCAAATTAATAAAAATCCAAGGAACTCGAAAATTATGACAGAACAAGTTCCAAAGAGGGGTTTGAGCAACATACTCAGGATATATGTTTTTTGTTGACCAATGGTCAAAGGCCTTTTGTACACACTCTGGAACAATTGTTTTATCTAAACCAAAGTTTTTCCACCATAGATGGAACCAAAATGGAGTAGGAAAAGAAAATTGGGGTGATATGTAAAAGAAGTAGGATAGAGAAAAAGATTTATTTTGTTTAAGAAATGCCTGTGACCAAGCTATAATGTAATCCCAATAGTTAAATCGGGATGAACCATTTTGAAAATGTAAATCTTTAGCCTTATTGGGTTTTCGGCCCCAATCTGATACTGAGAGGATTTTCAAAATTTGGACTTTACAGTATCGGATTTTGGAGGTATCCAAATGGTCAGTTGAGTATTGAAAAGTGGCAGACTTTGTTTGTGTCAAAAATTTTTCATAATAAAATTGGGATTTTGTAAAATTGTCCGGTAAATAGTTGTGTGATTCGGGTAGGAGAAATTCAGAAATTTGGTAAGGGTGCCAATTGGAATTGGTTTCAAAGTATTCGGGTTCTATGACACAGATGAAGTCTTCGTAAGTTTTGTAGGTGTAGGAAGTGGGTGGTGTTTGTTTTGGGCTTGGGCTAGGAGTTATTGGTTTAATGCTTGCTGGAAGAGGTAATTGTGGGCTTGATGGTTGTGGGCTTTCGATTTTTAGTGTGGTTTTGTAAGTCTTTTGTGAGGGAGATGACGTGGAAGATTTTGTAAGTTGGGAAAAGAGAGGTTTTGAATCGGTAGCTAAAATAGCAAATTGGTTTTCAGTTTTTGGTGTTTTATCAGGGATAAAATTTGAAAGTTTGGTTAATGGTTGTGTAGAGTATAGGGGTTTTTTGTCTTTTCCTTTGGTAATTGAACCTGTAAACATCCTGCAAAGTCATTTTTATCCTGTAATGTTACTGAAGAGGTTCATATGAAGTTCACAAAAGAGCAATCTAAGTCTTTGTTTTTTTATACCAAATTGCATTATTTAATGCAGTTTCTAAATTAGACCAAATATATGGATCTCTTTTTCTTTCTTCTATTAATTCTTCTTCAAGGATTTTAATTTCGTTTATGAGTTTTTCCTCTTTTCTTTCGATCTTTTTAAAAGTTGTCATAAATCGAGTCATTGTAACAGATCCTGTAAGCATAAAATTAGTCTGGCATCAGCATGGGATTTTGTTGTGTACTTCCTATGTAATCGTTTTCTATATATTTTATGATTCTTTTTAATGTCGAAATGTCTGCTTCAATGGATGGTCTAAATCTTTTTGTAAAATTGTATTCTAATAGTTCTTCTAGGTCAAAAATATGATATCTAAGTTCTGTGGTTTTACTTAACGGGATTTGAGGAGGAAATTTACCTATTGTAAAGGAGCGTGAAAGTTTTTACTTTCTTTTAATAATACCTCTGTTTTTTTGAAAGCAAAAGTTTAAATAATTTGTATTGTTTAAATAATAATATAAACCATTGATTTTTATGGGCCATTCTTGTAGGTCTTTATCAGAAATGTCTGGTTTCTGTTGGGACTGTTCAATAATTAGGGTTTGTTGATATAGCCTTTCTCTTGGTGTTAGGGCTTGTTTGGATTGTGATGAAGAACCTATTTCGAGTTTTTGTTTCTTAGGGTTTTTCATTGTTTTCTTGCAGGAATTCTCTTGTTAGGAAATTTGGGACAGAATTGTCTTTCCCTGCAATGTGAATTATTTCAAAATCCAAAATTGATAATAAGGCTTGCCATCTGGCAAAGATTTGTTTTGCCGCTAAATTTTTTACATCTTTTTGTAAAACATCTTTTGCAGCTTTGCAATCTATCTTTACTGTAAATTTTTGATTTAATAAGTCATCTTGGAATTTCGTTATACATAAAACTATTGAAAGGATTTCATTTTTTATTGTTGAATATTTTGACTGTGTTTCGTTTCATATTCCTGAATAGTATCTAATTATATGAGTTTTCCCATTTATTTCTTGGGTTAATATCCCACCATATCCTATTTCTGAAGCATCTGTAGAAACTGTTTTTGATGCTTTTGAATCACATATTGTTAGACAGGGCAATTGTTTTACATGTATCTTAATTTGCTTAATTATATTTGTATGTTCTTTTGTCCATGATTTTGGGTTCTTTCTTAATATGTCATAGAGTGGTTTACAAATCTCTCTTATTTTTGGGAGGAAGTCAGCTATGTAATTTAATGATCATAAGAATCTTTGCAATTGAGTTTTGTCTTTTATTTCATCGGGGAATTTGTCTGCAAAGTCTATAGATCTTTGGATAGGTATTATTGTGTTGTTAGTTATCTCGTGTCCTAAGAATCTTATTTTTGTTAGGTACAATTTTATTTTAGGTTTTGATAATACTAAGCCATTTTTTATCATTATTTTGTAAAATATGTTTAGATGTCTTTCATGTTGTTCTATGTTTTTGCTGAAGATTAAAACATCGTCTATGTATACTATAATGAATGTGTATGGTGTGAATATTTCATTCATAATTTTTTGGAATTCACTTGGTGCGTTTTTAACCCAAATGGCATAACATTTCACTCGTATTGGCCAAATGGTACTGTAAAAGCGGTTTTGTATCTATCCTATTCTGCTATTTGTATTTGCCAAAATCCTGATTTCATATCAAATTTTGAGAAGATTGATGCATTGTGAAGTCTTTTTAATAAGTCTTGTTTATTAGGGATTGGATATCTGATCCATTTGATGGTTGTGTTTAATGGTTTATAATTAATTACTAATCTTGGTGCTCCTCTTTCAATTTCAGCATTTTTTGTTACGTAGAAAACAGAGCATGACCATGGTGATTTACTTTTTCTTATTAATTTTTTTTCTAATAAATCCTTTATTTCCTTTTTGCAATATTCTAATAATTCTTGGTTCATTTGTATTGGTCTTGCTTTTGTTGGAATCATTTTTTCATTAAATTCTTTTTCATAGGGTAATGTTATGACGTGTTTTTTTCTTTCCCAAAAGGCCGTAGGGAGATCAGAACATAGGTTTTTCTCAAATTTTTCTAATATTTTCTTAATTGTATTGTTATATTCTTGTAGTCGTAATTTTTCTTCCAATTTTGTATTATGTAAATCTTCTTTTAAGAATTCAATTTGTTTTTGCAATAAATTTATTTTCGATACATTTGTTCTTTGTATATTGTTTACATCATGGTTAGAAACGGGATATAGAAACTTAAATATTATTTTTTGTCATAATACTTTTGTTTCTACTCCTTGTTTGGATACCTTAAAGGGATATAACATTTGTAAGAAGGAGTTTCCTAGTATTACTTTTGTATTTAAGTCTTTTACTAGTATTAGACTTGTTTTGAAGCAAATGTTATTGTTGCATATATGAGTTTCTGATATTTTGTATTTGACTTTTAATTAGGATGAATTTGTCGTGGAAAGGCTTTGTTTTGTCTTAATAAAATATTTAGAAGGTATTATGCCTTGTTCTATGCAATTTAAGTCTGCTCCGGAGTCTAGCATGGCTATTCCTTCGTATTGATAAGTTCCTATTTTCATATTTATGGTGACATACCATTTTTGGAATCTGACTTTGGTTAATGTATATACGTTTCCTTCTGTATTTTCTTCTGTGGAGGAGTCTGTTTCCGTTGCTGTATTTTCTCTAGTATTTATTTTTATGCCTTTATTCGTTGGTTTTGAAAAAGGATTTTGGAAATGGTTATCCAAGTTTTTTGCTTGAGAGGTTTCTCCTTTATACGTGGCACTTATTTGTTTTTTAATTGCATGTAAAGTCATTTTTGCTTCTAATTCTTTTTGTAATTTTTGTAATTCTAGATTATTTTGTTTTAATGTTTTTATTTCTTGCTTTATTTCTTTTATTTATTTTTATAAGTCTACTGAAGAAACTTGTTTCTTTTTGTTCTGGAACATTTGTACGACATCTTCGTATTGGGATGGCGTTGAGGGTTCTGATTTTTCTTCATTTATGGTTTTTTCTAATTGTCTTAAGAATTTTCGCTTTATTGTTGGTTCTTTGATTTCTTTAATTTTTTCTAATATTTCATCATATTGTTCTATAGTATTGATTTTGGTGGTGCATAAACATACTCCTTTGCAACCATTTTGACATTCATTATTTTCTTCACTTTCATTATCTGTGTTGTCTGTACTGGATGAGGGGTCATTTTGGCTAGATTGGTCACTTTCTGTGGATGATACTGCAAGATTATCAATTTTGAATATTATTTGGTCTATTTCTTTTATGTTGAGGTTATTGCAAATCTGTTTTATTTTTTTTCCTGCTGGACAATTTCTAGCTATGTGTCCTGATTTTTTACATAAAAAACATCTTATTTTTTTATTGTGAGTATTTGAGTTTTTGTTATTTCTTTTGTATTTCTTGTTGTTAAATTTGTTATTATATTTTTTATTATGGCTTGGTTTTTTATAGTATTCAGGTGGCTCTCTTGTGTAGTTTTTATTTGTTTTTTTATGTTTTCTTCTATAAGTGCTATTTTTATGATAGGGGTTGTGACTTTTCTTTTTATGGGGTGGTTGTATTCTATCGAATCCAAATTGTTCACACCAATGTCCTAATTCTCTACGTGTTTGTGCACTTTCTTTTCTTTCCAGTAAATGTTATTTGGGTCTGCTAAATTAAAAACTCTTTTTAAAAAATTTTCTTTATACCATTTGAATTGTTCTAGTTTTCTGCATTTTAGATTTTGTAATATTTCTGAGTTTCTTTCTGTATATAAATCTATGTCTCCTATGAAACGAGTTGTATTATTGAATATTAGGATTATTAATTGTGCTGATGCAGGTCGTTCATTTTCGTCTACGAAACGAAAGCACTCATAAATTTCATATTTGAAGAAGAACACCTAGAAATTGAGGATTCTTGTAACTCAAATCATCACAACATCTACCATTATCATCAACTAAAACTAAAGTAAGTGCTTTGACACAAAATTAAAAGTAACAAGTTAGAAGGTTACCAATGTATTATTTAATATTTTTAATATGTTTCTTTTCTTATAGATTTTTATCATTCTTATATTATTGTGACAATCTTTGTTGACTAAGAATCAGTCATTACCTCGACTTGACGAATGTGATGTAACTAAAATATTTATACCGTGACTCTCAAAATAAATATTGCACTTTAATTTTGATGATTAACTTGATTAAATTTTTGAACAAAAATTATGAAAATCTAATTATTTTTATGTCATTTAAAAAATTATCGTTGATGTACGGTTGGAGTTATTACAAATAACTACTTTTAACACTTCATGATAATAAATGTTTTTCTTCTTTAGCAGGGTTGATTAAAGCTCAATCATATTGACTAATAAAATTAATGTATGATTTTTATTTTGAGACTAAGGTATTACATCATTTGATTACATTGTCTAATAAATAGTAAGTTTTAGGAGAAGCCTGTTTCTCTATAAGTTATAAAAAATTCACTTTCATTCTTAAAAATATCGAGTTTAGACCTTAAAACATTGAGTTCAGGCCTTAAAATATCTAGAAAATAAAATAGTGGGTTTAGGCGTTAAAATAGTGAATTTAAACTAGAAAATAAAATAACGAGTTTAGGCCTTAAAACAGTGAGTTTAGGGTTTAAAACACCAAGTCGATATATTTAAAAACATGACTTTTTATAACTTGTGGAGAAATAGGTTTCCCCCAAAATTTTCTGATTTATCCTGTAAATAAATTAAGCAACTTTTAGAATGTCGTGATAATTTTTTTTTCTCTCAACATGGGTAAAAAATCAACAGTTGAAAATAAATAAATTAAAATACGACTTTCATTTTGATATTATCCAGACAAGATTTACACTATAAATAAATCAATCTATTTCTAAATATATATTGTATGTGAGTGTTGATGTTGCAAGGAACGTGTCTTGATCAGCCCTAGTCCAGCAATTAGGTTGATCTCCTAGCTTTGACCTGAAACCAGTGAACACACGACTAGCCGCGATAGTCTCCGACTAAGACCCTTCGGCGTGAGAGTAAGTATCACGTATTTTGCTTATAAACTATAATTGAATGTATTGAAATAAATTGAATAGCAAATACGACATTACCTTCTAACGTTGAATGTTGTGAGGTATTTATAGCCTTGATAAGAGATAGTGTTGTAGTAGGATTGTATCGAATCCCGTAAATCATGGAGAAAATATCGACATAACGTATTTCGAGATTGTAGGAGACAGTTATGGAAAGAGTCTTAGGTCGACGTACGTCTCTGTAGGTCGAGGTCGCCTGAGTAGATCAAGGTCGACCTGACTTTGTATCATAGCTAGATAGAATTCATATAAGGAGATGATCTTCTATCGGACTTAGCTAGGTCGGGACCAATGATGGTCGGACAATGAGCTAGGTCGACTGATCTTTGTTGCTGGGCCATGGGCCTTGTAATAACTGGGTCGGTCCACTTGATGATGTTGCTGTAATAATGTCTGAATAATTGGGTTTTATACATTGGGCCTAGCCCATCACTTTTATTCCGTTCAGTGGCCCCCAACTTTCTGAGTTGACTTTGTCGATCAGGAAGTTATGAAAAATTTGTGGACTCTTAAGTAGCTCGTAGCTAGATGGTCGAAAATGTTGGATGGTCGACTGAGATGACGTGGCTTAATCTCGACCATTGACTTTTTTGACGGTTAGATCTGTTAGAGCGCCATAATGATTATGAGGTACGGCGTTTGGACATTCGTCTTGGGAACCGTTTTTGGCATTAATTGAAGGATTGAACGTTATGCCTCCAAACCTTTCCAATTCAGGTAAGGATAAGGAGTAGGTATAAAAAGGCAAATCCTTTTCCTTTTCCAATTTTACAAACCCCCAAATCTAATAATACCCAGCATGAACAAAACAAGGCGATTTCTGGTTTTTTGGTGCAATCAAGTTTCCGTTTCACTCTAGATACCTTTCATCTTCAAACTGATTAAGGTACCCTTCAATTCCTATGCTTTTAGGCTTATTTTCAAGCTTTGTTTGTCAATTCTGCCATGACTAGGACCTTCGGTTGTGAGAGGGGTGTTAGGTATGGGTATTGCTCCCAAAACCTTCGGGTTTATAAGCGATTAGAAGGCCCTTAGAAGGAGATGAGTAGGGATGAGTGTATTACCATCTTGAAAGCATGGGGTCTGTGCTATGGCATTGTGGAGGTCCCAAGTAGAGAAAGCATAGGAGATTTGGAGGTGGACGACTAAAGGGTTGTCCGCTTTCGTCTCTTCAATAAGCTGATAGATCATTTTATAATGTTTTACATAAGGTCTAACAAACCACCATTCCCTAGAGATAGGTTAGAATTCCCAGGGAAATCTAGGTCGCCTATAGATAGCTATGATGAAACTCCATCTAGTTCTGATTCCCTTGTTTCCTCTTCTTCTGTAGATATGTCAACTCAACAACAATCTGCGGCCTCTACTTCGTCGGGCTCCCCCTCTACGAACATTGTCAATGCCTTATGCTCGACGGTCGCTCCGGGCCTTAATGAAAGAGGTTATGTGGCCCCCAAGCCGACCGTTGGAAAGAAGAGTTCAGAATCGAGGATCTGCATCCTCTATGACTTTTGTGAGATTAACAGAGAGGAGTTGAGGTTGACTCACTTCACAGAGAAACAAATGAAAGTTCAATCATGGGCGCACTGGGCCCATAGCTCGACCAGAGTAGCTTTCTTCTACGGTCAATTCGAGGCCGGGCTACGCCTTCCCCTCGACCCATTCCTTTGTGAATTTTTAGAATGTATGGCCGCTGTTCCCATGCAGCTAGGGGCTAACACTTGTAGGGTATTAGTGTGTTTTTCCATGGTATGCCGGTTTATTGGGTTTGAGCCTTGCGTCCATGTTTTTAGAAGGTTCTTTAAGGTCGCAGTAGACAAGAGGTCTTTAAGGATTAGTACTCCGATTAAACGCAATGCCCTCAAACTGTTTGTGAAATTGCCTGACAAAGTTTCTGGGTGGAACTCCCACTTGATATTGGTATAAAGTAAGAAAGGATGAGAATTTCCCTTGCCCGATGCCACTTCAAGCCCATTAAATGAAGAGGACTACTGGGTACCTGATTGGAGGGACGAGCTGTACCGTAGGTTGGTGCTGGTAGCTCGGAGGGGTCCCATTAGCTGGAACATACTTGGGTCGACCAAAAATAATTTTATTCAGGCCGGTATGATGCTGGGTGGGGATGGAGAGGTAGCCCCTAGCCTTGATTGTTAGGAGCTCGAGGTACCCAGACTGGGTGATCCATAAGAGGGATAGGTTTGAGGCCCGATGACATTTTTGTAAGAAGAACCCCAGCCACTGCAAATCCCTAGATCATTTTGGTGGTAAACTACTTACTTGCCTCTTCTTTTACCCGTAACTGTTTTGCCCGCATGCTTCTTGTATACTAACTGTTTTCTCTTTTGTCTTGTGCAGTTCGTACTGACGACCAACTAGCTAACATGGACCGCATTTTGAGCACAAATGATCGAAGGAAGAGCAAGAAAGCTCATGGCGTCGCCAATGCCCGGGCCAGTAGAGAGAAGGAGTGTGAGGACCTCGACCCGGAACCTACACGTCCCAAGCTGGAGCATCCTCAAACTAACCCAATTTTTCCTAATCTTTTTAAAACTTTTATTTAACTTTCAAAATTAAATACAATTATTATAACCATTTGAAAATAAATCTACACCTTTTCACAATGGAGAAATAATTGACTAACTTAGCAAGTAAGAAACAGTTTTAATTACAAAAGGGCCTCGGTTATAACAAAAAGTAAAGATTTATAAATACAATTCCACAAATGAATTATACCAACGTACACTTTCTATACCAACCTAATCATACCCCGACAATTCCCACAATATAACTTCCAAACTCCTCACCGCCCTTACTTGGCCGGTCCACCGTCTCGGAATCTAAAACAAGAAAGGGAGAGGGGTGAGAATAAATCTCAATGAGCTATTATGAATGCAAAGAAGATGCCAAACAAAGTGCAACACATAGCATGGTAGCACATAACACATTATGAAAGCGGTAAACACATTACATTACCTCATTTTACCTTTTCCCGTCGAACAATAAGTCGTACAACGTGGGAGTAAAACTCCACTCTTTGGTGAATTGCCTCCAAAGCACATTCACCTCTTATAGGACTCATACCCTGTAGATCCATATAAGAAAAGATACCTATAATAGAGTATCCAAAAATAATATATTCCCCCGGTACACCAATCGCAAGCAGTGCAGAAGGCTTCTTCATGCTCAATACGTCGCTAGCACGGCCCCACTATGTGGCCACGTGAGGAGGGGAGGGTCACCGGTATGATGGACCTTCAATCACTTATAGAACAAATCAATAATTGATTGACTTCCATCATACCCACCCGAACGCATTCAAGCACATAATAGTTACTTGAATTATAATCCACAAAAAGGGATAATCATATAACAACATGGTAAAATATACTCATGATTCATCCATACTATAGTGCAACAGTTCATGTAATACACTATGCATAATACCATTAACGAATTTAAATTCAAGTAAGGTATCCATATAAACACATAATCCACACCGGGATACCATATAACAATACCAAATAATCCACAAAGGGGATAAACAATATAGTCACATGGTAAAATATACTCATGTTCAATCAATATCATAGTGCAACAATTAATTAACACACTATGCACAATATAACAATGTATATGAACTCAAGTAAGGCAAGGAAGTACCATCAATCCATCCTACAAGGTCTTTATACAATAATACAAGGCCTCTATGAAGATCCAAGTTCAATTTACCAAGTTAGAATCATTTCTGCTAAGTTACCAAACTAGGTTAACTAGCGCTTTCCAAGCAACATTTAAAGTACTTCCCCAATTCCATTTTGATCACTTAGGATGTCAAGGTGTAGCCAAAGTATTCTACTTAATCTAAGTTAAAGAGATTCCATTTTGGTTCGAGTTTGATTAGGTTTGAACAACCCTAAACTTGATGTGAAAAACCAGGCCAGGGCACGACTCGTGCCCCAGGGCACGACTCGTGCCCATTGCACCTTCCTCTGAATCTGTCGTCCCCCACAAGGCACGACTTCCTTATAAACCTAGTCACGACTCGTTCCACACCTCAGGCACGACTCGTGCCACAGGGCACGACTCGTGACCTGAGCCCAGAATCAACATAGATGCAGAAATCCTTCATCACTTATACCCATTTGTTCCCAACCAAGATTCCTTTATTTTGTGTATACCTAGAAAGCTTACTAACTTCATACTTCACATACTAAGTCATTTTAGACCCAAATATGTTATAAATCTAAATCATTTATCACATGATTTCCAATAAACCAAATCTTCCAACCAAGAGCCTTCTAATTTGTGAACCTAAGGGAAAATTCTAACTTTGTTACTTCCTTCTAACTCATTTAATCTCCAAAGTCCCATGCCCTTAACCTAGATCATTACTACTTGGTTTTTTTCACCCCAATTACTACCAATTTCCAAGATTTCCATTTTAATCCAACTCAACTCATTTACTTCTACTCTTTAACACTTCCAAGAACAACAACACTTTCTATAACACTAACATTTTCCTCAAATCCAAGAAGGCTTCCCCAAAGCATCAAATAGCCATTAGAACAACAATAACAACATTAAATATTCATGAACATTTAAAGAAGGGAAGGTCATAACAACTCACCTTAGGTTTTTAGGATGGAAGGTTGATCTTCTTAGCTTGATTTGTTCTTCTAGATGATCCATCCTCAAAATTGCTCTTAGACTTGGAAATGGTTAGAAGATGAGCTAGCTCCAAGACTTGGAAGGGAGCTTCCATGGATTGAGAGAGAAACTTCAAGGAGGAGAAGAAGAAGGGAGAAGGAGTATAATAATGATGATGATGGAGGGAGGTGGAGTGTATAAATGGTAAAGGAGAAAAAAGGGGGGGGGGCGGCCAAGAAGGAGGGGAAGGGAGGGGAAAGTCAAGACAAGTATGGTCCCCCATATCATACTTTTAAAAGTTATCATCCTTTTATTTATTTCCCTACACAACTAAACCTAACTACTCACATTTTATTTATTGCCAATTATTATACTTTCCCCAAGGACTTTATTTAATTTTCTCCATTATCTCATCCTATTATAAGAATCAATGATATAAAAATGAACACATAATATTAACAATAATTTTAAAAGCACACAATATGATGTTAAATTAGTGCCTAGGGTTAGGGTCGTTACACTCACTCCCCCTTAAAGAAAATTCGTCCCGAATTTGACTATCACTTTCCTAACTGATCAACCCGCCTCGGTTACAAGTATACCTCAGACTTCAATTCCCAATTAGTCTCTTCAATGTTGTGATTCCTTCCCCAAAGAAATTAAATTTCTAATTCCATTAATAATATGATATTACCACTTAATGATCCAAGCATACTATACAAATTTCACTAACACGAATTTTCCGATCTCAACGAAAATGTAAATAATTAAAGTATTACAACTTAGGTCACCAAATACATTACAATATCACATTAAGACTTCAAATACTCTATAAGCTTCTCCAAGTCAGTCTATAAGTCAAATCACCCACCTCTTCTAAGCTTCAAATGGATTAACGAACTTTGGCGCCAATTTACCTTAGGCCTTGCCTCTCCGAACTCACCCCCAACAAATTAGAGATCGATATTTTCTTCCCAAACTATGCCTCATACTGTTTTATCTTAATGTTAGAATGATAACTACTATTATACGCACTCAACCACTGGTAACCATACGTACTAATGACTACTAACATCCATTGTTCATGCCCGTAGCATATCATCAACAACAAGTAATGATTCCTCAACCTTTTACAAGGTTAAACTTAATAGCATTCCTACCTTCCCAAAAGGACCTTCCCGAACGATGTCTATCCAATCCATTTAATATTATGGGGTTTATACAACTAAACGATTCCCCTAACATATATGAGAACTCCATCAATAAACCTCTCATCAGGCTATATATATAACGAGGAGAAAATACAATTCAACTTTCTATTATCACCATTCAATATTCCAATTATGTTCATGCCTAGTGACAAATCAATATTCAAATTGAAGGGTTGGCCGCCCACAACTGAGCCGATCCAACTCCAAAACAAAACCGAGTCTATTGTGACCGACACAATAATAACCCCACATTTATCAAATCATTTCTCGGATCACAACTTTAATATACTTAATCAATATAGGGAAACTAGGTTGCCCTTTTTAACTTGCTTTTGTACGAACTATACCTTTAAAATAACATGTCTTTCTAAATTTACAACATCTTTCAAAATTTCCAGGATAGATAAAATGAGATCAATTGAGGCTCGAATGGTTTATTTATTTAAAACTGTCCCATACCAGTTTTAATTAACTAAACCACTCACACTTTTAAGAAATTTTCAAAAGATTGATAAGCTAACAAAAATAACTCGAGTGATTTAATTATCTACAACCGTCCCATACCAGTTGTAGATAGTTAAATTACTCACAGATTTTAATGTACACAAAAACGGTTCACTGACCTTATTAAACCAATTATCCCCGAAGGGTACAAATGCTCACACCGAAGTTCAACACACACTTTCAATGGTTAAAACACAATTAAACAATACCAACATAATATTCTTGTTTGACCTCTATTTATAGTATAGCCACCACTTATAATATTTATACTTAGTTAATTTCTCTATAAGAAAACACAATCTTGCCATACTATTACTATTTCCGATAAATAACACTAAACAATCATTAAGCTTATAAACTAGGTAAATCATCCTCAATTCAATAATTCCTCAAGTTGTATATTCAACACTTTTACTTAATTTGAGTCATCTATTCCCTACCTTTAATATTGGTATTGTACTTAGTAACAACGTATTGCAACATCTAGTTCCCAATTAAATACCAAAATTTCTAAATAAGAAATATAATTGGAACTCTCATAGATCAATCATTCCCAAATTTCAATTAAACATTACGGTAAAATCTAACTTAACTCTCAATAACCATCAACAACTCAAAATCCATATAACGTCAATATCTTTCAAGCATCACACTAATCCCTCATATGATTCACGTAACTAAGTCGACTTATAGTATATAATCATCCTAAAGTATCCTGTCTTCCAGTAAGATTCATCCTCATTTTCTCAACTAATGATAATCAATTCTCAAAACGAACCATATACATATATTACCAATTTCTGAAGTTGATCCTTTAAATCACCAATAACTGTATCTATTATACTTCTTCGTATTTACCCTATTCACCTCTCCATAACTAATACACAATCCACAATCAAAATGGTCATACTATATATAAATGTTGTCTTAAGTATATCCTTAAAGCAATTTTCCACGGAAATTGTAACACTCCGAAAAATTCAACTAATAACCATTGAGTATCCTACTAGTTTCTAAAATCAGTCATACAAATCGTCAACAAGTGCTAATGAATACTTATTCTTCACATTTACCTATTTAAGATCTCTATAACCTTATAAATAACCACCAAGTATCATCTTTTCTAATTATAGTAACAATTTACCCTTATGGAGATTCACTAAGCTCATTATCTTCTTTATCAAATACTTTCCCAAGATGAATCATCAAGTCCATCATCCCAATTAGTGTCCTCTATCTAGGAATTCGAATGCCAAAATAATACCTTATAGCAATTCCAAATCTCCATATCCTGGTATGATACCTGATGAAAACCCATTTTGAAACTCACATAGAAAACACCACTTAATCAACTAATAACACATAAGGCAAAGATATATTGGTTCTATCAGGTCTCGTACTCGCGATATTTTATAACCCATATAATCCCACTTAGACTATCACTTTCAATACTAGTCCCATATATCTAGTCTCCCCACGAGACACCAATGCATAATTACTTACACAAGTACACAACCATAAATCTCTCTTAATTAGGCCATACTTTAGACAATTACGCGTATGTGACATAATATCAATTAATAATTTACCCGACTCAATTACACACAGAGGTAAATCAAACGTAGATAAGGAGACTCGCTTCTTGCGACAGTCCTCCTCAAACACAACAACTACTCAATTAATTCAGGTTAACATAACGATGATTCACGGATAGGTAACTCGACCAAATCCACCGGCAATACATGCCCACTTAATCACAATTACCAAGATAATTAAGGATGATTCGAGGTACGACCCCATCGGAGTAGAACCTCCAACACATAAGGCAACTCTTAGGCCAATTATACAAATAAAAGATGAAATGTAATGCCACGAGAGAACGAATGAACAGGGATTTATAAAAGTATGAACCCTAACTCCTGAGACAGGTAAAATACCTCAAATGATGGTGGGGAAATCTATCTTTTCAGTAACTCACCTTTCCTTGATTCCTTGGTTGGTCAATATCAATTTACGTCCTTGAACAAATTTACGCATTAAACTCTCGACGTAAGTTATCGCACACTCTCACTCAAACTAGACTCTACCCGAGAACTCTAACCGAGCTCTGATACCAACTGTGAGGACCTCGACCCGGAACCTACACGTCCCAAGCTGGAGCATCCTCAAACTAACCCAATTTTTCCTAATCTTTTTAAAACTTTTATTTAACTTTCAAAATTAAATACAATTATTATAACCATTTGAAAATAAATCTACACCTTTTCACAATGGAGAAATAATTGACTAACTTAGCAAGTAAGAAACAGTTTTAATTACAAAAGGGCCTCGGTTATAACATAAAGTAAAGATTTATAAATACAATTCCACAAATGAATTATACCAACGTACACTTTCTAGACCAACCTAATCATACCCCGACAATTCCCACAATATAACTTCCAAACTCCTCACCGCCCTTACTTGGCTGGTCCACCTGTCTCGGAATCTAAAACAGTAAAGGGAGAGGGGTGAGAATAAATCTCAATGAGCTATTATGAATGCAGCAAGATGCCAAACAAAGTGCAACACATAGCATGGTAGCACATAACACATTATGAAAGCGGTAAACACATTACATTACCTCATTTTACCTTTTCCCGTCTGAACAATAAGTCGTACAACATGGGAGTAAAACTCCACTCTTTGGTGAATTGCCTCCAGCACATTCACCTCTTATAGGACTCATACCCCAGAGATCCATATAAGAAAAGATACCTATAATAGAGTATCCAAAAATAATATATTCCCCCCGGTACACCAATCGCGGCCAGTGCAGCAAAGGCTTCTTCATGCTCAATACAGTCGCTAGCACAGCCCCACTCTGTGGCCACAGAGGAGGGGAGGGTCACCGGTATGATGGACCTTCAATCACTTATAGAAAAAATCAATAATTGATTGACTTCCATCATACCCACCCGAACGTATTCAAGCACATAATAGTTACTTGAATTATAATCCACAAAAAAGGGATAATCATATAACAACATGGTAAAATATACTCATGATTCATCCATACTATAGTGCAACAGTTCATGTAATACACTATGCATAATACCATTAACGAATTTAAATTCAAGTAAGGTATCCATATAAACACATAATCCACACCGGGATACCATATAACAATACCAAATAATCCACAAAGGGGATAAACAATATAGTCACATGGTAAAATATACTCATGTTCAATCAATAGTGCAACAATTAATTAACACACTATGCACAATATAACAATGTATATGAACTCAAGTAAGGCAAGGAAGTACCATCAATCCATCCTACAAGGTCTTTATACAATAATACAAGGCCTCTATGAAGATCCAAGTTCAATTTACCAAGTTAGAATCATTTCTGCTAAGTTACCAAACTAGGTTAACTAGCGCTTTCCAAGCAACATTTAAAGTACTTCCCCAATTCCATTTTGATCACTTAGGATGTCAAGGTGTAGCCAAAGTATTTTACTTAATCTAAGTTAAAGAGATTCCATTTTGGTTCGAGTTTGATTAGGTTTGAACAACCCTAAACTTGATGTGAAAAACCAGGCCAGGGCACGACTCGTGCCCCAGGGCACGACTCGTGCCCATTGCACCTTCCTCTGAATCTGTCGTCCCCCACAAGGCACGACTTCCTTATAAACCTAGTCACGACTCGTCCCACACCTCAGGCACGACTCGTGCCACAGGGCACGACTCGTGACCTGAGCCCAGAATCAACATAGATGCAGAAATCCTTCATCACTTATACCCATTTGTTCCCAACCAAGATTCCTTTATTTTGTGTATACCTAGAAAGCTTACTAACTTCATACTTCACATACTAAGTCATTTTAGACCCAAATATGTTATAAATCTAAATCATTTATCACATGATTTCCAATAAACCAAATCTTCCAACCAAGAGCCTTCTAATTTGTGAACCTAAGGGAAAATTCTAACTTTGTTACTTCCTTCTAACTCATTTAATCTCCAAAGTCCCATGCCCTTAACCTAGATCATTACTACTTGGTTTTTTTCACCCCAATTACTACCAATTTCCAAGATTTCCATTTTAATCCAACTCAACTCATTTACTTCTACTCTTTAACACTTCCAAGAACAACAACACTTTCTATAACACTAACATTTTCCTCAAATCCAAGAAGGCTTCCCCAAAGCATCAAATAGCCATTAGAACAACAATAACAACATTAAATATTCATGAACATTTAAAGAAGGGAAGGTCATAACAACTCACCTTAGGTTTTTAGGATGGAAGGTTGATCTTCTTAGCTTGATTTGTTCTTCTAGATGATCCATCCTCAAAATTGCTCTTAGACTTGGAAATGGTTAGAAGATGAGCTAGCTCCAAGACTTGGAAGGGAGCTTCCATGGATTGAGAGAGAAACTTCAAGGAGGAGAAGAAGAAGGGAGAAGGAGTATAATAATGATGATGATGGAGGGAGGTGGAGTGTATAAATGGTAAAGGAGAAAAAAGGGGGGGGGGCGGCCAAGAAGGAGGGGAAGGGAGGGGAAAGTCAAGACAAGTATGGTCCCCCATATCATACTTTTAAAAGTTATCATCCTTTTATTTATTTCCCCTACACAACTAAACCTAACTACTCACATTTTATTTATTGCCAATTATTATACTTTCCCCAAGGACTTTATTTAATTTTCTCCATTATCTCATCCTATTATAAGAATCAATGATATAAAAATGAACACATAATATTAACAATAATTTTAAAAGCACACAATATGATGTTAAATTAGTGCCTAGGGTTAGGGTCGTTACACTCACTCCCCCTTAAAGAAAATTCGTCCCGAATTTGACTATCACTTTCCTAACTGATCAACCCGCCTCGGTTACAAGTATACCTCAGACTTCAATTCCCAATTAGTCTCTTCAATGTTGTGATTCCTTCCCCAAAGAAATTAAATTTCTAATTCCATTAATAATATGATATTACCACTTAATGATCCAAGCATACTATACAAATTTCACTAACACGAATTTTCCGATCTCAACGAAAATGTAAATAATTAAAGTATTACAACTTAGGTCACCAAACACATTACAATATCACATTAAGACTTCAAATACTCTATAAGCTTCTCCAAGTCAGTCTATAAGTCAAATCACCCACCTCTTCTAAGCTTCAAATGGATTAACGAACTTTGGCGCCAATTTACCTTAGGCCTTGCCTCTCCGAACTCACCCCCAACAAATTAGAGATCGATATTTTCTTCCCAAACTATGCCTCATACTGTTTTATCTTAATGTTAGAATGATAACTACTATTATACGCACTCAACCACTGGTAACCATACGTACTAATGACTACTAACATCCATTGTTCATGCCCGTAGCATATCATCAACAACAAGTAATGATTCCTCAACCTTTTACAAGGTTAAACTTAATAGCATTCCTACCTTCCCAAAAGGACCTTCCCGAACGATGTCTATCCAATCCATTTAATATTATGGGGTTTATACAACTAAACGATTCCCCTAACATATATGAGAACTCCATCAATAAACCTCTCATCAGGCTATATATATAACGAGGAGAAAATACAATTCAACTTTCTATTATCACCATTCAATATTCCAATTATGTTCATGCCTAGTGACAAATCAATATTCAAATTGAAGGGTTGGCCGCCCACAACGGAGCCGATCCAACTCCAAAACAAAACCGAGTCTATTGTGACCGACACAATAATAACCCCACATTTATCAAATCATTTCTCGGATCACAACTTTAATATACTTAATCAATATAGGGAAACTAGGTTGCCCTTTTTAACCTGCTTTTGTACGAACTATACCTTTAAAATAACATGTCTTTCTAAATTTACAACATCTTTCAAAATTTCCAGGATAGATAAAATGAGATCAATTGAGGCTTGAATGGTTTATTTATTTAAAACTGTCCCATACCAGTTTTAATTAACTAAACCACTCACACTTTTAAGAAATTTCAAAAGATTGATAAGCTAACAAAAATAACTCGAGTGATTTAATTATCTACAACCGTCCCATACCAGTTGTAGATAGTTAAATTACTCACAGATTTTAATGTACACAAAAACGGTTCACTGACCTTATTAAACCAATTATCCCCGAAGGGTACAAATGCTCACACCGAAGTTCAACACACACTTTCAATGGTTAAAACACAATTAAACAATACCAACATAATATTCTTGTTTGACCTCTATTTATAGTATAGCCACCACTTATAATATTTATACTTAGTTAATTTCTCTATAAGAAAACACAATCTTGCCATACTATTACTATTTCCGATAAATAACACTAAACAATCATTAAGCTTATAAACTAGGTAAATCATCCTCAATTCAATAATTCCTCAAGTTGTATATTCAACACTTTTACTTAATTTGAGTCATCTATTCCCTACCTTTAATATTGGTATTGTACTTAGTAACAACGTATTGCAACATCTAGTTCCCAATTAAATACCAAAATTTCTAAATAAGAAATATAATTGGAACTCTCATAGATCAATCATTCCCAAATTTCAATTAAACATTACGGTAAAATCTAACTTAACTCTCAATAACCATCAACAACTCAAAATCCGTATAACGTCAATATCTTTCAAGCATCACACTAATCCCTCATATGATTCACGTAACTAAGTCGACTTATAGTATATAATCATCCTAAAGTATCTGTCTTCCGGTAAGATTCATCCTCATTTTCTCAACTAATGATAATCAATTCTCAAAAGCGAACCATATACATATATTACCAATTTAAAGTTGATCCTTTAAATCACCAATAACTGTATCTATTATACTTCTTCGTATTTACCCTATTCACCTCTCCATAACTAATACACAATCCACAATCAAAATGGTCATACTATATATAAATGTTGTCTTAAGTATATCCTTAAAGCAATTTTCCACGGAAATTGTAACACTCCGAAAAATTCAACTAATAACCATTGAGTATCCTACTAGTTTCTAAAATCAGTCATACAAATCGTCAACAAGTGCTAATGAATACTTATTCTTCACAGTTACCTATTTAAGATCTCTATAACCTTATAAATAACCACCAAGTATCATCTTTTCTAATTATAGTAACAATTTACCCTTATGGAGATTCACTAAGCTCATTATCTTCTTTATCAAATACTTTCCCAAGATGAATCATCAAGTCCATCATCCCAATTAGTGTCCTCTATCTAGGAATCCGAATGCCAAAATAATACCTTATAGCAATTCCAAATCTCCATATCCTGGTATGATACCTGATGAAAACCCATTTTGAAACTCACATAGAAAACACCACTTAATCAACTAATAACACATAAGGCAAAGATATATTGGTTCTATCAGGTCTCGTACTCGCGATATTTTATAACCCATATAATCCCACTTAGACTATCACTTTCAATACTAGTCCCATATATCTAGTCTCCCCACGAGACACCAATGCATAATTACTTACACAAGTACACAACCATAAATCTCTCTTAATTAGGCCATACTTTAGACAATTACGCGTATGTGACATAATATCAATTAATAATTTACCCGACTCAATTACACACAGAGGTAAATCAAACGTAGATAAGGAGACTCGCTTCTTGCGACAGTCCTCCTCAAACACAACAACTACTCAATTAATTCAGGTTAACATAACGATGATTCACGGATAGGTAACTCGACCAAATCCACCGGCAATACATGCCCACTTAATCACAATTACCAAGATAATTAAGGATGATTCGAGGTACGACCCCATCGGAGTAGAACCTCCAACACATAAGGCAACTCTTAGGCCAATTATACAAATAAAAGATGAAATGTAATGCCACGAGAGAACGAATGAACAGGGATTTATAAAAGTATGAACCCTAACTCCTGAGACAGGTAAAATACCTCAAATGATGGTGGGGAAATCTATCTTTTCAGTAACTCACCTTTCCTTGATTCCTTGGTTGGTCAATATCAATTTCTGTCCTTGAACAAATTTCTGCATTAAACTCTCGACGTAAGTTATCGCACACTCTCACTCAAACTAGACTCTACCCGAGAACTCTAACCGAGCTCTGATACCAACTGTGAGGACCTCGACCCGGAACCTACACGTCCCAAGCTGGAGCATCCTCAAACTAACCCAATTTTTCCTAATCTTTTTAAAACTTTTATTTAACTTTCAAAATTAAATACAATTATTATAACCATTTGAAAATAAATCTACACCTTTTCACAATGGAGAAATAATTGACTAACTTAGCAAGTAAGAAACAGTTTTAATTACAAAAGGGCCTCGGTTATAACATAAAGTAAAGATTTATAAATACAATTCCACAAATGAATTATACCAACGTACACTTTCTATACCAACCTAATCATACCCCGACAATTCCCACAATATAACTTCCAAACTCCTCACCGCCCTTACTTGGCTGGTCCACCTGTCTCGGAATCTAAAACAGTAAAGGGAGAGGGGTGAGAATAAATCTCAATGAGCTATTATGAATGCAGCAAGATGCCAAACAAAGTGCAACACATAGCATGGTAGCACATAACACATTATGAAAGCGGTAAACACATTACATTACCTCATTTTACCTTTTCCCGTCTGAACAATAAGTCGTACAACGTGGGAGTAAAACTCCACTCTTTGGTGAATTGCCTCCAGCACATTCACCTCTTATAGGACTCATACCCCAGAGATCCATATAAGAAAAGATACCTATAATAGAGTATCCAAAATAATATATTCCCCCGGTACACCAATCGCAGCAGGTCTGTAAAGGCTTCTTCATGCTCAATACAGTCGCTAGCACAGCCCCACTCTGTGGCCACAGAGGAGGGGAGGGTCACCGGTATGATGGACCTTCAATCACTTATAGAACAAATCAATAATTGATTGACTTCCATCATACCCACCCGAACGCATTCAAGCACATAATAGTTACTTGAATTATAATCCACAAAAAAGGGATAATCATATAACAACATGGTAAAATATACTCATGATTCATCCATACTATAGTGCAACAGTTCATGTAATACACTATGCATAATACCATTAACGAATTTAAATTCAAGTAAGGTATCCATATAAACACATAATCCACACCGGGATACCATATAACAATACCAAATAATCCACAAAGGGGATAAACAATATAGTCACATGGTAAAATATACTCATGTTCAATCAATATCATAGTGCAACAATTAATTAACACACTATGCACAATATAACAATGTATATGAACTCAAGTAAGGCAAGGAAGTACCATCAATCCATCCTACAAGGTCTTTATACAATAATACAAGGCCTCTATGAAGATCCAAGTTCAATTTACCAAGTTAGAATCATTTCTGCTAAGTTACCAAACTAGGTTAACTAGCGCTTTCCAAGCAACATTTAAAGTACTTCCCCAATTCCATTTTGATCACTTAGGATGTCAAGGTGTAGCCAAAGTATTCTACTTAATCTAAGTTAAAGAGATTCCATTTTGGTTCGAGTTTGATTAGGTTTGAACAACCCTAAACTTGATGTGAAAAACCAGGCCAGGGCACGACTCGTGCCCCAGGGCACGACTCGTGCCCATTGCACCTTCCTCTGAATCTGTCGTCCCCCACAAGGCACGACTTCCTTATAAACCTAGTCACGACTCGTCCCACACCTCAGGCACGACTCGTGCCACAGGGCACGACTCGTGCCACAGGGCACGACTCGTGACCTGAGCCCAGAATCAACATAGAAGCAGAAATCCTTCATCACTTATACCCATTTGTTCCCAACCAAGATTCCTTTATTTTGTGTATACCTAGAAAGCTTACTAACTTCATACTTCACATACTAAGTCATTTTAGACCCAAATATGTTATAAATCTAAATCATTTATCACATGATTTCCAATAAACCAAATCTTCCAACCAAGAGCCTTCTAATTTGTGAACCTAAGGGAAAATTCTAACTTTGTTACTTCCTTCTAACTCATTTAATCTCCAAAGTCCCATGCCCTTAACCTAGATCATTACTACTTGGTTTTTTTCACCCCAATTACTACCAATTTCCAAGATTTCCATTTTAATCCAACTCAACTCATTTACTTCTACTCTTTAACACTTCCAAGAACAACAACACTTTCTATAACACTAACATTTTCCTCAAATCCAAGAAGGCTTCCCCAAAGCATCAAATAGCCATTAGAACAACAATAACAACATTAAATATTCATGAACATTTAAAGAAGGGAAGGTCATAACAACTCACCTTAGGTTTTTAGGATGGAAGGTTGATCTTCTTAGCTTGATTTGTTCTTCTAGATGATCCATCCTCAAAATTGCTCTTAGACTTGGAAATGGTTAGAAGATGAGCTAGCTCCAAGACTTGGAAGGGAGCTTCCATGGATTGAGAGAGAAACTTCAACGAGGAGAAGAAGAAGGGAGAAGGAGTATAATAATGATGATGATGGAGGGAGGTGGAGTGTATAAATGGTAAAGGAGAAAAAAGGGGGGGGGGCGGCCAAGAAGGAGGGGAAGGGAGGGGAAAGTCAAGACAAGTATGGTCCCCCATATCATACTTTTAAAAGTTATCATCCTTTTATTTATTTCCCCTACACAACTAAACCTAACTACTCACATTTTATTTATTGCCAATTATTATACTTTCCCCAAGGACTTTATTTAATTTTCTCCATTATCTCATCCTATTATAAGAATCAATGATATAAAAATGAACACATAATATTAACAATAATTTTAAAAGCACACAATATGATGTTAAATTAGTGCCTAGGGTTAGGGTCGTTACAAGGAGGCTGAGGAAAGAAATAAGCTGCTCCCCAAGGAAGGCATGGGGATGGTCCCCATCGTGATTCTGGGTCGATGGAACCCTTAGAGAGTGATGCCCCCCAAGTTCAAGCTGCTGGGGTTGAAGGTGATGAGGTTGATACTTCGACCAAACCAAGATCGGACTCCGGTCCAGTACTTGAGCCAATTGGGGCTGCCCCCCAAAACACTGCTGATGCCGACGTCGTCGACCTTAATGAAGATGAAGAGGACACCCTTCCCCTTACAAAGCCAAAAAAGAGATCGAGGTTTGACCAAGAACCTGGGGGAGCTAGTATTTCATGAGCGTCGGGCTCTGCCTTCATTCAACCTCCTCTCCAAACTTCTCCGGTCACTAGCACGGAGTTCGTGCAAGCTGAAGTGGCCAGGCTAAGTGAGGTTCCTCCTCTCACGGGTGTTGATAGATTGTGCCGCCAGTATCTTGAACTGGGATTTGGTCATGTTATCGTGAGGCGGACTGCAGACAGAGATCTGCTCGCCAGATTTGCGGAGAAAGGGTTAATCGCTGAAGAATTTAGTGACAGGTCCGGCCTGGTTCACTCTGAGGTAATATTGCTCAATAACTTTCACTTTTCTATTAGTCGTCATATTTTTTGGTCGCTCCTACTTGGGATAGCTTGTCGATCTAATCCTTCTCTTTTGGTTTATGCAGTCTCTTGCCTTGATCAAACAGGCAAAAAGTAGCTGGAGGGCAGCTGAAGAGAGGGAGAAGATAGCCACCCCATGAAGTTACCGAGCTGAGGGAGAAGCTGGTGGATCTTGACTCTGCTTACGACGCCCTCAAGCTCGTCAAGGATGATGCAGTAAGAGAGAGAGATGGGATGCTGGCCGACCTCACTACTGCCAGGGCGGAGCTCGCTCCTCTCCAAGAGCAGGTAAATTTGATGAAGGAGGAGGCCGTTGAGGCTAAGCTCGTCAGAAATAAGCTGGAGAGCGATCTGGGCAAGCTCCACACCTTCATCCAAGAGCGCAATGCTCGATTGACAAAGATGGAGAAAGATCATAAGGCTGCTCGGGCTAAGTGGGAAGAGGAGACCCAGGCAAAGGTGAAGGCCGCTGAGGAGGCTACTGGGAAGGCTTCAGTGGAGGCATTCAAGCATAGTGACGAGTGTTTCGAGATCATAATGAGCAGAGCTAGGGCTTTTTATGATGTCGAACGCCGACATATGGCCCGCCGAGCTGTCGTAGATCCCTCCTCTGGCCAATCCGTTGATCAGTTAGCCAAATGGGCCTCAGAGGATCAGTATGACACCCAAACCCGCAGTGGTCATCCTCTAGTGCCTTACAATGACAACGATTTGGCGGCCATCGCCCAACAAGATGAGGAAGATCATGCTGAGCCTTAGGTCGCACCTCCAATGGAAGAGAGGAATTTTAATACCATTCTCTAGGAGCTCGATGAGGCTACAGATCAAGATGATGAGGAAATGGTCGAAAGTGATGAGGTCACCCAGGATCAAGTCTTCAATGAGGCTGAGCAAATGGGGCAGGAGCAACCCGGTAACAATCAAGAAAATTGATGTTTACATTTCTTTTGGTTTTGTAATGAACAAGCTCTATACATTCTTTCTTTATGTTATGTTTGATAGTAAATGCCTTGGCCCAGTTTGGGAGGCAGTTTAACACATAACTTTTGCTTGCCCAAGTCCTGGCCCGCTTTCGAGGGACTTCTTTATTAATGCTAGTTGACTTTTGTTGAATCGTTTTGCTTTGATCCATATACCTGTTTGTATGTCGAACTAGATTAAGTAGGGGATCGACCAATGTCTTAGTCAGAGCACTTGGCCAATCAACGAAGCTGACTAAGGTTTTTGTCGAACTTGTTTAAGAACGAGACTGACCTTAGTCTTCAGTCGGACCTGTTTAAGAACGAGGTCGACCTATGACTTCAGTCGAATCTGTTTAAAGAACGAGATTGACATAAGTCTTTGGTCAGACCTGTTTAAGAATGAGGTCGACTTAGGACTTCAGCCGAATCTGTTTAAAGAACGAGATTGACATAAGTCTTCAGTCGGACCTGTTTTAGAACGAGGTCGACTTAGGACTTCAGTCGAATCTGTTTAAAGAAAGAGATTGACATAAGTCTTCAGTCGGAACTGTTTGAGAACGAGGTCGACTTAGGACTTTAGTCAAATCTGGTTACTATGTCGAGATCGACTAAGAGTCGGATTTGAGTTGAATAGAGCATAAGAGTAATACAACTTGTAGATAGAACATTCCATTTTATTGAAGAAGTAGATCGGTTACATAGAATACTGAATGTTGAATCTAAAAGTAATATCTAACTAGGTGGCTAGCATGCCACGGGTGTTTTAGCTCGTCACCCCCGGGATGGCCAATCATGTATGTCCCTTCCTTGATAACTCGAGTGACAATGTAAGGTCCTTCCCAGTTAGAAGATAACTTGTTATGTTATGCTTTTCTACCAGTCACCTCGATTTTCCTTAGAACGTAGTCCCCCACTTTGAACGACCTCTTCTTGACCTTCTTGTCGTGGTAGCCCTTGGTTTTCTGTTTGTAATTCACCATTTTGAGTTGGGCAGTTGTTCGTTTCTCTTCGAGCAAGTCCATGTCGAGCAATCTGTTGGAGGTGTTCTGTTCTTGATCATAGAAAACCACTCTAGCTGTAGGAACTCGTAGCTCGGCAGGTGCCATGGCCTCCGACCCAAAAGTAAGGGCGAATGGGGTTTCTCCTGTAGGCCCCCGGGTGGTTGTGCGGACTGCCCAAAGAGCAAGGGGCAGTTCGTCCAACCATCTGCCAGCTCGACCCACTAAGCCCGTCTTTAGTGCTGATAAGACAAGTTTGTTCGCTGCTTCTGCTTGCCCGTTTCCTTAAGGATAGGCAACTGACGACTTCCAATGTTTGACTACCAATCTATTCATTTCTGTTTCAAACCCAGTTGAGAATTGTAGCCCGTTATCCGATAGGATTGCATGAGGCACTCCAAAACGACACCAGATGTAGTCGTGGATAAAATTAATGGCGTTTTCCTTGGTAATCTTTGCTAAAGGCTTAGCTTCGATCCACTTGATGAAGTAGTCAATGGCTAGGATCACATACTTGCATTTTCCACGGGCGGGTGGGAAGGGTCCGATCAAATCTACCCCCCCCACATGCTGAATGGCCAAGAAGCGACCACTGGAGTCTGCTCGGTTGTAGGCAGTCTTGGTAAGTCGGCATACTTCTGGCACTTGTCACATTTCTGAACAAATTCTCGAGCATCCTCTCTTAAGTGAGGCCAATAGTATCCCAACGTAAGTAGTTTGTCCGCCAAAGTTCTGGCCCCCGGGTGTCCACCACATACCCCACAATGAACTTCGTGTAAAAGTTGGGTAACTTCCCTTGGATGAACACACCTTAGTAATGGTTTTACGAACGACCTTCTGAACAATGCATCTCCGTGTATGACAAACCTTCGGGATTTTTTCTTGATTGCTCTAGCTTCATGATCGTCAGTAGGTAGCTCGCCCGTTTCTATGTAGGCCCTCATCTCATCAATCCAGCACTTAGAGCTGTCAATAGAGCATAGGACCTGCACTCTTTCGTATGTCGGATGTTCTAAGTAGGAGATTGGCTCTTCATGCTGCTTGTCTGATGTGGCCAACTTGGAGAGTAGGTCGGCTAACTCGTTATCTTCACAGCCTACTCTTTGAATCTCCCAGAACTCCAAGTCCTGGACCAACCTTTTCACTAGATCACAGTATTTGACTAGAACGGGATTGAGCACCTCATATTCTCCTTTGACCTGGTTCACGATCAACTGAGAGTCACAATAGGCAATAACTTTGGTCGCCCCAAAGCATTTGGCATATTCAATAGCGGCGATTAAGGCCTCATACTCGGCCTGGTTGTTGGAAGCCTCAAACTTGAACCTCAAAGCCTCTTCAAAGATTTTACCCGTCTCAGGCTCGATCAAAGCGATTCCAGCTCCACTCATACTCTTGGTCACAGACCCATCTGAATAGACCTTCCAGCAATCGTCGGGGAAACTTATTATGGGTTGGCTCAATTTTTCCTTCCCCTTCAAACTTTCCCTTGAGGTGTTTTCTTTGCTTTCTTCCTTGGTGAACGTAAGCTCGACCAAGAAGTCTGCCAAAGGTTGAGCTTTTAGTGTCCTTCGAGGCCTGTACTCTATGTCGAACTCTGTTAGTTCTATTGACCAGTTGAGTAGGCGGCCTGAACTCTCTGGCTTAGGCAAAATCTTCCTCAGAGGTGCATTTACAGCACGACAATAGGGTGAGCTGAGAAATAAGCTCGTAACTTTTTGGCTGCTACTACCAAGACATATGCCACCTTTTCAGCATTATAGTACCTTCCTTCTACGCCGAACAACGCCTTACTCACATAATAAACGGGCTTCTGAACTCTGCCTTCTTCTCTGACCAACACTGCATCCATAGCTCGATCCCCGACAGATAGATATACAAACAAGCTTTCTTCCATGATCGGGCTACTCAACAAAGGGGGAGAGGGTAGGTACTCTTTGAGTTGCTGGAACGACGATGAGCATTCGGTCGTCCACTCAAAACTTTTCATCCCCCTCAATGTTTTGAAGAAGGGGAGAGACCTCTCTGTTGACTTTGCTATAAAGCGACCTAGAGCTGCCACTCTACCGTTTAGTCGTTGTACCTCCTTAATGCAGGTTGGCTCCTGCATCTCAACCAAAGATTTTATCTTTTCTGGGTTGGCTTCAATGCCCCTCTAAGATACCATGAATCCCAAGAACTTGCTAGCTGCCACCCCAAGCACACACTTGCTAGGATTCAACTTCATGTCGTTTGCTCGCAGATTGGCGAACATTTCCCTTAGGTCGACCACATGACGTCCGACCTTTGTTTTTATGACCATATCGTCGATGTAGGCCTCCATGTTTCGGCCAATCTGATTTGCAAAGACCTTGTTGACCATCCTCTGATAGGTCGCTCCAGCGTTCTTCAGCCCGAAGGGCATCATGACGTAGCAATACGTACCTCCAGCAGCTTGGAAGACAGACTTTTCTATGTCGTCCTCGTGCATCTTGATCTGGTGGTAACCTGAGTAAGTATCGAGGAAACTCAATGTGGCATGTCCAGCTATAGAGTCGACCAACTTGTCAATCCTTGGTAAAGGATAGCTGTCTTTGGGGCAAGCTACGTTTAGGTCGGTGAAGTCGACGCACATCCTCCATTTGCCATTTGCTTTCATTACCATCACCACATTTGTTAGCCAGGTGATATAGGACGCCTCCTTGATGATACTTGTAACGCCCCGAAAATTTCACATGCTTATATCTCCATAAATGTTCAAATATTACAAGTTTAAAATCTCCAAAAATATGATACAAGGTATTTCTACTAACTCCAAAGTGCTCCTAAACTGCTCCGAGCCCAAATCTGCAATCAACTGCAAAATATAAACTGGAGGGGGGTGAGCTGGGGAAAGCTCAGTAAGAGAGGAGATACACAGTATCACAGAAGTCAAATGAAACACAAACATCAAATAACAATGTCCATGAGATAATAAATATGGACTTGTCAATAAGACTCCAATTTATATAAACTGATTATCAATCGATTATATTCATAGTTCAATGTCCTAATTACGTTCGGGTCCAGTGGGAGAACAATAACCGAAATAAATAGTTGGCCGCCCTCAACGGAGCCGACCCAACTCGAACACAATAACCAAGCCCACTGCAACCGTCACATAATTAGCCCCATTGAACCATTTCATATAACAATCTCATTATTTGAGAACCAAATCACATAAGCATGCTTTCAATACCATAATAATATTTACCGAGCAAATCCAAAGCCAAAGAAAGTATCAAATCAGACCGAACAATAAATATACGTGTCAATAAAGAGGAG
Organism: Adenophora triphylla var. japonica; assembly: GCA_022495995.1. NCBI lineage: Eukaryota > Viridiplantae > Streptophyta > Magnoliopsida > Asterales > Campanulaceae > Adenophora > Adenophora triphylla. Next base: position 128,699 of record JAFEMH010003042.1, on the reverse strand, counting down.
TACGACGATAATAGGGGTATAAATAAAATGACTAAACTGACACAGAATCAATACTGCGTAGTCTCCTTACCTCAAAACTGCTAAAAAAGAACGGCAAATAATCCACAAATCAAATCACGAACTAATTTTTCGTTACAGTTTAAACAACTAAATATTACTAGAAATTGTGTTCTTTCTCTCGGTCTTACTACAAAACCAAGGCTCACACATAAAAATAATGTTGATACTGAGTTCATATAAAAATGTCAACAAATTGAGATGAGTCACTAATAAGCATTTTCCTAAACTACACCCAGCCTTAGCCACGTGAGAACCAATTTGTTGTCAAGAAATTTTCATGCAAAAATCTAAACCAATGGATCAATCCAAAACCACATTCAATTTTTTTCAAACAAATCCGTCCCATATTTTTATTTTTTTATTAAATTGAGCAACTAAAATTCAGGATATTACAATCTTTCCTCCTTAAAAAGAATTCGTCCGCGAATTCGATTTAGACTAAACCTCAAATTCATATCATACTAATCCCCCAAGATCGTATACCCGGGTGAGCTCAAAAGCCTTCCGGTCGGATCCCGCTCTGATACCAACTATAACGCCCCGAAAATTTCACATGCTTATATTTCCATAAATTTTCAAATATTACAAGTTTAAAATCTCCAAAAATATGATACAAGGTATTTCTACTAACTCCAAAGTGCTCCTAAACTGCTCCGAGCCCAAATCTGCAATCAACTGCAAAATACAAACTGGAGGGGGGGTGACCTGGGGAAAGCTTAGTAAGAGAGGGGATACACAGTATCACAGAAGTCAAATGAAACACAAACATCAAATAACACTGTCCATGAGATAATAAATATGGACTTGTCAATAAGACTTCGATTTATATAAATCGATTCTCAATCGATTATATTCATAGTTCAATGTCCTAATTACGTTCGGGTCCAGTGGGAGAACAATAACCGAAACAAATAGTTGGCCGCCCTCAACGGAGCCGACCCAACTCGAACACAATAACCGAGCCCACTGCAACCATCACATAATTAGCTCCATTGAACCATTTCATATAACAATCTCATTATTTGAGAACCAAATCACATAAGCATGCTTTCAATACCATAATAATATTTATCAAGCAAATCCAAAGCCAAAGCAAGTATCAAATCACACCGAACAATAAATATACGTGTCAATAAAGAGGAGTACGACGATAATAGGGGTATAAATAAAATGACTAAACTGACACAGAATCAATACTGCGTAGTCTCCTTACCTCAAAACTGCTAAAAAAGAACGGCAAATAATCCACAAATCAAATCACGAACTAATTTTTCGTTACAGTTTAAACAACTAAATATTACTAGAAATTGTGTTCTTTCTCTCGGTCTTACTACAAAACCAAGGCTCACACATAAAAATAATGTTGATACTGAGTTCATATAAAAAGGTCAACAAATTGAGATGAGTCACTAATAAGCATTTTCCTAAACCACACCTCAGCCTTGGTCACGTGAGAACCAATTTGCTGTCAAGAAATTTTCATGCAAAAATCTAAACCAATGGGTCCCACAATCCAAAACCACATTCAATTTTTTTTCAAACAAATCTGTCCCATATTTTTAATTTTTTATTAAATTGAGCAACTAAAATTCAGGATATTACAATCTTTCCTCCTTAAAAAGAATTCGTTCGCGAATTCGTTTTAGACTAAACCTCAAATTCATATCATACTAATCCCCCAAGATCCTATACCCGGGCGAGCTCAAAAGCCTTCCGGCCGGATCCCGCTCTGATACCAACTGTAACACCCCGAAAATTTCACATGCTTATATTTCCATAAATGTTCAAATATTACAAGTTTAAAATCTCCAAAAATATGATACAAGGTATTTCTACTAACTCCAAAGTGCTCCTAAACTGCTCCGAGCCCAAATCTGCAATCAACTGCAAAATACAAACTGGACGGGTGTGAGCTGGGGAAAGCTTAGTAAGAGAGGGGATACACAGTATCACATAAGTCAAAGAAACACAAACATCAAATAACACTGTCCATGAGATAATAAATATGGACTTGTCAATAAGACTCCGATTTATATAAATCGATTATCAATCGATTATATTCATAGTTCAATGTCCTAATTACGTTCGGGTCCAGTGGGAGAACAATAATCGAAACAAATAGTTGACCGCCCTCAACGGAGCCGACCCAACTCAAACACAATAACCGAGCCCACTGCAACCGTCACATAATTAGCCCCATTGAACCATTTCATATAACAATCTTATTATTTGAGAACCAAATCACATAAGCATGCTTTCAATACCATAATAATATTTACCGAGCAAATCCAAAGCAAGTATCAAATCACACCGAACAATAAATATACGTGTCAATAAAGAGGAGTACGACGATAATAGGGGTATAAATAAAATGACTAAACTGACACAAAATCAATACTGCGTAGTCTCCTTACCTCAAAACTGCTAAAAAAGAACGGCAAATAATCCACAAATCAAATCACAAACTAATTTTTTGTTACAATTTAAACAACTAAATATTACTTGAAATTGTGTTCTTTCTCTCGGTCTTACTACAAAACCAAGGCTCACACATAAAAATAATGTTGATACTGAGTTCATATAAAAATGTCAACAAATTGAGATGAGTCACTAATAAGCATTTTCCTAAACTACACCCAGCCTTAGCCACGTGAGAACCAATTTGTTGTCAAGAAATTTTCATGCAAAAATCTAAACCAATGGATCAATCCAAAACCACATTCAATTTTTTTCAAACAAATCCGTCCCATATTTTTATTTTTTTATTAAATTGAGCAACTAAAATTCAGGATATTACAATCTTTCCTCCTTAAAAAGAATTCGTCCGCGAATTCGATTTAGACTAAACCTCAAATTCATATCATACTAATCCCCCAAGATCGTATACCCGGGTGAGCTCAAAAGCCTTCCGGTCGGATCCCGCTCTGATACCAACTATAACGCCCCGAAAATTTCACATGCTTATATTTCCATAAATTTTCAAATATTACAAATTTAAAATCTCCAAAAATATGATACAAGGTATTTCTACTAACTCCAAAGTGCTCCTAAACTGTTTCGAGCCCAAATCTGCAATCAACTGCAAAATACAAACTGGAGGGGGGTGACCTGGGGAAAGCTTAGTAAGAGAGGGGATACACAGTATCACAGAAGTCAAATGAAACACAAACATCAAATAACACTGTCCATGAGATAATAAATATGGACTTGTCAATAAGACTCCGATTTATATAAATCGATTCTCAATCGATTATATTCATAGTTCAATGTCCTAATTACGTTCGGGTCCAGTGGGAGAACAATAACCGAAACAAATAGTTGGCCGCCCTCAACGGAGCCGACCCAACTCGAACACAATAACCGAGCCCACTGCAACCATCACATAATTAGCCCCATTGAACCATTTCATATAACAATCTCATTATTTGAGAACCAAATCACATAAGCATGCTTTCAATACCATAATAATATTTATCAAGCAAATCCAAAGCCAAAGCAAGTATCAAATCACACCGAACAATAAATATACGTGTCAATAAAGAGGAGTACGACGATAATAGGGGTATAAATAAAATGACTAAACTGACACAAAATAAATAATGCGTAGTCTCCTTACCTCAAAACTGCTAAAAAAGAACGACAAATAATCCACAAATCAAATCACGAACTAATTTTTCGTTACAGTTTAAACAACTAAATATTACTAGAAATTGTGTTCTTTCTCTCGGTCTTACTACAAAACCAAGGCTCACACATAAAAATAATGTTGATACTGAGTTCATATAAAAAGGTCAACAAATTGAGATGATTCACTAATAAGCATTTTCCTAAACTACACCTCAGCATTGGTTACGTGAGAACCAATTTGCTTTCAAGAAATTTTCATGCAAAAATCTAAACCAATGGGTCCCACAATACAAAACCACATTCAATTTTTTTCAAACAAATCCGTCCCATATTTTTAATTTTTTATTAAATTGAGCAACTAAAATTCAGGATATTACAATCTTTCCTCCTTAAAAAGAATTCGTTCGCGAATTCGATTTAGACTAAACCTCAAATTCATATCATACTAATCCCCCAAGATCCTATACCCGGGCGAGCTCAAAAGCCTTCCGGCCGGATCCCGCTCTGATACCAACTGTAACACCCCGAAAATTTCACATGCTTATATTTCCATAAATGTTCAAATATTACAAGTTTAAAATCTCCAAAAATATGATACAAGGTATTTCTACTAACTCCAAAGTGCTCCTAAACTGCTCCGAGCCCAAATCTGCAATCAACTGCAAAATACAAACTGGAGGGGGGTGAGCTGGGGAAAGCTCAGTAAGAGAGGGGATACACAGTATCACAGAAGTCAAATGAAACACAAACATCAAATAACACTGTCCATGAGATAATAAATATGGACTTGTCAATAAGACTCCGATTTATATAAATCGATTATCAATCGATTATATTCATAGTTCAATGTCCTAATTACGTTCGGGTCCAGTGGGAGAACAATAACCGAAACAAATAGTTGGCCGCCCTCAACGGAGCCGACCCAACTCGAACACAATAACCGAGCCCACTGCAACCGTCACATAATTAGCCCCATTGAACCATTTCATATAACAATCTTATTATTTGAGAACCAAATCACATAAGCATGCTTTCAATACCATAATAATATTTACCGAGCAAATCCAAAGCAAGTATCAAATCACACCGAACAATAAATATACGTGTCAATAAAGAGGAGTACGACGATAATAGGGGTATAAATAAAATGACTAAACTGACACAGAATCAATACTGCGTAGTCTCCTTACCTCAAAACTGCTAAAAAAGAACGGCAAATAATCCACAAATCAAATCACAAACTAATTTTTTGTTACAATTTAAACAACTAAATATTACTAGAAATTGTGTTCTTTCTCTCGGTCTTACTACAAAACCAAGGCTCACACATAAAACTAATGTTGATACTGAGTTCATATAAAAAGGTCAACAAATTGAGATGAGTCACTAATAAGCATTTTCCTAAACTACACCTCAGCCTTGGCCACGTGAGAACCAATTTGCTGCCAAGAAATTTTCATGCAAAAATCTAAACCAATGGGTCCCACAATCCAAAACCACATTCAATTTTTTTTCAAACAAATCTGTCCCATATTTTTAATTTTTTATTAAATTGAGCAACTAAAATTCAGGATATTACAATCTTTCCTCCTTAAAAAGAATTCGTTCGCGAATTCGTTTTAGACTAAACCTCAAATTCAAATCATACTAATCCCCCAAGATCCTATACCCGGGCGAGCTCAAAAGCCTTCCGGCCGGATCCCGCTCTGATACCAACTGTAACACCCCGAAAATTTCACATGCTTATATTTCCATAAATGTTCAAATATTACAAGTTTAAAATCTCCAAAAATATGATACAAGGTAATTCTACTAACTCCAAAGTGCTCCTAAACTGCTCCGAGCCCAAATCTGCAATCAACTGCAAAATACAAACTGGAGGGGGGTGAGCTGGGGAAAGCTTAGTAAGAGAGGGGATACACAGTATCACATAAGTCAAATGAAACACAAACATCAAATAACACTGTCCATGAGATAATAAATATGGACTTGTCAATAAGACTCCGATTTATATAAATCGATTATCAATCGATTATATTCATAGTTCAATGTCCTAATTACGTTCGGGTCCAGTGGGAGAACAATAATCGAAACAAATAGTTGGCCGCCCTCAACGGAGCCGACCCAACTCAAACACAATAACCGAGCCCACTGCAACCGTCACATAATTAGCCCCATTGGACCATTTCATATAACAATCTTATTATTTGAGAACCAAATCACATAAGCATGCTTTCAATACCATAATAATATTTACCGAGCAAATCCAAAGCAAGTATCAAATCACACCGAACAATAAATATACGTGTCAATAAAGAGGAGTACGCCGATAATAGGGGTATAAATAAAATGACTAAACTGACACAGAATCAATACTGCGTAGTCTCCTTACCTCAAAACTGCTAAAAAAGAACGGCAAATAATCCACAAATCAAATCACAAACTAATTTTTTGTTACAATTTAAACAACTAAATATTACTTGAAATTGTGTTCTTTCTCTCGGTCTTACTACAAAACCAAGGCTCACACATAAAACTAATGTTGATACTGAGTTCATATAAAAAGGTCAACAAATTGAGATGAGTCACTAATAAGCATTTTCCTAAACTACACCTCAGCCTTGGCCACGTGAGAACCAAGTTGCTGCCAAGAAATTTTCATGCAAAAATCTAAATCAATGGGTCCCACAATCCAAAACCACATTCAATTTTATTTTTTTTTACAAATTCGTCCCATATTTTTAATTTTTTATTAAATTGAGCAACTAAAATTCAGGATATTACAATCTTTCCTCCTTAAAAAGAATTCGTTCGCGAATTCGTTTTAGACTAAACCTCAAATTCATATCATACTAATCCCCCAAGATCCTATACCCGGGCGAGCTCAAAAGCCTTCCGGCCGGATCCCGCTCACGATACCATTGTAACACCCGAAAATTTCACATGCTTATATTTCCATAAATGTTCAAATATTACAAGTTTAAAATCTCCAAAAATATGATACAAGGTATTTCTACTAACTCCAAAGTGCACCTAAACTGCTCCGAGCCCAAATCTGCAATCAACTGCAAAATACAAAATGGAGGGGTGTGAGCTGGGGAAAGCTTAGTAAGAGAGGGGATACACAGTATCACATAAGTCAAATGAAACACAAACATCAAATAACACTGTCCATGAGATAATAAATATGGACTTGTCAATAAGACTCCGATTTATATCAATCGATTATATTCATAGTTCAATGTCCTAATTACGTTCGGGTCCAGTGGGAGAACAATAACCGAAACAAATAGTTGGCCGCCCTCAACGGAGCCGACCCAACTCAAACACAATAACCGAGCCCACTGCAACCGTCACATAATTAGCCCCATTGAACCATTTCATATAACAATCTTATTATTTGAGAACCAAATCACATAAGCATGCTTTCAATACCATAATAATATTTACCGAGCAAATCCAAAGCAAGTATCAAATCACACCGAACAATAAATATACGTGTCAATAAAGAGGAGTACGACGATAATAGGGGTATAAATAAAATGACTAAACTGACACAGAATCAAGACTGCGTAGTCTCCTTACCTCAAAACTGCTAAAAAAGAACGGCAAATAATCCACAAATCAAATCACAAACTAATTTTTTGTTACAATTTATATTGATATTGATATTCTTTTTGTGCATTAGATTTTTTTCTTTCTTAATTATTAAAGTTTTTTTTTATTTCGCTTTTGCTCTTTTTGTAAGACAATTATTAGTGCTTCAATCCATTTTCATTTTTAACTAATTTATTGTATAAAATCAACCCATATAAATTTTAAAAGTTACTAATTGAATTTCAAATGGATGATTGTGATTGGTGGATGAGGGAAAGATTGACCAATGATATTGTGCCACTTGGAGTTTTATAGGAGCTTGAAAAACTTTTGCTATTATATACTCCCTCTGTCCCATAAAACATTACCCCTTTTACTATTTTGGGCGTCCCACTTTAAAGTCCCACTTTCCTAAAAAGGAAATTATTTAATACTTCTTTATTCATGGGACCCACTTGTCGTACTCACAACACTTTTCAAATTTACTATTCTCTCCACTCATTCTCTCTCCTCCCACTCACAACACCTACTTTATTAACATTATTTTTTATTTTCCGTTCTCAACAGTAAAGGGGTAAAGTTTAGCGGGACGGAGGGAGTATAGTAGATTCACAAACTCCTTTTTTTTCGGATTTGTGAGTGACTTCTTTATAATCTCTTTTGGCTTATTTTGATTAGAATTTGTTTTTTATATTTATGTTTGTGTTTATTATTTTGATTTTGATTTTGATTTTAATTTTAACTTTTATTTTATAAATTTTCGTCTTTATTTTGATTTTATTTCTTGCTTTTTTCTATTTCTTTTATGTTTGTGAATGTTTCTTTCACTTGTTAATTTTTAGAATTTTAATTTTCATTTTTTATTTGCATTTTATTTTTTTGTATGTTTTTATATTGATATTGATTTTCTTTTGTGCATTAGATTTTTTTCTTTCTTAATTATTAAACTTTTTTTCATTTTCTTATGCTATTTTTGTAAGACAATTATTTGTTCTTCAGTCCATTTTCATTTTTAACTAATTTATTGTATAAAATCAACCCCTATAAATTTTAAAAGTTACTAATTGAATTTCAAATGGATGATTGTGATTGGTGGATAATGGAAAGATTGGCCAATGATATTGTGCCACTTGAAGTTTTCTAGGAGCTTGAAAAACTTTTGCTATTATATATAGTAGATTCACAAACTCCTTTTTTTTCGAATTTGTGAGTGACTTCTTTATAATCTCTTTTGGCTTATATTGATTAGGATTTGTTTTTTATATTTTATGTTTGTGTTTATTATTTTGATTTTGATTTTGATTTTATTTTTAACTTTTATTTTATAAGTTTTCGTCTTTATTTTGATTTTATTTCTTGCTTTTTTTCTATTTCTTTTATGTTTGTGAATGTTTCTTTCACTTTTTAATTATTAGAATTTTAATTTTCATTTTTTATTTGCATTTTATTTTTTCGTATGTTTTTATATTGATATTGATTTTCTTTTGTGCATTAGATTTTTTTCTTTCTTAATTATTAAAGTTTTTTTCATTTTGCTTTTGCTCTTTTTGTAAGACAATTATTAGTGCTTCAATCCATTTTCATTTTTAACTAATTTATTGTATAAAATCAACCCATATAAATTTTAAAAGTTACTAATTGAATTTCAAATGGATGATTGTGATTGGTGAATGATGGAAAGATTGGCCAATGATATTGTGCCACTTGGAGTTTTCTAGGAGCTTGAAAAACTTTTGCTATTATATATAGTAGATTCACAAACTCCTTTTTTTCGGATTTGTGAGTGACTTCTTTATAATCTCTTTTGGCTTATTATGATTAGAATTTATTTTTTATATTTATGTTTGTATTTTTTATTTTGATTTTGATTTTGATTTTGATTTTGATTTTAATTTTAATTTTAACATTTATTTTATAAATTTTCGTCTTTATTTTGAATTTATTTCTTGCTTTTTTCTATTTCTTTTATGTTTGTGAATGTTTCTTTCACTTTTTAATTTTTAGAATTTTAATTTTCATTTTTTATTTGCATTTTATTTTTTCGTATGTTTTTATATTGATATTGATTTTCTTTTGTGCATTAGATTTTTTTCTTTCTTAATTATAAAACTTTTTTTCATTTTCTTATGCTATTTTTGTAAGACAATTATTTGTTCTTCAGTCCATTTTCATTTTTGACTAATTTATTGTATAAAATCAACCCCTATAAATTTTAAAAGTTACTAATTGAATTTCAAATGGATGATTGTGATTGGTGGATAATGGAAAGATTGGCCAATGATCTTGTGCCACCTGGAGTTTTTTAGGAGCTTGAAAACTTTTGCTATTATGTATAGTAGATTCACAAACTCCTTTTTTTCGGATTTGTGAGTGACTTCTCTATAATCTCTTTTGGCTTATTTTGATTTGGATTTATTTTTTATATTTATGTTTGTGTTTATTATTTTGATTTTGATTTTGATTTTAATTTTATTTTTAACTTTTATTTTTATAAATTTTCGTCTTTAGTTAGACTTTATTTCTTGCTTTTTTCTACTTCTTGTATGTTTGTGAATGATTTTTTGATTCTTTCACTTTTTAATTATTAGAATTTTAATTTTCATTTTTTATTTGCATTTTATTTTTTCGTATGTTTTTATATATATATTCTTTTGTGCATTAGATTTTTTTCTTTCTTAATTATTAAAGTTTTTTTTCATTTTGCTTTTGCTCTTTTTGTAAGACAATTATTAGTGCTTCAATCCATTTTCATTTTTAACTAATTTATTGTATAAAATCAACCCATATAAATTTTAAAAGTTACTAATTGAATTTCAAATGGATTATTGTGATTGGTGAATGATGGAAAGATTGGCCAATGATATTGTGCCACTTGGAGTTCTCTAGGAGCTTGAAAAACTTTTGCTATTATGTATAGTAGATTCACAAACTCCTTTTTTTTTTTTCGGATTTGTGAGTGACTTCTTTATAATATCTTTTGGCTTATTTTGATTAGAATTTGTTTTTTATATTTATGTTTGTGTTTATTATTTTGATTTTGATTTTGATTTTAATTTTAACTTTTATTTTATAAATTTTCGTCATTATTTTGATTTTATTTCTTGCTTTTTTCTATTTCTTTTATGTTTGTGAATGTTTCTTTCACTTGTTAATTTTTAGAATTGTAATTTTCATTTTTTATTTGCATTTTATTTTTTCGTATGTTTTTATATTGATTTTCTTTTGTGCATTAGATTTTTTTCTTTCTTAATTATTAAACTTTTTTTCATTTTCTTATGCTATTTTTGTAAGACAATTATTTGTTCTTCAGTCCATTTTCATTTTTGACTAATTTATTGTATAAAATCTACCCCTATAAATTTTAAAAGTTACTAATTGAATTTCAAATGGATGATTGTGATTGGTGGATAATGGAAATATTGGCAAATGATATTGTGCCACTTGGAATTTTCTAGGAGCTTGAAAAACTTTTGCTATTATGTATAGTAGATTCACAAACTCCTTTTTTTCGGATTTGTGAGTGACTTCTCTATAATCTCTTTTGGCTTATTTTGATTTGGATTTGTTTTTTATATTTATGTTCGTGTTTATTATTTTGATTTTGATTTTGATTTTGATTTTGATTTTAATTTTATTTTTAACTTTTATTTTTATAAATTTTCGTCTTTATTTAGATTTTATTTCTTGCTTTTTTCTATTTCTTGTATGTTTGTGAATGATTCTTTCACTTTTTAATTATTAGAATTTTAATTTTCGTTTTTTATTTGCATTTTATTTTTTCTTATGTTTTTATATTGATATTGATATTCTTTTGTGCATTAGATTTTTTTCTTTCTTAATTATTAAAGTTTTTTTCATTTTGCTTTTGCTCTTTTTGTAAGACAATTATTAGTGCTTCAATCCATTTTCATTTTTAACTAATTTATTGTATAAAATCAACCCATATAAATTTTAAAAGTTACTAATTGAATTTCAAATGGATTATTGTGATTGGTGAATGATGGAAAGATTGGCCAATGATATTGTGCCACTAGGAGTTCTCTAGGAGTTTGAAAAACTTTTGCTATTATATATAGTAGATTCACAAACTGCTTTTTTTTTTCGGATTTGTGAGTGACTTCTTTATAATCTCTTTTGACTTATTTTGATTAGAATTTGTTTTTTATATTTATGATTGTGTTTATTATCTTGATTTTGATTTTGATTTTAATTTTAATTTTAACTTTTATTTTATAAATTTTCGTCTTTATTTTGATTTTATTTCTTGCTTTTTTCTATTTCTTTTATGTTTGTGAATGTTTCTTTCACTTGTTAATTTTTAGAATTGTAATTTTCATTTTTTATTTGCATTTTATTTTTTCATATGTTTTTATATTGATTTTCTTTTGTGCATTAGATTTTTTTCTTTCTTAATTATTAAACTTTTTTTCATTTTCTTATGCTATTTTTGTAAGACAATTATTTGTTCTTCAGTCCATTTTCATTTTTGACTAATTTATTGTATAAAATCTACCCCTATAAATTTTAAAAGTTACTAATTGAATTTCAAATGGATGATTGTGATTGGTGGATGATGGAAAGATTGGCCAATGATATTGTGCCACTTGGAGTTCTCTAGGTGCTTGAAAAACTTTTGCTATTATATATAGTAGATTCACAAACTGCTTTTTTTTCGGATTTGTGAGTGACTTCTTTATAATCTCTTTTGACTTATTTTGATTAGAATTTGTTTTTTATATTTATGATTGTGTTTATTATCTTGATTTTGATTTTGATTTTAATTTTAATTTTAACTTTTATTTTATAAATTTTCGTCTTTATTTTGATTTTATTTCTTGCTTTTTTCTATTTCTTTTATGTTTGTGAATGTTTCTTTCACTTGTTAATTTTTAGAATTGTAATTTTCATTTTTTATTTGCATTTTATTTTTTCGTATGTTTTTATATTGATATTGATTTTCTTTTGTGCATTAGATTTTTTTCTTTCTTAATTATTAAACTTTTTTTCATTTTCTTATGCTATTTTTGTAAGACAATTATTTGTTCTTCAGTCCATTTTCATTTTTAACTAATTTATTGTATAAAATCAACCCCTATAAATTTTAAAAGTTACTAATTGAATTTCAAATGGATGATTGTGATTGGTGGATAATGGAAAGATTGGCCAATGATATTGTGCCACTTGAAGTTTTCTAGGAGCTTGAAAAACTTTTGCTATTATATATAGTAGATTCACAAACTCCTTTTTTTTCGAATTTGTGAGTGACTTCTTTATAATCTCTTTTGGCTTATATTGATTAGGATTTGTTTTTTATATTTTATGTTTGTGTTTATTAGTTTGATTTTGATTTTGATTTTATTTTTAACTTTTATTTTATAAGTTTTCGTCTTTGTTTTGATTTTATTTCTTGCTTTTTTTCTATTTCTTTTATGTTTGTGAATGTTTCTTTCACTTTTTAATTATTAGAATTTTAATTTTCATTTTTTATTTGCATTTTATTTTTTTCGTATGTTTTTATATTGATATTGATTTTCTTTTGTGCATTAGATATTTTTCTTTCTTAATTATTAAAGTTTTTTTCATTTTGCTTATTCTCTTTTTGTAAGACAATTATTAGTGCTTCAATCCATTTTCATTTTTAACTAATTTATTGTATAAAATCAACCCATATAAATTTTAAAAGTTACTAATTGAATTTCAAATGGATTATTGTGATTGGTGAATGATGAAAAGATTGGCCAATGATATTGTGCCACTTGGAGTTTTCTAGGTGCTTGAAAAACTTTTGCTATTATATATAGTAGATTCACAAACTCCTTTTTTTTTTCGGATTTGTGAGTGACTTCTTTATAATCTCTTTTGGCTTATTTTGATTAGAATTTGTTTTTTATATTTATGTTTGTGTTTATTATTTTGATTTTGATTTTGATTTTAATTTTAATTTTAACTTTTATTTTATAAATTTTCGTCTTTATTTTGAATTTATTTCTTGCTTTTTTCTATTTCTTTTATGTTTGTGAATGTTTCTTTCACTTTTTAATTTTTAGAATTTTAATTTTCATTTTTTATTTGCATTTTATTTTTTCGTATGTTTTTATATTGATATTGATTTTCTTTTGTGCATTAGATTTTTTTCTTTCTTAATTATTAAACTTTTTTTCATTTTCTTATGCTATTTTTTGTAAGACAATTATTTGTTCTTCAGTCCATTTTCATTTTTGACTAATTTATTGTATAAAATCAACCCCTATAAATTTTAAAAGTTACTAATTGAATTTCAAATGGATGATTGTGATTGGTGGATAATGGAAAGATTGGCCAATGATATTGTGCCACTTGGAGTTTTCTAGGAGCTTGAAAAACTTTTGTTGCCTGCAAGTTTGTCTTGATATTCTTCCTTAAGACATTGTATGAGGATATGAATTTGTTCGTCTAGGCTTGGCCTATCAACGATTTCAGTCAGTTTGGTCCTCCATCTTTTGACGAAATATGTGAAGGATTCGTTCGGAAGTTGCTTGGTTTGTTCGAGATCCCTTCTAGTGGTGTGGTAAGTGGAGTTATCCTCATATTGCTTTTGGAAGGTACGACTAGCGAGTGGCCAATCGAGTCTTGTAGAGAGTGGAAGAGTCATGTACCAATCTCTAGCAGCACCATCGAGAGTCTGTGGAAAGCATTGAGCTAACAGGTTTTCATCAACACCCATAGGTAGCATGGCCAAAGAGTAGGTCTCCAAATGTGATTTGGGACAGGTGGTGCCATTGAACTTTGCAATGTCGGGTGTTTTGTACTTTCTAGGAAGCTTGGACATGGATTGACGAAGGGTGTCATAATCAATAGAGAGCGAGGCTCCCTTACTCACATCGAGGGATGCAAGCTTCTTTTCTAACATTGCCATGGTGAGGGGTTCGTTCTTGCTTTCCCCTTTGCTTTCTTTCTTGAATGTGTAGCTCTCGTCGTCAGAGGAGGAAGATGACGAGCTAGACTCGTGCTTCTTTCTCTTGCTTTTGTTTTGGCGGCGACCCTTGGCCTTTTTGGTGTATGATTCCTCTTCTTCGGAGGAAGAATCATTTTTCTTTTTCTTCTCTTTGTTGGCTAGTGCTGCCCTAAGCTCTTGAATTTCTTCCACGAGAGTATGGATTTGGGTAGCTTGCACTTCTAGGCGATCATTGGCTTCTTCCAAAAGTTTGTGGTTGTTTTCGGACAAAGTTTCATCACCCGGAATTTCGTTGATGCCGGACATCGTGTTGGGAGTCTTGAGATCGAGTAGCTTCGAAAAACTGACAGAAGAGGTGCAGAGATGGCGTCAGGATCAAATCTAGCCCCAACTAGTCAGAAGAAGGCTTAAACGATTTAGGCTCAAACACATCAAACAGGGGCATTATCTCGCGCGAGACATGTAGTCACGCACGAGACAATCACACGAAAAGTCGATTTTTATTAGACCTAATTTTTGGTCGGAACAGAGAATCCGTTTTGAGGGGTTTCTAAGGCCTTTATCAGAACCTAATGACTAAGTAATCAGTCCGATTTTTGTAAAACAAAGCCATGTAATATTGTTTTTGAAGGATATATATATTTTTGTTCTTTTAAAGGGGCTTCCAAAAGGGTCATTCCGAAGGGGCTTTTTCCGAAGAGACTATTCCGAGTCCTTCTTTATTGTCAATTTTACATGGCTTTATTTTGGTCAAAAATGAGAAAAGATCACCGAGTCAAACCGACCGGTCACGGAGTGATCCTAAAAGACAATCTACATGAAATGTGGCGATCCAGGGCTGGAAGGCTAGGCTCCCCGCGATATGACAATCTAGGTGGATTGAATTCGCGGAGTGGGATGATCCAACTTCGGAGAGACCGGTGACTAGGTGGTTACCGTCATCCGTCCTTGGTGTGGGTCCCGGGTTTATAGAGGGTATGTAGTGCAATGATAGATATAGAATGAGTGCGCGTGTGTGATAGTCAATCTAGGTGATAGATAAAATAGAGATTTTTTTTGAAAAAAATGAAAGAAAAACAAATAGTGTCGCACCAAATGGTTGCCTAAGTTTCTCCCAATTTAGGAAGACTCAGGCCATCGTAGTTCCAAATAAAGAGAGAGAGAGAGAGATGAATAAATTAATTACAACTCCCGAATTCCCAATGGATCGGACTTTAATAAAATAAAACCCAATCACACGCAGTTTATAAATAACAATCAATTATTTAAACTAAAATACGAATTCGAGTTCGACATCTTAAGGGAGGCCTTAAGATGAGGGAACTCTGAAGATAATGAATTCTGGGATCCCCCTTGCATGTTCGACTCTTGTCTTGGACTTTGAGATGAACAGGGAAAACCAGAAGACACCAGATTGCCGAAGCAATATCTCGTGCGAGATATGCCTGATCTGGAGCAAAAAAATGAATTTTTTTTTTGAAAACCTCTCTTTTATTTTTGACGCAAGTTTAAGCCTCTTTATATTAATTTTCCCCAGCGGAGTCGCCACTGTAGCAATGCGCAGATTTTTTCCTTTTTTTTTTAAACATCTTTTGAGTCGCCACCTATATTATTCGTTTGAAAACATAGAAAAACCATTTTTGAAAGAGATTTTGGGTTCGGGGCTTAGGTTATGGAATGGGAAGGTTAAGGAGCACCCATTCCACCCAATCCGGAGATCGGTCTTGCTAAAGAAAAGAGTGGTTTTCATAAGAAGGAGAAGGTTTCAAAATTAAATAAAATAAAGATCCATTTAATGGGGTTAAACGGAATATAGGATCAATTGCTTCGAGACCATCCCCATGATTTGGGGAGGCTCTAGGCCGATCCTAGATTCGATGTATTTATACCACTCTAACAATCAATTAGAAAGGAAAGAAAGGTTACCTTGCGTGAGGTGATTCGGGCAGAGTTTCGACTCAAGTTTAGAGTCGAACCTTGACACGGACAGAGCTTCGCCTCAGTCCTTGATTCGGGCTTCGATGTTTGTTTATCAACAAGGTTGACAAACAAACTTTAGGTGATTTTTAGGGGTGATTTACAGGAATCTTTCAAGAAAAGAAACTAGTAAATGTGAGGTTTTTTGACTTGGGATTTCAAGATTGTGGACCTCTGAAATACTGAAAGTCTTCAGGTATTTATAGGTGTTGGAGAGGTGTTGAAGATGAGATCAAACACCTTGGGAAGGTTCCAGAATCCAAAATTCATTGGCTGGTCGAATGGATGAAGTTTTATCCCGAAAGAGGTTGAAATCGACGAGGAAACTGCTATCTGCATTCTGCAGATCTCCTTTATCTCGCGCGAGACACGCTATTCCGCGCGAGATAATGCAGCCTGTGGACAATTCTGCCCTTCCCTCGTTATCTCGTATGCAGTTTAGTCCCAAACTAACGGTGGTTAGCCAAAAATTAACAAAACATGACGAAATGGTGGATTTCTACTTCTTGACTCAAAGCGAGACTTAGAGTGGTATAAATGTGATCCGATGGGTTCAGAATGGGGTGTCTACAGTTGGCCAGTAATACCCTATCCTCAATGCCTTCAAGGATAGTGATTTGCCCCCATTAATGTTACTACATTCACCGTCATGCAATTCTCTCAGCACCTCTTCAGCTTGGTCCGGTTCTAGGCACCTCAGGTACATGCCTGAGAAGGATTTTCTAAAAAAAACATTATTAATCAAAGTGAATCGTGATACCTTTATCCTGAAAGACCTTGGATTTTTCATGCCAACTGGGATTGTGCCATTTTGCAAGTGCTGGATTATGGGTAACGTCCAGGATGTAGAGTTGTTGATAGGTATGATCACGGAATTGGGTTGTTCGTTGAACTAGCACGTTTCAATCTGGTCAATGACAGGGTGCAAGATGTGGATGATAGGGATTTTATTGTTCAACATGCTCTTGCAACTTGATCCTAAGTTAGCCAGGGCATCTGCTTCTGTATTTTCTTCTTATGGGATCTGTTTAAAGACGAAGTCTTCAAATTGTCCGGCTAACAACTTGACATATTGGATATAACATGTCATTTTGACCTGCTTAGCTGTATAAGATCCATTGAAGTGGTTAACTAGTAACAGGGAATCAGTAAATACGTTAATATGTTTAATATTTAAATTCAAGGCAGTACTTAATCCCATAATGAGAGCCTCATACTCAGTCTCGTTATTCGTTGCTTTGAACTCACAAGCCACAGCCTGAGGAATGAGATCTCCTTGAGGGGATTTTAGGACGATTCCTAAACATGTGCCCCTAGCGTTTGAAGCTCCATCTGTGTACAGTGTCCAATATCTAGGAGAATCAAGACCTTCTAGTTGTTGGACTTCAAGTTCAACTTTGGGCTGTAAGCTGGGACTGAAATCTGCCACAAAGTCTGCCAAAGCTTGCGACTTGATGGCAGTCCTTGCTTCATATTATATGTCATAAGTACTAAGTGGTACTGACCATTTAGCCATCCTACCTGACATCTCAGGTTTTCTCGTCACGCTTCTGATAGGATAGTTAGTCTTGACAATAATAACATGAGTTTCAAAGTAATGGCGTAATTTTATGGAAGTAGTGATTAAAGCGAGTATTAATTTTTCAAGATGAGAAAACCTGGTCTAGGCATCAAGTAGAGACTTACTTACGTAATAAACGGGATGTTGGGCACCTTCTTGTTCTCTGGCCAATACGGCACTAACCGAAGTTTCAAAAACCGAGAGGTAGAGGAACAACGGTTCTTCTGGCTCAGGTTTGGACAATAATGGCGGGGTTGTGAGATATTCTTTAAGTTGGAGGAAAGCTGCTTCATGCTTACTGTCCATTGGAACAACTTGTTTACCAACCTCTGGTAAGTTGCACCTGCATTTTTCAGTCCGAATGGCATAGCGATGTAACAATATATACCTTCGGGAGTGATAAAGGCAGTGTCTTCCTGGTTTGATGGTTCCATCTGGATTTTTTGATAACCTGAGGAGGCGTCCATGAAAGTTAGGATGTCGAGACCAGTCGTTGCATCCACCAAAGAGTCAATAAGAGGCAAAGGGAAGGGATCCTTTGGACATGCCCTGTTGAGGTCCGTGAAATCCACACATACTCGCCATTTGCCGTTCTTCTTTTCTACGACCACTACGTTGGCCAACCATCTTGGGTAGTCAACCTCCCTAATCATTTTGGCTTTCAGTAACCGTGCAATCTCCTCCTTTATAATTTGGTTATGCTCATGTGCGAACTTTTATCTCTTTTGGAGAACAGGTTTAATGCTGGAGTCAACGTTCAACTTGTGTGTGATGATATCCTTGCTAATCCCAATCATGTCTTCATGCTTCCAAGCAAAAAAACTGGCTTTGGTTTTCAAGAACTCTATTATGCTATCTTCAATTTCATGAGGGATATCATCTCCCAATAACACCTTGACATCGAGATTGGAGGGGTCAAGCTGAATTTCTTTAATGTCTCTTTCCGCCACTTCTAAGGCATCCCGTGCCTTTTTCTTAAATTGATATGCCTGCCTGGGCACGCTGGTTGCCTTCATGGATACCTTGTAACATTCTTTTGCCGTTTGCTGGTCACCCTTCACCTTGACTTCTCCCCAATGAGTGGGCAACTTGATACACTGGTGGTAAGTTGAAGGAATCACCTTCATGTTGTGAATCCAGGTCCTTCCCAAAATGATATTGTAAGATGACTTGCATTCAATAACGCAGAATTTCTCCATGGAGTTCACTCCTTCCACATAAACGGGTAACTTGATTTCTCTGTACGTGTGCTTAATCTCTCCGCTGAACCCAACTAGAACGGAAGAACTCCTGGTAACATGGTCAAGCGGGATGTCCATACTTGCTAAACTATCAGTGGTTACTATGTTGACAGAGCTCTCATTATCAATCAGGATACGCTTCACCAAGCAATTGGCCACCTGTAGGGTGACAACAAGCGCATCATGGTGTGGATCTAAGATGTCACCCTTGTCGTCTTCATCGAACGTGATTTCCTGGACATTCTCCTTCACTGATGGCCTAGCTGGTAAATTTAACCTGTCCTCCTTGGATTCTGAAGCATGGCGCTTGGCAGCTGAGTAGGAAGTACCACATATATCTGATCCTCGGCTGATCATGTTGACCACTTTGGTTGGGACTGGAGGATTTGGTGGGTTCTCGGCCTGTTGCTCCTGGTTGTCATTTTGCCCACGCCGCTTGCCCAGTAGATCTTTGAGGAAACCTTTAGACAAGAGGGCTTGTCAGACCTTTTGGGCCATCTTGCCTTCTCACCCAGGTTGTCCATGGCGTGAATGAGGCCCCTATTAAATCTGGAATGGGACGTTTCCATCTTGCCTCCTGAATATTTAGGAGTGAAGGTCCGCTTTACGGCTTTCTCTTGCATCAACTTGTCTTCTTCCAACCTAATGAATTTTATGGCTCGTGACCTGACTTCTTCGAGTCTTCTATAAGGAGTCATCACTAATTCTCATAATAAGGGGAATCTTTTTTGAGCTCTATCCTGAAGGCTTCTGTCGCAGTAGACATATCCATGTTGGGGATGTCGACAACTTCTTTATTTAACCTGCTCAAGTAGTCCTTCAATGATTCATCAGGCTGTTGGACGATCCTATATAAATTACTGGTTAGTTTTTCAAAGACTCTATTGTAAGAAAATTGGTTAGTAAACATATTGATGAGCTGAGCATAAGATCCAATAGAGCCTAGGGCCTGGTTGATGAGCCAACGCAGGGCTGCCCCAGTCAAGGTGGATCCAAACCCCCTACAAAGGCAGGCTTCCTTGAAATGCAAGGGGATATGAATCACATCCATCTTCTCCTAGTACAAGGCGATGTGCTCCAGAGGATCGATTGTCCCATCATATTGCTTCATGTGTGGAACAGTGAACTTTTTTGGTATCACCATGTTGGCAATAATAGGACTAGAACGTGACTCATTATAGCATGTTGGGGAGGCTTGATGGTATGGTAGGGTTATCCCCGGCACGTTCATCACCATTTCCCTCAATTCTTGTAACTGCCGGTTCACTGCATTTCCTACATCAGGGTTAGTAGCAGCATAAAAAGTATTAAAATCAATTTAAGGGTTAACACTCCCTGTTGGCGTAGGAGGAATGGGTGTTACGTAAGTTGTTGCAGTGGATTGGCCGCTTCAGGATTGGTGATCAGACTATCAGTGGATGCACTGATCATTGGTATGAACCCTACATTATCAGTCAGTATCCTTGTATCCCTGTCGAAGGTGAGCCTCCTGGGCTAGATTGGAGAGAACATGCTGGATCCCCCGCTGGGGTTTACACCTTGGAACGCTCCAGGCAGCATATAAGGGTGTGATCCGGATGGCTTAGATTGTAGGGCAGATACTTCACGTTGCAACCTGGAAAAATTGTTCATGAGCATGTTGGAAGTATCGGTCTGCAGCATCACCTGGCGCCTCAGCTCGGCCATTGCATCAGTTAAGCTGGACAGGACATCTGCTGGAATCCCTTGTGTAGGTACACCAGAGGACCCTCCTTGACCTTGGACTATACTTGTAGAGGTACTAACATTTTGGCCTGAGGTAGCTGTTCCGGCGGCGGCTCCTACTGAGGTCACTGCAGATGACATTCCGATAGACATCTTGAGTATCTTTAATCAATCAAAAGACTAATGGGCCCCTTGGTGGGCGCCAAATTGTTTAGGTCAAATTCAAGCAATTCAACTTTCAAGGGAAAAGATGGGGCACAATGGAATATGACAATGTAAATTCAAGATGTCGGCAAGAAATTTAACGAGGAAATCCCTTGAACAGCTTGTTCACCGGCATAAAACCTCGGAAAGATGGAATATTATTAGTATTGTGATGGTAGAGAGTGAATGGAAAGTACAAAAGTATGTTGTTAAACGAGAGTGTGTGTGTGTGTGTGTGTGTATGTATACATGTGTTTGTTTATTTAAATACAACTGATGATAACTGTATCAACTAAGTAAACACAATCCCTCCTCATACGCCTGAAATCTTGCAGGAGGTTACTGATGTTGTCAACATATCCGTTGCTGAGTAAATGTTGTTGAAGACGTTGCTTGACTTGGTCCATCAAGCTTGTAAAAAATGGTTCTTACAATGTCGCCTTCTAGTAGTTCTGGACAAAGCGGATAGTCCATCAAGCTGTACTGCCAAGTTATTACCACAAGATGATGTACCAGGATGTAACATGTTGCTATAGTTTTTCAACCCGAACAGATATAGTTAGTAAATTACCAAAAGCTCCAGGAGGGAGAGTCTTTATGTTAGTAATGACGGATTACTTTTCTAAATGGATAGAAGCAGAAGCTTATGTACAAGTGAGGGACAAAGAAGTCATTTCCTTCCTAAAGAAGAACATCTTGAGTAGGTTTGGAATTCCATCAGAAATCATTTTCGACAACGGCTCCCAATTTATCAGCAAAAAGACTAGAGACTTCTGCTCAAGATGGAGAATCAAATTGATAACTTCTATGCCTGTACACCCTCAAGCCAATGGTCAAGCCAAATCAAGCAAAAAGTTGATCATCAACAACCTGAAGAAACGTCTAGACCAAAAGAAGGGAAGATGGGCTGATGAGTTACCACTCGTGTTGTGGGCTGACAGGACAACGCCTAAAAATGCTACTGGGCAAACGCCTTATTCATTAGTATTTGGTGCTGAAGCGGTAATCCCAGTAGAGGTAACGATTCCATCCGCAAGATATGGGTTATTGACTCAAAATGACAATAATCAACTCTTGGCTCAAGATTTGGATACGGTAGATGAGCTTAGAGATATAGCCAAGATTAGGATGGCAGCCTATCTATAAAGGATAGCCAGGTCATACAATAAGAATGTAAGGATAAGAAGGTTTCAAGTTGGAGATTTGGTATTGAGAAAAGTGTTCCAAAACACTAGAGAGTTGAATGCGGGCAAATTGGCTCCAAAATGGGAAGGCCCTTACCTCATTGATGCTGAAGTCGGGAAAGGGGCATATTGGTTGTCCACCCCAGATGGTGTCAGGATACCTAGAAGCTGGAATGCCATACATCTTAAGCAGTACTACATGTAAGTCAAAACTTGTTTGGATTTTGACAAATAAGGTACGAACCACCATTTTCTATCCTATTTAAATTCTTATCTTGACTATTTTATTAAAAACCCTTACTAACTTAAGCATCGAAGGGGTGTTAGCTAAGCTAACACCCAACCCTAACGTGTTTCTATCTTGCAAGATGAGAATCCTTCAACATGTTGGTCAAAAAACATCTGAGATAAATGCGTTAAGCACCATGAATACTAGAGATAAATTTTCTTGGCAATATAAGGTACACAATTTTTTCGTACACAAAAGCAGTGTGTAACATGCATATAGAATAATGATTAAATTATCATCTGGGCGCACGATTTTCAGACTTAATTTAAGATGTTGGACCTAATTCATCTTTTTACATGATAAATTATGTCTTCCATTTAAATCAAGTTGTGAACTAAGGTTGTAGCATTTAACATGTTACCAAAAGGATACAGAAATGTGACATTTCTACATGTCATCATCAATTGGTTATAACATTGTTACATGTTATCTTTACACATTTGGTTATAACATTGTCACATGTTATCTTTACAAAATTGGTCATAACATTGTTACATGTTATCGTTACAAAATTGGTTATAACATTTACATGTTATCACAGATCATTTGGTTACAACATTGTTACATGTTGCCTTCGAATCTAAAAAAGCCCATGGCATATTGATAATCCAACAAATACACAAGATGTCGACAAAAACCAAAGCACTGACAGGCTTTGAAGATACCATTATTAAAGATGAAGAAAGTTTAAAACACCCTACAAACTTAAGATGTTAGACCAACCCAACATCTTCAAAAGAAATGTATTGACTCTTACAAGCCTGTTACAAACCAAAAATAAAAGATGTCTTAGGGACACACCCCTATTTTAAACCAAGTTTGCATGCCAACAAAGGCATGATGAATAAAAGTACAAACATAAATTTTTTTTAAGGATCCCCTCAATAATTCAAGACTTAAAAAATAAATTGTTTTCAGATTTTTACTGTAGGTACAACTTCATCCTCCTAACCATCTTTTCCTTTACTCTGTTCTGACATCTTGATTTCTTGCGAATTGACTTCTCCAACATCCACACTTTCACCAAGGAAAGCATTCAACATGGCCACCTCATCTTCGATCCTCCAGCTAACTTGTTACCCCATATCAAATTCCTTCATCATTTCAATCCTACTCTCCATCACAGACTTAGTAGCATCCATCATAAATTTTTCTTTTGCTCCATCCAGCTCCTTGATGTGTTCTTCTTCAACCTCCAGCATCCTGGTGGTTAGGTTCTCTAACTCCTTCTTCACCTTGACAACCTCACTAGTGGCCTGATTAGCCCTCACACCTTCTGCCTTAGCCTTGTGATCCAAGATCTTGTTCTTGTCATCTCTTATCTCAATCTCCTTCAACAAATAGTCAACCAACTTCATTGACTGCATAAAACATATTATCATGTCAAGGATCTACATACTGAAAATCTCTTGTGCAAAATACATAAAGAAATGAACTTTGCCTTCTTGGAAAAACTCTCCATACTAGCCCTTGCAGTCTCCACCTTCAAGTCATCCTTCTCCACGATCTTATGAATCTCTACATCTTCAAACATTCTCTTCTTCTCCACCTTGCTGCTTGAACTGTCCCCCTTAGGGATAGGAGGCCTACCACCTTCAACCTTCACTCCCACCTTTGCCCTGAGTCCTGACATTATGTCCTTCACATCAAACCCAGCTTTGGAACGAGTCACTACATGATGGAAAGAAACAAGTTAGATCCAAATTGAACAAAAGAACCAAGCAATATGAAAGGAATATACCAGAAGACATCTTGGTTGGACTTGTGCTAACAGAAGCCTTGTTGGTTATCTCCTCCTCCTTTGAGCGTTTCCCAACAAACTCAGCAATTGTAGGTTGGAACTTACGAAGAGACTCGGGAAACAAACAAAGAATCCAATCTACGTTGGAAGCAATACTACCCAAAAGAGGGAATAGATCCTCCAACTTGCTAACTGCAAAAAAGGAATTAACATGTCAAGATGGATATAAGAAGGATGAAAAAATCTAAGCAAAGAACTAACAACTACTATATTTGGGGTTCCAAGTAGTCACCAAATCCTCGTCACCCTCCAAGCTACTTTTCTTCACATAGAAAAACTTATGTTTCCAACCCCTATCAGTCGCATCCAGATCCAAAATTAAGGGATCCTTACCCGCCTTGATCCTAAAGTTATATCTACCATTACTGTGAGCCCTAATTTCATAAACAAAAGCTAACTCTTCCAAATCAGCCACTACATCATGTTCATCACCGATTTTATCTAAAGTGAGCAGAATGCACCAACCTATGGGCATTAATTGACAATAGGACAACTGAGTTGCCTTGAAGAAACGGGTGATAGAAGGGAATTTCAAACCTACACTAAAAGGGTATTCATAGAATCCTACCCACTCATCAGAGACACAATCGGCGCTAAAAGCTTTACGGGGACTAAGTATTCAGCACCATGAGGAAAAGCATTGTTCTTCCTCAAAGCGTCAATGTGGGTAGCTTTAAAACTACATCATTCATCCTCCCTGTTATGTATAAACCCTAGACACCTAAAACCCTTGGGCAAAGACACATCTACATCTATTACTTTTTTCTTACCCTTCACCATTGTTACGACCAAAAGAGATGGAAAGCAAAGGAAAAGGAAAAGGAACTCACCGGAAAAACAAACTGAGACCTATTGCCGGACATGGAAGAAATTTGAAAAGATTCAGTTTGCCTTTTTTAAACCGTACAAAGGAGTATTTAAGGCAAAGTGACGGTTATAGGCGCCTAAGCCCATAATTACCCTAACTTCCTATTAACCACACAAATCAACCACCTCAATAACTCCTAGGAAGCTAAAGGGACATGTGGAAAAACATTAGAATCTCCGTGCACTTGGAGAATCAAATATTTTGGGGACAGTTGTTTGGGGTTAAAAATCCATCTCAGGACATTATTACGTCTTGGAAGTACTTCTTGAGGTAACATCTTGGATTGACGTCTTGAACTAACACCTTGCAAAACTGTTTGTCTGTTCTTCTTATTTTTCAGGAATAAGATTATGCATTAAAGGCTTGGGCAGGCGTTGACTTTACTCAAATTATGACTGCATAAAGACTCCTTCAATTCGTACGCTTTGTAACGGCCGTGATCCTCAGCAAAGCATGATTCTAGGTGTAAGATCAGGGTGGACATTTATTTCTTTTTTTATGCTATTTAGATCTTAGTATATATTCAAAAAGACAACACATGTATACACACGCACTCCTAGCTATCATTCTCACACATCGTTACTCTGCACTTTGTATTCAAAAACTCAAACATCAAATAAACAATATTGGTTGAGGTAGGTTTTTCCTAAAACCTCCTGAGGTTTTGTGCCGGAGAACGTTTGTTCAAGGGCTTTCCTCGTTACATAATCATGTTCATCTTGATTGCGGGATCATATTCCATTTGTGCCCAATATTCAATAGTACAAATTCATATCGTTGAAGTTTGTCCAAAACAAACGGTATAAACCGAGGTACGAACGTGGATCAGGGCGAGCAAAGCCCAATGGATTGGGAACAAAATATAATCCATACAAGTCTCAAGTACGACAAATGGAGTGGGCTTTCTCTACCTTTGCTCGTCTTTCTTCCTCGTCATTCTCACTATGTCGACTTAGAAATAGCAGAATGAATAATGACTAAGGCACAACAATTATACATGCCGACCAGGCATCATCTCATATGCCGAGAAAGGCATTCAACAAGACCGATCAAGGTCTCATCCAAGGATGAGGAGCTCCCTCCTCGGTCATCAGTAAAGCAAGGAAATGGACTTCCCTATCCTTACTCTCCACTTCCTTGGCGTCAACCCAAGCCGACCAAGCAACTTATGCTGAGTAGCTCACATTAAAAGCGCACGTGCAGAATATGATGCCTAATCCTACTCAAATAAGGACTGTGAATAGTTATAATCCTCCTAGTATTATAACGTTATCTCACACGAATTCCTATCCAACATGGACTCTACAATGTTATGCCTATATATACAAGCCATAATTCTCATTATTTTGGTAACACATCTTTTGACTCTAAACTTTTGTCAATTGATTTCTCTATCTAAACACAAATACTTATTCTCACGTCGGAGGGCCTTCGCCGGTGAAGCCCCGGCTTAGTTTACGTGTTTGTTCCTATTTTTCAGGCTATTCAATCATACAGGATATAATCTGCCGCTAGATTTGGGCTGATCCTAACGTTTTTGGCATTATCAGTTTGGTTCTATTGTCGGGAAACGATTCAAAACACCCATTGAATAGCTTGAAAAATTCTCATTCCACTCTCCTAATCATAATGGAAGACGGATATACTGCTAGTATTACTCCTAAACATGATAATGTTCTTTTGGAAGAGATTCATGGAAACACAAGGACTGCTTTTCCTTTTATCAATGGGGAACTGTCTCCTCCACCACCGCTGATTGACGGACTGCCCCCCTAGGAATGAATCTGCGTTCTAGGGGACAACCAATAATCGAGATAGTGCAGACGAACCCTCCTCATCGTTGGCGCCGAGGAAGGCCTGTCGATAGCCAGACGATGAGGAATTCTGCCCAGGGTGGAACTGGGGCTTCCCTCCACAAGTTGATCGCAGAACTCTACTGCATCAACAGATGGAAACTTTGCAACACATTTATGAAACGCAAAATGCCTTGCTACAATTAGATCACTAACATTCTCTGGCTGAATTCACGAGGCCTACGAGGAGTGTTAATTCCTTTGGAGGGCAGAGTCAGGTTGATAGGCATGGTAGTCAGGGGAATAGAAAAAATCTTCCTCGTGGCCAACATCCCTCTTACCTTGGCATCTCTGGTAGATCCAGGTCAAACCCCCAAGATGTCCCTCCTCGTCATAAGGCAGATGGGAATGGCAACATAATAAACGAGGTAGATTTGAGAAGTCATTTGAAACAACAAAGGGAGCAGGAGGTTAATTCTGCCGACTTAAAAGCAAGGCTCAGTCATGTAAGGTAAAGAACCCCTCCTCGTCGTAATACCCCTCCTTAGCCTAGGAGCCCTTCTTGGCCAAGGAGCCCACATCGTCACAGATCACCTCCTCATCCTGAATTGGTACCTAGAAGGGACAAAATACCATCTGGGCATGAGGACAATCACCAGGAACGTGAGGAGCATAGTAGAGTGAACGAACACAAAAAGAAAGAAAGGACCCACCATAGCTCTCATTTCAGCTCAGGGATCGATGCCATAAAATTATTACTCTTGAAAAAGAGATTAGATGAGATGGAAATGGAAATGGGGAGAAAGGAAGTGGATGATGATGATGCCAGTGCCACCCATCCTTTCTCCCAGTGAATATGATCTACCTCCCAATCCTGCTCTTAAAATCCCAAGTTTTGAAAAATATGCGGGAACCATCAATGCACGGGACCATGTGCAAAGTTTTGAATCCACCATGGCCTTCCTCACCATGGCAGATGACATTCTATGCAAGGCTTTTGCAAGTACCTTCTCCAGAACATCTTTGTCCTGGTGTGAGTATGCCAATCCAATTCGCGACCCTTCATAGGTGCATTTTAATGTGATAGAACTGCACTACGGGTGTTTTGGTAAATTCCCGGTCCATTCCGAGACTTCCGAAAATTTTTTATAAGTATCTTGGGAGGAAAGTACTTTTAAGTATTTTTCTCAGGCAAAAGGACCTATAAGGTATTATTCAGCTTGGACTTATTGGGAATTTGCTTGGAATGTTCCAGAACCAGATTTTGGCGCCAGAAACGGTTATGGCTTGCTCAGTCGTGCGACATCTCGAGCCATGGAAAATGGGAGCAGAAGGTCGTACGACACACCATGCCCATCATCAGCAGCCTATAAATAAGACCCTACCCCTCTCATATCTGGATCCCTCTTTTGCATACTGTTACTCTGCCCATTTAGAAACGTAGCACACACACTGCAAACACACACAACCCTCTCTCTCCTACCCAAATTCCTTCAATCCTTCCCCAATTCAATCCAATCCACATACTACCACTTAGACCTTCATACCACCACTCCTCCCAAGCTCAATTTGCCTCAGAAGCAGCTTGTTAAAGGGATCTATACCTGACTGGGTATAGGATTCGTGGATCTTCAAGGGTAACTCACCAATTCCCCACTTCTCTCTCTTAGATCTTGTCATTTTCATAATTCAATCAAGTTATACTCATTTGCTTCAGTAATTAGACTCCATATGTCTTAATTATTGAACTCCAATCGCCATCTCTTTGTTTAATTGATCTGAGTTGTTTAATTGCTTATTCATAGTTTGATTTCATTGAATTGTTGGTTTGTTGCCAAGGGAGTGTGGATCTCCCTATATCCACACCCCTTTGGTCATTTCATAGTTAATTCGTGGTTATATAAGTTGATTTGGTATTGTAATTTGATTTGATTTGATCTCAGTGTGATTTGTGCTCAGTTTGTAAGGTTGCTGCAGGAAGGCATCCTGTGTCACGTGACACAGTCTGTCCTGATGAGTCCTGTGTCACGCGACACAACTCGCCAGGCAGATCCTGTGTCACGCGACACATCTTGCCCATCTGCAGTAACCCCTTTTCAGTTGTTAGTTGTTTTCAGATCTGTAATCTGGGATGTGGCCCTCCATTGTTCCAAGTGGTTCACAAGTTGTAACAATCCCATTCAATTAATAAAATTCATTTACCACATTTGTTTGTCATTGTTGTTTGCACACACTATGAATGTTTTGGATGTTTATATCGAAAGACTCGTTTACAGACGAGGCGTGTTGGGTGAACCTTCAAGTTCTTCCCAACACGTAACCTGACCCCCTAACCCTTTTCTCTCTTTTCAAAGGTTTTTCAAAGTGTACTTTAAAACATGGCATGGCGACTCCTAAAAAATATCATTTTCATAAAAATTTCGGCGAGCGCACATTCACCTGGTTCCATGAGCAAAAGAAGGGAAGAATCGATAGCTAGAAAATAATGAGGAGGAGGTTCCTGGACCACTTTGCCATAGTACGGAAGAGGAAGAAAAGATTGACTGAACTTGCTAACATTGAGTAAGGGAAGAATGAAACCACTCTGAGTTATTACAATTGATTCAGAGCCATGACATACCAAGTATAAGAAAGCTTGACAGACAGGGAGGTGATTGTTTGCTTTAATTCCGGACTGAGATCCGGACAATTAATCTATGAACTTTCTGCCAAAGAGCCTAAGTCAAAATCTGATCTATATAATGTGCCTTGCGCCATAGCGATGGCAAAAGAGAAAAGTAAAAAGAGGTCTGAAAAACCAGAAGCAGAGGCAACTAGCACCAACCAGGCCTCAAATGGAAGTAACTATAAGGAGAAGAATAGAACTCGGGCCACTGAAAAAGATGAGGTTATCACCCCCCTCACCAAACCAATCACATAAATCATGTAGTTGGTAAATCTGCCAAGTCCCCGTTCACTTGATGAAAAAATGAAATACACCCGTGATAGCTCCAAGTATTGTGACTTCCACAAAGACCACAGATATAACAGGGAGAATTGCATCTCCCTTAAGAGAATGATCCAGAGATGGGTAGACAAGGGAAAACTTGATCGCTACGTTATGAGAAAGGATAACAAGCGAAGAAGAAAAGATGATGATGACGATGACGAAGATAATGAAAAGGAAGACATGACTCCCAGGGCTAAACTTCATGTCATACGAGAGGAGACCGTTTACAACAAAAAACTGAAAGACCAAATTCATAAGCTGAGTAAAGTCTATCACATCCCCGCCTGGATTCACAAGGAGGAGGAAGTCATCAGCTTCTCCCCTAATGAGCTAGCCGAAAGTCGCGTGGCTCACAAACAACCCTTAGTAATCAAAGGGAGGATCGATAAATGTGAATCCAAGAGACTCTTCATAGACTCGAGGGCCTCCCAAGATATTTTGTATTACTCTACCTTCCAGAAGATGAATCTGAAGGGTAACATGTTGCAACTATACTCTGGAAGACTAGAAGGCTTCATGAACCACAAAGTCAATGACATACGGACAATTGACTTATTGCTGGTGTAGCGATGCGCGGAAAAACTCGGGTTTTCCCGAACTATTTGTTTTCATTTTTAGAGTCGCCACCTATATTATTGTTTGGAAATATAGAAAAAACCAATTTTTGAGAGATTTTGGGTTTGGGACTTAAGTTATGGAATGGGAAGGTCAAGGAGCACCCATTCCACCCAATCCGAAGATTGGTTTTACTAAAGGGGGGTTTTCAAATAGAAAAGACATTTTAAATAAACAAGTAAAAATATTCATTTAACGAGGTTAAACGTAATATAGGATCGATTGCTTCGAGACTGTCCCCATGATTTAGAGAGGCTCTAGGTCTATCCTAGGTTCACTATGCTATACCAATCTAATAATCAATTAGAAAGGAAGGAAGATTACCTTTTTGGAGAAGAGATTCGGCAGAGTTTCGACTCAATCCTAGATTTGAATCTTGATGCGGACAGAGCTTTGCCTCAATCCTTGATTCGGACTTCGATGTTTGTTGATCAACAAGGTTGATAAACAAACTTTAGGTGATTTAGGGTGATTTTGTAGGAATCTTTCAGGGAGAGAAACCCACAAAATGTGTGTGTATTATGTTTTTTGATCAGGGATCCGGGGGTTGAAATACTAGAAATCATCAAGTATTTATAGGAGGTTGGAGAGGTAAAGGTGGATTGGGATACCACCCTAGGAAGGTTCCAGAACTCAAATGCTATTGGAGAACCGGATGATGATAAGATTTATCAAGAAAGAGGTTGAAATCGACGAGGAAACTGGCTTCTGCATGCCCTGCAGAAACTTAGTCTCGCGCGAGACACGCCATGTCTCACGCGGGCCAAGGCTGTTCAGCTGGACAATTCTATCATTCCCTCATTATCTTGTATGCAGTTTAGTCCAAACTAACAGTAGTTAGTCAAAACTTAACAAAACATGACAAAATGGTGGATTTCTACTCTTGACTCAAGGTGAGACTTAGAGTGGTATTACTCTACTCCGATGGGTTAAGAATGGGTGTCTACAGAGCCCCTCTACGACAAGTCTTATGGAAGAAGTCATGTCGTCAATAGAAAATACATCATTCTGGACATCGGGATGGTCGAGCCGCACGACTTCCTATGTATCTGTATTGGAGAATCAGACCATAACGTAGTTTGACTTCAAAACACGAAAAGGCTGCTTTAGGTATTTTGAAAATCATTTTGAAAATTGAGGAGATTTTATTTTGAAAAGGTAAATTCATACTGAGGAATCAAATCAAGACCCAATTCTGAATATACCTTTCTGTCTGAAGATTCGCCTGTCTTGGCTTCGAACCTGTGGGGAAATATGTTTAGAAAATAAAGGTTTACCTGTTCGGTCCTTTGCATCCTGTTTATTTTGTGACGATTTGCCTGTCTGGAATCCGAATTGGGCTTTTGTCAGGGATGACGATTCACCTGTTGGGGCGCTGAATTGGGCTTTTTGATGACGATTCACCTATCTGGGATCTGAATCGGGCTTTTGATTTGATGATTCATCTGTCTGGGCTCTAAATCGGGCTTTTTGATTTGATGATCCACCTGTCTGGGCTCTAAATCGGGCTTTTGATGACGATTCACCTGTCTGGGCTCTGAATCTGGCTTTTGATTTGACGATTCACCTTTTTGGGCTCTGAATCGGTTTTTGATTTGAAGATTCACCTATCTGGGCTCTGAATCGGGCTTTTGATGATGATTCACCTGTCTGGGCTCTGAATCGGGCTTTTGATGGAGTGGTTTATTATCTTTGACCAACCAAGAGGTAATTCGCCTATCTGGGTTCCGAATTATGTGGGATGACTTGATCTCTGGATCAATCATTTTGGGCGACTGGATGTTGTACCGGGTGATCATGCGGATGCCCGTTTGGCTCGTTCCGTGACTTGCGGTACCGATTATTCCATGTTTCCTTGCTACGGTATCACTTCCAAGGGTAAATGTGTCAAAATTTTAAATTTTGACGTTGCGCAGACGCTTATTGTCGAGGACAATTTTGTACTTTTCTAGGGGGTTTGTCTCGCGCGGGACAGTCTGTATCGCGCGGGACAAGTACAGTCGAGGCCATATAACAGCAGCTGTATGTTTATTTCAAAACACCCACTGTCAAATTCTCTCTACGAGTCCGAGCCAAGGCACCTTTTCTGAGATTTCTTGTGTGTCAATTGTTGATTTCTCTTCTCAATCAACATTTTAATCTTTCCCTCTTCCATTATCCATGGCTCAAGAGATGAAAAATCTGACTTTTAGTAGCCATTTGCTTGGGAAGGATTATCCCCGGGATGACCTCACGTTCGATCGGCCTACACACATTTCCCATGCTATCCGTGAGGGTTTGGTAAGAATCTCTTTCTCAATCTTGTTTCATGCTTTGCATTGCATCGAACTCCTTGCATGGAACCCCAATATTCATCCATTTGGTCATTTTCCTAGAACTTGGTTCTACCATTGCATGCTTCATTTTTTATTGATGTCGTTGGATGTTGTGGTTGCATTGGCGTGTGTATGAGTTACCTACACATCTTGGATTGTAGGAGGGATTGATTTGGGTAGCCAAATGCTTCCTTGAACATGACTTTCTAGTGTGCATGCCAAGTGGTTGATGAAATGCCTCAATGAAAATTTTCTCTTATTTCCTTGAAGTTTTTGCTAGGGATGATTTTTGACATTGCTCCCTTGTCATTTCTCTATTTTGCAGCCATATAGGGCGACCAAGAACTGCCGTGGGAGTGTAAAATTTGCCAAGGCTTTGTGGGACAAAGTAAAGGATTTAAACGGGGTCCGAGCTCGTGTGGCGCAGATGGGGCTCTATACTTTTGTTGATAAAATCAGAGGGATGAGACGGACTCCTCAAGTCCTTCAAGCTATTAGGGAGAGGTGGTGGGACACTACCCACATGGTCCACCTTCTCTTTGGGGAAGCTACAATGACCCCAACTGATTTTATGGCTATTACTGGGTTGGAGTTCACCGACGTTGCTCTTTCGAAGACTGTGGGCATCAAACCTGCGAATCTAACTGAGTGGCGACGGGTGATTGGCTTTGCCCCTAACAAGGTTAACAGATTTGCTGCTGGGTTGTCGCCTCTTCGTGACCAGCTCTTGGCCTATGCTGATAAGCCTAATTCTGAGACGGATCGGTTAGTGAGGGGTGCTCTTTGGTATATCTTATCAGGGGCCATCTTTGCTAACCATTCCTCCACGGCTCGCCTCGCTCTCTTAGGGCTGCTGGAGGATCTGGACCTGGTGAGGACCTATGACTGGGGCTCAACCGGGCTGGCTTTCTGCTATCATGCCATGGATGAGGCATGTAGGCATACCAGGGATACCATGTCAGGGTATTCCTATGCTTGGGAGGTATGTTTTATGTATTTCCTTGTCGTTTATCTGTACGTTTTGCCTATACTTTATACTAAATCTACTCTATTTTATTATACAGAGATGGGGGTATGCCATCTTTTCGTTGCACAAGTTTGAGTTGGATGATCGCAATCCCAAGTTTCCGGATATCAGGAGGTGGAGCCACTCCAACTGGACTGTGGACGAGGCAGCGGGGGAGGACTGGACCCTGACCATTGAGGAGGCGCGGGCCTTGTTGGATAGCTTCGAGTTTGAGCGACTGGGCCTGTATCCGTAGGCCTTATTGGAGCGAGAGGTTCACCGTGCGTGGGACGTCACCGATGTGCAAAGGATCTTGGTATCGCTGGAGAGGGATACCATGTATCTAGGTGAGAGAGTCTTCCCTCAGCATGGCTGAGGTTCACTTTCACGGAGAGTACCAGAGGATCCACTCAGGGCGATGCATCCTACCCATTTTATCCTTGATGGGGATTATGTCAATTTTGTTAATGGCTATGAGGCGACGGATTGTGTGGTCCAAGGGGCTTCATATGATGAGTTCTTGCCTCACTTGATGGGTCCCCTTGTGGTAGGTGGCAGGCGGTCACGTGCTTGAGCTTCTGCTTCTGCCTCTGCATCAGGCTCATCATCCCCAAGCTCTTCATCACAGTATGCGGGTCCTGTGACTTTTGCACCGTATTTTGGTCCTCCGAGCTTCACGTACATGATGGGAGGTATGCAGATGGTGGGTCATATTGCGATCCCGAACCAAATTCTGGAGGGCTATCATCGCCCTCCCCATGCATCTTCGATACATTTCTGTTTATACTGTTTCCCGTATCGTCCATATATGTGTATATGTCTAACTTCCTTTGACTATCTCTTTTTGTCTAACAGGTCATCATGTCCGCGAAAGATTATGACCGTAGTGCGAGTAGGATGGCTGGCTTGATGGCCATGGTGTCGGATCTGTCCGAGAGGCTGTTTCAAAAGGCAACTTCGGCGGCATTGACGATAGTCTCTGCAGTGACCCCCTCTTGTGGAGCCAAGCGATCAAGGAGGGATGGTGGCCCCGACAGCGGTGATGATGATGGAGGTGCTGGCAGCTCGGGAAACTTGATGGCATGATCCCCTTTTATCCCCTATTCCTTTCTTGAGAACTTGTAAATATTGGCCGGGTTGGCCCAGACAATTTTCTTTTCTTTTACATGTTAGCAAGTAGGTAGCACAACAACAAAATTTTCTTAATTCCTAATCCTAGGTCTAATTAATTTTTTAACTTTCTCGACTTCCGTGGCAGAATGAAATGACCATTTAGGTCAAGGTTTTGAGCCTGGTTTTAATGCCGGTACTGCATATTAGGAACTGTATTTGTAGGTATCGAGACTTGCTTCGTCAAGTCGGGGCTAGATTATTCATTTATGCAGTAGGGATGCTGATTTTTCCGAAGGGTTGTATCGCGCGGGACAAGGTGTCTCGCGCGAGACACGCTACTCAGGAAGAGTTCCTTTCTTCTTTGAACAGGATTTTGTTAGTTTTCTCCATATATAAACACTCTGTCGTCCAGCCAGATGACTTATTCCAGCCTCTCAAACTATAGAGATATCTTGTTAGGGCCGAATTCTTGCCTTCTTTTCCAACCCTGTGATCCATGGCTTCCAAGGAGATCATTCCAACGTCCATGATTGTCGATGATTTTTCTCTGCTGCCTGATGTAGTCGAAGTATTCAAGCAAGCATCAAGGAATTTTGTGAGATCGTTTCATAATCAATCTCGCAATTAGTTTATTGCAAAATTCAGATTCAGAATCCTTTTCACTTTGAAGAACCTCCAACCGGATTGGAATCTTCTGCAGGGCGCTACTCGATTTTGGGATCCCTCTGTCCATCTCTTTAATTTCTCTCTTAATGAGATGGTGCCTACTATTGAGGAATTTGCCATTATCTTGGATATGCCTTTGACTGATGAGATTGCTGTTTCGATAGGAATCATTCAGAAGCTTTGAACAAATTGTTAGGGATCCCCCTTGACACTTTTGCTATGAGTTGGTTCACCGCAGATGGGTAGATTGCTCTTCTTTTCCTGAACGCTTCGATGGGGATTCGGATGATGAGACCTTCCATGTTTTCAAACGGAATTTCTTGGCTCTTTCTCTTTTCGGAGATGTTTTGTTCACATGCCGAGGTGGCTTGGTTGACTCCCAATTGGTGGAAATCGTTTTGCAGGCTAGGAAACGTTCTAGGAATATCATTCCATTAATACTTGGTGAGAACCTTCATGGTCTTGATGAGCTGCATAAGACCGGTGTTATGACTCAAGGGAGTCCTCTTTTGTTGACTATTTGGCTCAGGGAGCATCTCAAGTTGGTAGCTCCTCCGTTGGATTATTCTCCCTTTATGTATCATATGAGGAAGTTGCTGATCAAGGATCTTTCGGTAGATGAGTGGGCTAAGTTGATTGCAAAGGCCACCACTGCAGATATTATTTGGTGTCCACCTTATTGGAGGTTGAACAAGTATGTTTCCAATACCAAGGGTTTTGACAGGGTTGTTCTTCCGGGCCTACGAGATTCCTCTTTCTATTTCCCCAAGCGGGTGCTCCGTCAGTTTGGCCAACAGCAGGACACTTATCTTTTCGAAGGAGCCTCTCGTGAAGTGTCCTATATTGGTTTGGAGTTTGCGAAGGTGCTAGCTCAAGCATGGGGTGAAGGAACTAATCGAGATCGTTGGTCGAACCTTCGGACTTTTGATGCAAGTGTCTTCTTATCTGACAAGTACTTGGATTGGTTCCTTTATACTGGTCACCCAAGTGCGGAGAAGATTGATGATCTGCGGCTTTCAGTGCTAGGAGATTCCTTCGTGACGAGCAGTATTTTGAGAAGGAGCGAGGCTCAGTTTGATCCTGCTAATGTACGGACTGATCCAACCCAAGATTTTCTTGATGGGGATTGGTATGAGAGACAATGTAAGGATCTTCCCGAAAAGATGCAAGCTTTGGATAGGCCCCATATCTTCAAGAGGCTTTCAGAATCCGTTTTCACTCGCCTTGAAGGATGTTCTGCTTCGAAGGGTCCAAACCGCAAGAGAGATCAAGATGACGGGGGAGATCATGTCCAGCGGTCTACCAAGTCAATGAAAGGCTAGATCCTAGAGAGTACCAAGAGATTGCTTTTGATAGATCGATAGCTTTATTTATTAGTTTTTTTTTCAAGATTGTTAGCTTAGCAAATTAGTCGTTGTCGTTAGAATTTCCCTTTTGTTATTAATAAAAAGCATTCGATTAATAACAGGACAAGATTTGATTTATTTATTTGATTAGACCAAACCCGAAGGCTGCCTACGTTCCTCTTTTACAGTAATTAAATAAGAGGCTCAGGTCTAACGTAGACGTGTCCAAGGTTAAGCGTTAACCGGCTAACCGTAAGGTTAATAACCGGATTTTAACCGCCTAAACCGTTAACCGTCTAACCGCCTTAACCGCCTAACCGATAACCGTGTAACCGAGGTTAACAAAGGTTAAGAAATTTTTACTCCGGTTAACCGCCGGTTAACCGCCGGTTAATTAACCGGTTAACTTAACCGTTAATTAACCGCCGGTTATTCAAAAAAGTTAAGTTTTCTCTTTATATACTTCCGTTTCTTTTAAATCCGTTAAGTTTTCATTTCTTTAAAAATTCATACCTATTTTTCTATTACTTTTTGCAAAAAATATTAGTCTTAACAACTATTTAAAATAGTTTTATTTATCCAAATAAAAAAAAAAAAAAAAAAAACGAGTTCATATACAGTTACATATTTAACAGAAACTGTTAAATATTTAACTGTTTTTTCAAAAAAAGTGTTAAAAACTTAACTTTTTATTCAAAAAACTATTAAAAAGTTATTTTTTTTTTAACTTTAGATAAAAATCTGACATTCTTGAAAAAAAAAAATAATAATAATTAACCGTTTATTAACCGGGTTAACCGGGTTAACCGGATTAACCGTTAACCGGTTAACCGTAACCGTGACTTAACGGTTAACGGTTAAGTCCGGTTAATGATTTTAACCTTCGTTAACCGCCGGTTATTAACCGGTTAACCGCGGTTAATTAACCGCTTCTATTATTTGTTCTTCCTTGTTTTAGTTACTTGACTGCCTTTATGGAATAAATACAATGAAACCTTATTTTTCTGTTCTGATTTTGGTGCGACGTTTCTAGCACCATGCTTCCAGCAAAAGAAAAGATAGAACTTGGTATTTAGTTGCCCTCTTCTCAGAATCTGAGAAAAGTGAAAACCCCGACGCAAAACGTTATCACTCCAATTTTCATGATTTTTTTGATTACACCCAATTCCCCTGTTCGACAAAAGTCCCGGTTGTCTATAATAATGGGATTGTAGCGGGTATAGTTTAGTGGTAAAAGTGCGATTCGTTCAATTAATCCCCTTAATAGTTAAGGGGTATTTCGGGTTCATTCCTATTCTGACCAAAAACTTTCTTTCTTAAGGGGATTTAATCCTTTACCTCTCAATACCACGTCGGGGAAAAATCTAAATTCTCGCGATTTCTATCCAAAGGCCCCTTAAAAATGGAAAAATTGGATTATGAAATTGCGAAACAAAATTTTCAAATTGGATCAATACTTCCAATTGAATGAGTATGGGAAAGGGGTCCATGGATGACGATCTAAAAGTCGATTTCTAATCGTAACTAAATCTTCAACTTTTTTGATTCGTAGAGAAAACTTGAAGCAAAATAGCTATTATATGATGTCTTTAGTTTACTAGAGACATAGCCATATTATTTTAGCTCGGTAGAAAGAAAATCTTTTTCCTGTTAGGATCCTTTCAAACAAATAGAAATAGAGAACGAAGTAACTAGAAAGATTGTTATAATCGCCGTCTTCTAGAGGGATCATCTAGAAAGCGAGTCGTTTTGAATGTATTTGAAACAAAAAGCGGACATAGATGGTATGGGTATATTTTTCAAGTTGATTCACATGTTATCTTAGATCTAGGAATTTTTCCATCTTCCATAAAGGAGCCGAATGAAACCAAAGTTTCATGTTCGGTTTTGAAGTAGAGACGTTAAAGTGAAAAATGCTAACTTGACGTCGACTATAACCCCTAGCCTTCCAAGCTAACGATGCGGGTTCGATTCCCGCTACCCGCTCTAGATCCTCGATTCTCTAGTCGATTCTTTTTATAGTAAGAAATCCCTCAGTCATCATTGAATATAGAATAGAATTGCCCAAATTCTGTAAAAAAAGACTATTATTAGTTTATTCTTCTTTTTTTCCAAGAAGAAAGAGGAAAGTCAAAATCCCAAAAATCACAAGTCAAAGCGTCCATTGTCTAAAAGCGTCCATTGTCTAATGGATAGGACAGAGGTCTTCTAAACCTTTGGTATAGGTTCAAATCCTATTGGACGCAATTTTTCCCTATCTTTTTCTTTGATAGTAAGAACGAGAGTTTGAATCAGTTGACTCCCAGAGGCTTGTTTATTAAAAAGAGTGATCAATTCTTTTTTTATACTGCGTGTTACTCAAGCTCCATCTGTTTTTGAATAGCTTTTTTCAAAATGTCTTCGGCTTCCTCGGTGAATATCTTGGTAGAAGATATGATTTCTTGAAACTTCGGTTTCTCTTCTTTTAAAATGTCTTCGGTTTCTCTTGAGAGAAAAAGACAGAAAACTTGATTTCAGACCGAGGGGTAGCCTCGCACGAGACTAGGCCTTTTTTTTTCTTTTTTTTTTAACACACACCCTTGCTTTTGCCTAGACCGCCATTTTAGGTTTTCAATCTAGTGGGCTTATTTTCTTGTGCAAGCTCTAATTTTTGCCTAGGCCGCCCCTTTTGGGATTTTCAACCTAGCGAGCGATTTTTATTTTTAAGAGGCCAAGTCATGCGAAGTACTTCTTGAGCTTGTCCATGTTGACCGGCTTCGGTAGTTGATCTCTGTCTAAGTCCACCAGCTGAAGGGTTCCCCTAGAGAATATCTTCTTTACGATGTAGGGTCCTATCCATCTCGGTCCCCACTTGCCTAGAGGGTTGAAAGGTCCAGGGCGGTGCTCACGGAGAACCAGGTCACCTACTCTGATGTTCCTTGTCTTGACCTTTTTGTTGAAAGCTCTTGCCATTCTTCTTTGGTAAGCTTGAGTGTGCTCGGCTTCTTTCAGCCTTCTTTCGTCTAGCAGGGTTAGTTCTTCGTATCTGTTTTCTAACCAGTCGACTTCATTCACTTGGTTTTCTAGGAGAATCCTTAGTGAAGGTATTTCTAGCTCTATCGACAGGACGGCTTCCATTCCGTATGCAAGGGCATATGGGGTTTCACCTGTAGCTGTTCGGACTGAAGTGCGGTATCCCCAAAGTGCGAAGGGTAGCTTGTCGGGCCAATCCTTTCCAGTGACTGCCATTTTCTTGATGACGGTTTCAATCATTTTATTTGCGGCTTCAACTGCTCCATTCGTCTGAGGCCTGTAGGGAGAAGACTTGTGCCTTACGATTTTGTATTCTGTCAAGAGACCATCGGTTTCTTTCTCAAAGTGGGAGCCGTTATCGGAGATCATTTCTTGTGGCACCCCATATCGGTAAATGATGTTGTGCTTGATAAATTCTGCTACCTTTCTGGCATTCAAGATTTTGTAAGAGGCGGCCTCGATCCATTTAGTGAAATAGTCGATGGCTACTTGGATGAAACAGTGCCCGTTGGTTCCTGCAGGTGTAACCATTCCAATCACGTCTATGCCCCATGTTAAGAATGGCCAAGGGGACGTCATTGAATACAGCAAGGAAGGCGATGCATGTTGAAGGTTGGCGTGTATCTGGCACTTATGGCATTTCTTGACCATGTTGGTACAGTCGGCTTCCATGGTTAGCCAAAAGTACCCTTGTCTGATGATCTTTTTGGCGAGCATGTTTCCGCTCATATGGGTTCCGCACACCCCTTGATGAACATGGTCCATTATTTCTTGGGCCTCTTCTTTAGTGGCGCAAAGGAGGTTCCTCTGGGAGTATTTTTTGAATAGGCATTCAGCAATGATGACATAATTGGCTGCCAGTCTTTTAAGGGCAACTTGAGTTTTCTTGTCGGCCTCAGGTTGGATGGTTCCATCTAGGATGAAATGCCAAATGTCATAGTACCATGGTTTCTTTTCGGAGTCCTCAATGGTGGAGCATTCGGATAACCACTTCTCTTTGCAGTCATGAAGGTCTATGATGGCACAGTAGGCAGGAGTTGCTCGCCGAGTTACTTTGAAGGGTTTTACTGCCTTTCCTACAGGGATTTTGACCAAGGAAGCAAGTGTAGCCAATGCATCTGCAAACCGATTTTTGTCTCTAGGGAAGTAGTGGAATGAGACATCTTGGAATTGTTGCACCAACTCTTGGAGGTGGGCATTGTATCTTTGAAGGGTTGGATCTTGGATCCTCCACTTCTTCAGTGTATGATTGATGATCAACTGGGAGTCCCCAAATACTTCGAGTTCGATTATGTTGCGTTCTAGGGCTGCTTCGAGTCCTGCGATACAAGCTTCGTATTTGGCTGTGTTATTAGTGGTGTCAAAGTCGAGACATACTGCTAGTGGAGTATAGATGTCGTCGGGGTTTACCAATAGCATTCCGTTGCAATGACCTTTCTTATTAGCTGCTCCATCGAAAAATAATTGCCACTTACTTTTGTCCTCTATACTCATGATGTCCTCATCAGGGAATCGCGGGTCTTCCCCCTTCACTTCGTCACAAGGAAATTTGGCTAACTAATCTGCGAATATGCTGCCCCTGATGGATTTCTGAGTGACATAAGTGATATCATACCC
The DNA here is from genome assembly GCA_022495995.1 of Adenophora triphylla var. japonica. Taxonomy (NCBI): domain Eukaryota; kingdom Viridiplantae; phylum Streptophyta; class Magnoliopsida; order Asterales; family Campanulaceae; genus Adenophora; species Adenophora triphylla. The sequence goes on along the minus strand of JAFEMH010003042.1, from coordinate 87,180 downwards.
TACGAGCATGAAATACCACTTGGCTAGGTGCGAAGACAAATTTGATTTGTCTAGGATGTACTTCAGAGGATCCATTCGCGTGATGAGACGAACTGGAAAGGCTTCCATGTAGTGTTTTAATCTCTGTGTTACCCAGACGAGAGCAGCACAAGACTTATCGAGTGGAGAGTAGTTGACTTCACTGCCTTGGAATCGACGGCTGACAAAGTATATTGCATTTTCTGTGTGCAAAGCCGGTTGTTCTTGAGCAAGCATAGCCCCTAGTGCATTGTCAGTAACCGTGAGGTATAGTTTCAAGGGTTTCTCCTTGTGCGGTGGAACCAGGATATGTGGGGAAGTCAAGTAGTGCTTAACTTCCTCGAATGCCTCTTGGCATTCCTCGGTCCATTCTTGTGGTGCATTCTTCTTAAGTAGTTTGAAGATAGGATCGCACATTGTAGTCAGTTGATTGATGAATCGACTGATGTATTGGAGTCTGCCCATGAATCCCTTCACTTCTTTCTGTGTTCTCGATGGTGGCATATCTATGATGGCCTTTATCTTGGTGGGGTCTGCTTCTATGCCACATTCGGTGACCATATATCCCAGGACTTTTCCTTTGACTACCCCAAATGAGCATTTTGTAGGGTTGAGCCTCATCTTGTGTTGTCTCAGTCAATTAAAGAATTTCCTGAGATCTCTGAAGTGCTGACTATCTGTCCCCTTGGAGTGGATAATCATGTCGTCCACGTACGCCTCTATTTCTTTGTGGATCATGTTGTGGAAGAGTGTCGTGACAGCCCTTTGATAAGTAGCCCCGACGTTCTTTAGACCAAATGGCATGACCGTATAACAGAACGTTCCCCAAGGTATGGTGAACGCTGTTTTGTGTTGGTCTTCCTCTGCCATGAGAATTTGGTTATACCCTGCGAAACCATCCACTAATGAGCGGACTTCAAAAGTCACTGTAGCATCGACCATCATGTCTATGTTTGGTAGCGAAAAGTCATCTTTAGGGGATACCTTGTTCAAGTCTCTGAAGTCGACACAGACTCGTATTTTCCCATTTGATTTGGCCACATGCACTGTGTTGGTGAATGTGCGCTCGCCCGAAAAAAGAAAAGGAGTCGCCACGCCGTTTTAAGAGGAAACATTGAAAACCTTTATTTAGAGAGAAAAACATGGGTTCGGAGGTCAGGTTACGTGTTGGGAAGAACCGAGAGTTCACCCAACACGCCTCGTCCGTAGACGAGTCTTTCAATCAAAAACATCCAAGTAAATCCAAAGTGTGTGCATACATTGATAATAAGCAAGATGTGGTAAAATACGTCTTATTGATTATGAAAAGAGGAAATACAAATTGTGAGCCCATTATTTAGGGAGGCCACATCCCTGAATACAAACAATCTTAAAACAGATTACAAAAGAAAGAGGTCTCTGCAGATAGGTCACTTATGTCGCGTGACACGTCGTACCAGTGACCAAATATGTCGCGTGACACAGGATCACATGGAGACAAAGGTGTCGCGTGACACAAATGGACCATCTGCAGAAGACTTACAGAATGAACAAAGAATTGACAGAAAGCTATACAGATCTAATCAATTAGCTAGATTACGAACGAAATACATAAACAACATCAAATCGACCCAGGGAGTGTGGATATGGGTAGATCCACACCCCCTTGGGGCTCAAGCACCAAATTCAACCAAATCAATCAATATGAGCTCAATTACACAATTTATGTAAGTTAAACAGAGAGATTGCGATTGGGATTCAGTAATTCAGATAGCTAGGATCTGATTACTGAATCCAAACAAAATATAATGCTAGAATTACAAGGAATTAAGCAAGAGAGAGAGAGGGAGAGAGGGTTAGGGAATCGTTACCCTTGTTGCTTCCACGAATTCTATATCCAGTCAGATATAGAATCCTTCAATTCGTCGTTGCAGATCTCAAAGCTCTGGTGCAAGGGCTCCAATTGGTGTGGTTTGAGAATTGGGTTTGGATGGGAGGAATTGGTTAGTTGGAAGGTAGGAGAGAGAGAGGTTTGGTGTTTGGGATGTTCGTCACAATGCTATTTTGGCAGAGTAACAGTAGGCTAGAATTCGGATCCATTTCAATGAGGGGGAGGGTCTTATTTATAGGCTGCAGTTGGCTGCCTTAGTGTGTCGCACGACCCTACGCGTCCACTTTTTATGCCTCAAGCTGTCGCGTGACACAAGGTGGCTCAACCGCTTTTGGCGCCAAAAACCAGTTTCTGGAACATTCTGGGAAAATACCCAAAAGGTCCAACAGGTTTTATTCCCAAGGGATCCTTTGGCATGAATAATGTACCAAAAGGTACTTCCTTCGCGGGAAACTCATGGAACGTTTCCGGAAGTCTCGGGATAGGCCGGGAATTTACCAAAACGCCCCTGAATGCAATTTTATTATATTAAAATGCATCGAAAAGGTTGCGAATTGGATTGGCGTACTTACAGAGCCCCTCGGCAACGTCACTTTTGGAAAAAGTGGGGTTGTCGATAAAATAAGACCCAATCTCAATGAGCGGCTGGGGTTAAGGTGAAGGGCTAGAAGGGTGAGAAGGGGAAAAGATGGCTGGACCTTTCTGAGAAAGGATTCCTACGTATCCCTTAAACAAGGGAATCAAGCCAATCGTAGTTCGGGACACAAGACTGGAGGGGAAAATGACAAACCGAAGAAGTGAGAACTATGGTGTCTCAAACCAATTTTGAAAATGTTGTGAGATCTATGGTGTCTCGAACCACTTTTGAAAATGTTGTGAGATCTATGGTGTCTCGAACCACTTTTGAAAAAATTGTGAGATCTATGGTATCTCGAACCAATTTTGAAAAAATTGTGAGATCTATGGTGTCTCGAACCATTTTTGAAAATATTGTGAGAACTATGGTGTCTCGAACCAATTTTGTGAATATTGTGAGAACTATGGTGTCTCGAACCACTTTTGAAAATATTGTGAGATCTATGGTGTCTCGAACCACTTTTGAAAATGTTGTGAGATCTATGGTGTCTCGGACCAATTTTGAAAATGTTGTGAGATCTATGGTGTCTCGAACCACTTTTGAAAATGTTGTGAGATCTATGGTGTCTCGGACCAATTTTGAAAATGTTGTGAGATCTATGGTGTCTCGAACCAATTTTGAAAATATTGTGAGAACTATGGTGTCTCGAACCAATTTTGAAAATGTTGTGAGAACTATGGTGTCTCGAACCACTTTTGAAAACGTTGTGAGATCTATGGTGTCTCGAACCACTTTTGAAAATGTTGTGAGATCTATGGTGTCTCGGACCACTTTTGAAAATGTTGTGAGATCTATGGTGTCTCGGACCACTTTTGAAAATATTGTGAGATCTATGGTGTCTCGAACCATTTTTGAAAATATTGTGAGAACTATGGTGTCTCGAACCAATTTTGTGAATATTGTGAGAACTATGGTGTCTCGAACCAATTTTGTGAATATTGTGAGAACTATGGTGTCTCGAACCACTTTTGAAAATATTGTGAGAACTATGGTGTCTCGAACCACTTTTGAAAACGTTGTGAGATCTATGGTGTCTCGAACCACTTTTGAAAATGTTGTGAGATCTATGGTGTCTCGGACCACTTTTGAAAATGTTGTGAGATCTATGGTGTCTCGGACCAATTTTGAAAATGTTGTGAGATCTATGGTGTCTCGAACCAATTTTGAAAATATTGTGAGAACTATGGTGTCTCGAACCAATTTTGAAAATGTTGTGAGAACTATGGTGTCTCGAACCAATTTTGAAAATGTTGTGAGACCTATGGTGTCTCGAACCACTTTTGAAAATGTTGTGAGATCTATGGTGTCTCGGACCAATTTTGAAAATGTTGCGAGATCTATGGTGTCTCGAACCAATTGTGAGATCTATGGTGTCTCGGACCAATTTTGAAAATAATGTGAGAACTATGGTGTCTCGAACCAATTTTGAAAAAATTGTGAGATCTATGGTGTCTCGGACCAATTTTGAAAATGTTGTGAGATCTATGGTGTCTCGAACCAATTTTGAAAAAATTGTGAGATCTATGGTGTCTCGGACCAATTTTGTGAATGTTGTGAGATCTATGGTGTCTCGAACCATTTTTGAAAATGTTGTGAGATCTATGGTGTCTCGAACCAATTTTGAAAAAATTGTGAGATCTATGGTGTCTCGGACCAATTTTGAAAATGTTGTGAGATCTATGGTGTCTCGAACCAATTTTGAAAAAATTGTGAGATCTATGGTGTCTCGGACCAATTTTGTGAGAACTATGGTGTCTCGAACCAATTTTGAAAATAATGTGAGAACTATGGTGTCTCGAACCAACTTTAAAACGACATGATATGATGACTAGACGCTTGAAAGAAATATGTGTTCATACCTGTATTGTGCTCATTCGCAGCTGTCGGAAGGTCTTAGACTACCATTGTTGCTTCTGCTCTGCTGGGGTAAGTGTAGCTTCCGGAGGGCTCACGCTACTTCTTTCCTGCTCTCTTGTTGTTCTTTCTTTCATGTACTGGGCTTTGCTTTTTCTCTTTCTTTCTTTCTCAATTTGGTCTGAGGGCCAGTCTTGAGACTCAATTGATTATTGTACCTGCGAGGGTAAGACAACAACTCCCAGTGCTATGCCTAAATAAGCTTATCTTGTTAGCAAAGATTAATTTATGTTAGCTTGTTTGCACAGTACGTACGTGCAGGAAAGCAAATGCGATTATTGGGTTAAAGGTCAGTTTTGCCAGGTTTATTCATGAGGTTTTGGGATTGTTTCGGACAGGTATGTATAGTAGGGGTCCTCTCCCGTGAGGTGGAAAATGATATGGCGCAGCTAGGCAAGTTGGGGACGTTCCCGGGAGTACAGATTGCAGCAGGTCCAGAGTGTATTGCGCGTCTGAGACAGCAAGCAGCAGAGGGGGCAGAGAGCCATCCCGGCTTGGTGAAGCCCCAGTTGACAGTGCAAAGCAATCTGGAGGGAATCGGGTAAGGAGAGCCGGAGGGATACCTTAACGAAAGCCCCAGCTTGAGGATATTCCATGCAGCTTCATCGCAGGCAGAGTCATCTTGTAGCCACAGAGGCAATTCATCATTTCAAACCGTAGTCAATCAGTCGCTGGACAAGACTCGGAAATGTTTACGCGCAGGGGCACATCTTTCGAATGATGGGAAATGAATCCCGAATTCTGTGTATGACACTCTCGCTTTGGGTTTGGCTCTTTTGAGAGAGTATAAGCATCACAAGGTGTGGAAAGTGTATGGAAGCCCCTGCTGACCGAAACGGTGTTTAGCTCTATCTTCCTATGATGTAGCAATAGAAGACTTTTCGAGACACTTGAAAACTTGTCTTATTCGTGGTGATCACAAAGCTGCTTAAAACCCTTTATTGATGTTCGGGTTACTCAACCACCAAAGCTGATATGAGCAAATATTTTTATCAATCCTGAGGAGAAAGCCCACTGATATCGAGAATCAGAAGGATAGACAGTGTATGGGCATGGTCCTTGAAGAGACCGGATTTTCTGAGATTTGTTTATGATTTCGACTGAACCAAATTATGGCTGCCTACGTTCCCCTCCATAGGAGGAGCTCAGGTCGCCGTAGTTCGGCTTATCCCGAATGAAAAGAATGAACGATGAAGTTCGGGGATGTGAGGACCTTCGAGAATTTTGAGAATTGAAAAAACGTGTCCTCTTGGAGTGTCGATGGGAGACACAGATGCGAAGCCCCAGTGGGACATTCACGGCAGGTGTTTGCGGAGGAGAAATGAAATATGCTCACATACAACGTCGAATGAACGGATGGAATTTGCACAATCTTCAATTGATGGTCCTTTGAGCCGGGATGGACTTGGCTCCGCTTTAAGCAATAATCTGTTTTAAGATCTCGACGATATTGGAATGAAACTGCTATCCGGTAGTAACTGCGGCTGGGCTTCGGGATTTCGATCGGTCTTCGGGTGATTTGGGATATCATGACCTCTTAAAATGAGAGGTCGGCTAGGCTTTTTGCTGGCTGTACCTCTAAAGATGAGAGGTTTGGCTTTTGGGTAAGTTTTTGGGATTTTTAAGGTGAGGGAATCTTGTGATTGCATCTTTGCTGCCTCTAAGAATGAGAGGTCAATCTTGGCTTTGGTTAAAGGGCAAAGGTAAGGGTGATGTCTTCTAAAGTCGAGAAGACGGCTTGGGATCGGTTAGAGGTAATGGTGAGGGAACATCCAAGTTGTCTCTTTATTCACTCTGAGACTCCTCCTGAGTAACGACCGAATCCTTTGACTTTGCTTTCTGAGAGTATCACTGGGGACTAGGCTCTCTTTCTTTTCTTTTTTTTTTGTATCTTTTTTTTTGTATATTTTTTTTTATTTTTGTCTCTCTCTTTTTTTTTTTTTTATGAGGAGAATTTCAGCTAGTCCCCAGGATGGATCATTGCTTTCCATCGTTTTTGAGCTTGGACCAGGTCGATCTTCTTTTGCATCACGGGAGCCTCAAGGATAGTCCCTCTTCTTCGGGTGATGGCTAAACGGGTTTCAACTAGGCCGACCTTGAAATGAAGGGATATTGTTTAGTAAGGGTAAGGTAATGGTTTTCCTAAGGGTGAGGGGTTTCAACCGCAGCACCTACCGGATAGTCTGAACGAGATAGAGTCTTCATTGCTTGTTAAGCTTACTTCGCGGAAGATCCATGCAAATTCATCGAGCAACGAGATAGCGAGGACGAAGGAAGATATGTGAGCATATTGGAATCGAGGTGGGGAGTTCTTAAGCCCCACTCTGGGAAGGATATCAGTCAATTTTCTCGCTCTGATCAAATTAAACATTAGTCATTTCAAAGCATTAGTCGGTGAGCAGCACAAGTGATCATTTGGAATAAGACCATTTCAATCGAGTGTAACGCAGGTGTTCTAGTGATGTCTCGAGTCTAGCAGGAATAGAAGCAAATATTTTATTATTGCAAATAAAAGACTCATAACATGGACTTGACAGACTCGCGACCACATAAAAGACACTCTAGAACCTACGACGCTGACTGATTGACTTCGTTGTCTACGGGTGAGATAACCTCTGGGCTTCTGCTGATATCACTGAAGAGGATCGGGGACAACATTGGGGCGAGCCTTCTCAACCTTTCCATCATCAACAAGTCTTTGAATAACCTTCTTCAAGGGGATGCAATCATTGGTGATGTGACCCGGATACTGGTGATATTGGCAATATTTGCTATGATCCAAGTCCGGATTGGGTTTGGTGGGGTTGTAGTTATCAAGTGGCACGAACATTCCTGTTGAACCAATCCTCCGAAGGCCTCTTCGGTTGTCATTCCGAGATCATCAAACCGCTTACGGGGTGGCTTTCTCGGTCCCCCGCCCGTAGATTGCCGACACCGCTGTCGACGGTCATCTCTTTTGCCTTAGGGATCGTTGAACTTGTCGCCCGTGTCGAAATCCACCATTATTGCCAACATTGGTGTTTGATGCAAGGTTAAAGAGTCTGTTTTCGCTGCGGGCTCCCATGCCTACCATTTCCCTCAAGTCAGGATACCAACCACTTCCGATAGCTTCACGGAGAGCGGCTTCACACACGATAAAAAGATGTCCTTTTGATCTGCAGCGGGATTGACTCAGAGAGTTCATTCAGCTTAGCGTTCCATCTCTTGTAGAACTCGATGATTGACTCGTCTTGTTTCTGAATTGTACCGACCAAATCATCCCTGGTTGTGCGCCATTCAAGGTTTCCACGGTACTTTTCAAGAAAGGCCTCAGTAGTCTGACTCCAAGTAGCTCGAGCTTCTGACTTAAGGGTTAGAAACCATGTCAAGGCAGGTCCTTTGAGTGTGAGATGAAAGTGCTGAGCCATAAACTCGGGAGTACAACCCATTGCCCCCATAGTCATCACGTATGTGTCCACATGAGTTTTCGGGCATGCCGAGCCATCAAATTGTATTTTGGGCATTTTGAACTTGTAAGGAAGAGGCTCTACTTGCTTTGGGTCAACAACCTTAAGTCCACTTGATCCTGCCGTCAACTTGTCAATTTGTTGCTGCATTTGCTTCAACAGTGCAGTTACCTCTGGAGTCATCCCGGGAAGTTGAGGAAGAGTGGTAGCGATAGTAGAAGAAGGCTCAAAACTGGCTGGTTGGAAGAGAGACGGCGAGCGGACCGGATCTTGGAGCTGGCAAATGATTAAATTGACCGGTTGGGAAATTCTGATTCTGCGGAAAAGCACCGGCAGGCCTGTAAGGAATTGACCCCGGATGTTGCATAGATGATGAGCCAAATCCAAAAGCTAAATCCATTGAAGGCTGAGACATGTATTCTTGAAACTGAGGCCGTCTAGTAGGAAACTGCATAAATCCATCCTGGCTGAACTGATTCCTGGAGTTAGGATGCTGATTCGGATACTGGGCGTTACTCTGGAAGTGAGGACCATGAGACTGACCTTGCTGAGACTGAGAACCTGGAAGCCACAGACCTTGATTGTTCGGAAGCTGGGACCCAAATTGGCCTAGAGGCACGGGAGCATTGAGAATTGGTGAGGAGGTCAAATCATGGAAGACCGGCTGTGTTCCTCCAAAACCAACTTGAGAGTTCACCGGCAGCCCCTGATTCTGAGCGTAACTGAACTGGTCCAGCTTGGACTTGAAAGACTCGATGCCCAAAAGGGACATTCTAGATCCTACGAAGACTGATTGACTGCATCAACTTCGGATGGAAGGAAAAGCATCGTTGACATTGATGGGGTGAGGACCCTTCTCAAACTTTCTGTCATTCATAAGTCGTCTTCCTTAGCTTTAGCAATCTGATCAAGCAACCGGGCCTCCCGCTTACAAGAAAAAGTGGTTTCGAGGGTAGCTTGCAACTTTTCGATGGACACACCATTTGCACTCTGCTGACCCATGAGATACGAACTTCCAGACTGGTGGACCATAATCTTTTCTGCACCGAACATTTTGGATTCCGAATCAGATGGATGACCACTCGAGCACTTGAACTGCCTCCGTCTCGGGAATATGGATCAAATGAACGTTGGGGGTCGGAGTACGCACCCAATTTGCCATAGCTACAGGGGTAAAGAGGTGTATAAGGTAGAGGATAGAGAACCTTAAGGAGGTATGGGAGAGGGAAGAACGGAAAAGGAGATGGACTCATGCAACATCTTATTAATGTTCAAGTAGAAATTGATATCTTTTAAATCCTATGAACGGTTGGAAAAGGATAAGCCTTTATTCACGCAATCTAATCCTCGGGGAAACCTAGGGACATACCATTCAAAAATACACCAAATATATTGATTAAAAATTAATAATAGGCAATAATACCTAAATAAAACCGAAGCATTTATGGGACGGACGAGCAATCCCAATTTCTGGGGAAATTTGGGCAGCATGACGGGTATTCCTGAAGAATTTCAAGGAAAAATCCGGCATGACCTCTCGCCGGTGCACGTTGACAATGCGGCATGATCTCTTGTTAGAACATGCCGTGGGAACCACATGTCCATACTTGAGACCATGTTGCAATGGCAACATGCCCATACGTGCTAGGTTTTGGGATAGGTACGAAAGCCTTTTATTAATTTTGAAACAATTCATTTTAGTGTATTTGAAAATGGCGTGTCAAAACCAACCGTTGGGTAAGCTTTAAAGTGTGGCACCACCTATGATGCGCTAGGGGGATAGGTTTGATATTAGGCGCTCAAGCGTAGGCGAATTACATCACCGTCTGCGATGCCGTCAATCGCACCCTAGGGGTCTAGATCTACGTGACGTAGTGTGCAGATGACTATGTTACTTTATTTGTGAAAATGATCTTTTGTATTTTGTATTTTTTATATTTGAAAAGGGGTGATAAAATGGAAAAACAACACACGCACACACCCCACAGGGAACAATAATCACAATGATCATAATTTGATCATGGGAGACTGTCCCACAATCAAAATATGCACCAGAGTCCAACACTTGCAAAGTGGCCACCTATGTCTCATGACACAGGACTGATGAGATCATTTCTGTCGTGTGACAGAAGGAGCCCTATATCCAGAATCTGAACAAAAGAAATAGAACGAGCCCCAGCCTCCAAGCCCAATGCAATAGCTCAACACTCAAGCAACAACACAACAACAGGAAGCACGGAAGGGGAGGGAAGCCAACAAAGCATTAATATGCACGTATCACATAGTATCACACACAATGCATACACACAAATGAATGATCATGGATTTTTGAACAAGCACGAAAGTTTGACCCACTTTAGAAAAACAAGTTTCAAGTCCCCAGCAGAGTCGCCACTGAATGTACGCTCGTCGAAAAAATAAGTTTTAGGAGTCACCACGCCATTTTTAAGGAAACATTGAAAACCTTTTGAAAGAGAGAATGGGTTCGGGGGTCAGGTTACGTGTTGGGAAGAACTGAGAGTTCACTCAACACGCCTCATTTGTAAACGAGTCTTTCTATGTTCAACATCCATGATCATTCAATGAGTGTGTGCAAATATGTGAGACAAGATATGTATAAAATGCATATTAATGCTTTGCTTTATTGATGAACATATGGAATTACATCTTGTGAGCCACTTATTTTGGGGGGCCACATCCCGATTACAACGAGGTAAACAAATTACAAATGCAAAAGGGACCTACTACAGTTGGCTAAGTATGTCGCCTGACACAGGACCATGAATGGCCAGTTGTGTCACGTGACATACTATGCCATATGCAGAGGTTTACAAATGGACTAATTACAGAAACAAGCCAATATCAACAACGAGGTTAACAGAGATGGAATTAATGGCAACAACGAGATTGCAGAGATGGAAAATTATAATTGCAATGAGACAATATTATCACCTAGATATGGATAAACACATATGAGAGAATGAATATGACTAATTCACCCTCTATGCGGTGTTTAGACAAATTAATATCAAAAAAATGCTCAAGCACACAGATAACATCATACTGGGAACAAAAATGAGATTATAATAATGCCAATCCAATCAGGTTCTAGCCTGAAGGACAATGTCAAATACGGGAACACCCATGAATAACGAGAAGAGAGAGAAATGGAATTGGATCGTTACCCTTGTAGTATCCACCCTCTCTATACCACGTCGGTATGGAGAGTCTTCAAATCAGCCCCGGGACGATGAGAGTTCAGCTCACTGTGAAGCTTCAAGGCTGGACTAAAATTGGCAGCGTAACACTAAGGGATCTGAATAGGGGTTGGAGCTAATAGATGAGATGACCGAAAATTGTTGGTGAATTGGTGATGGTTAACGGGCTTAGGCTCTGGAACAGGGGAAGGAGACGTCGATGGTTAGAGAGAGGGAGAGAACTGGTGAGGAAGCGGTTGATTGGGTTTGGCATTGTTGGAGAGCGGTGGTGGTGAACGGTTTAAGGCCTGGAAATAGGGGATACGGCTTCGATGGTTAGAGAGAGGGAGAGGACAAATAAGGAAGCGGTTGTTGTTGGAGGTGGAGAACGGTGATTGGCGATTATGGTAGAGGGAGGTAGAACGGTGTTTTAGGTAGAGAGAGAATGGTGAGGAATTGAGGGAAGGAATTGGCTCGCCGGTGAATAGTTTAGAGAGAGAGAGTATTGGTGAGGAAGGTTGCCGGCGAACTGGTTGAGAGATGATGGAGAACGGTGAGGAAGGCGATTTAGGGAGAGAGCTGCTCTGTTTGCGTTTAGTGAGAGAGTAGAGATAGAGACCCCCTTTGTCAAATGAGAACAATCTTTATTTAATATTGCCTTGGAATTATCTTGTGGTGTCGTGCGACCCAACAAACATAACCGCTTTCCTTCTATAAACGTGACAGGTGGCGGAATCTGACCCTTCCTTGAATAATTCCTTAAAGGTCCAAACTGTATAATTCTTTCTAGGTCCTTCCTTGGCGAGAAACTTATAAAAAGCTCCCGAAAGTCTCGAAATGAACAGGAAATTTATCAAAATGCTCCCTAGCGCACTTTTATTGAGTAAAAGGCACCTTTATTGGGTCGCGAGTTGGATTGGGGTACTCACAGGTGGTGCAATTGTGTTTTACATGTCTTAATACAATTCTAATTATCATATTCAAACTAGCACAAACTAGCAAAACTCAATCAAAATCCCTCCAATCATCATAGACATTGGCCAACTTCCTTATATATAATGAGAACAAATTTTTATTTTTATTTTTATAAAAAAACAAGGAAATCCTAATCTAACATGGTGATAAAAGAAAAATAAACTAAACAAAACAAGGAAATCCTAATCTAACATGGTGATAAAAGAAAAATAAACTACAAAGCACCCCACCCCCAAACTAAAATATTGCATTATCTCTAATGCAAGTTTAACAATTAAAATCAGAATGGGATAGGAGTGCCTCAACCAACTACTAGTAGAGGGGATGGAATTGGTGGTCCCACTGGCCACCTTGGCTTGAGCCACTTCCAGGTGCAGGTGGCATCCATCCTAGCAAAGTCTGAAGCAACCGAGTCTGCTCCTCTGACTGTAATGAATGTTGTGCCCTCAATGCCTTGGCCGCCTCAATCTCTGCATCCACGCGGGTGGATAGTATTGGGTTTTGGGGTTACATGCGCAGCGGAAGATTTAGCAAATAACAAAGCCCTAGCCATGAATCCGTCTAACATGAATAGATTAAAACTATGAATATAGATTTACTAACCTTATTACAAATTTGTCTTTCGTATCCGATTCGTAATTCAGATTTGAATTGTAGACGAAACTTGGATCTTCATCCTTGTTCTTCCTTGGTGATGAATCAAAAATGGTGATATTCAAGCTTTAGGTGATAAAGAAATCACCCTCTATCGGTAATCCACATGAGAACGAACCAAGATCAATATCTTGTTGGATTGCTAGATGATCCTCTTGTTGAAACTCTTTTCAACAATCTATGGCAAATATGGATTTTAATCTGAGGAGTTTTGATATTTGATTCATAATCAAGATCAATGAATTGGTGTTTCTCAAACCCCAATTTTTGTCTGTATTGGCTGGGGTAAAAAGGGGTTATTTATACTTTATAAATTTCCCTAACACTTAGGGAGAAAAGTCCTAAACCTAGCCAAAATCGACATTGAACATGAGCCTTGTCCCGCGCGATACAACGCTACGGTCAAAACCAAGCATCCTGATACACTCGTCCCCTTTAAAGGGAATAGTTAGTGCATTTGGGGATGAGTCATCCCGAGACCCCAGATTTCACATTTCGAGCCATTTTTCAATCCGTTCTTTGTGTGTGACCCTTTAGGAATTATATTTTATGTTGATAGTGAGTTGAAACATCAACCTCACAAGACATAAGTGATCTCTAGCAAGTCATTATGTCCACCCAATTAAATATAACATCAAAGCTTGATTCCTTGATAGATCAATGTCACAATCCCTTTGTCACACGATTTCATATTGAACATGAGTCATGGTCCATGTCAACTCATATTGTTCAATGCTTTCTCGACTCCAAATATGTTGATAGTCCAAGTGCATTTGATCTCTATCAAATCTCTTGAGTACGTCCGTATATTTCATCAACACTGTTCATCGAGAGGCCCAAGCAGACATCTCTCTTTACGAGGGGCAAATCCCATCTTGACTTATCATTCTTCCCTACATGAATCCAATTGTGCCAACATAGCCCTTATTGCTATCCTATTAAAGATAGTGTTAGACTACATCAAACATAACCTTCATCATGTGGAAGATGATGATAATCTCAGTTACAAATGATTCTAATGACACGACTATCATGAGATTTAATCATGACATATATAGACCATGTCATAAATCTCATAGATAGGTCTGTCCAGTACATTGTTCTCTAACAAGTACCCATAAGTGTAATGTGCATCATGCATATAATCATCTTTATAATTATCCATTACCAACTTATACTAGTTATTCATAATAACTAGGGACACGGATTATTATAATAAACATGTAAACATATAATAATCCAAAACAAGCAATCTCTATTATAAATGGTAAAGAAGATTACATAGCTGTATTGATTATTAGTCATAATAATAATCATACTAGGGCATAACACCAACAGATAGCTGTCTAAAATCTCCCCTCAGATCTCTCATCTGACCCTCCAGGGCGCCAACATGTTGCGACAAAAAATATGTACCCTCAGTTGGGTCTGCTCGCCATTCCTCAGCCTCATCCTCCTCCTCCTCATTATCATCATCCACCTGACATCCCTTAGATGACCCCACATGTCTCTTTTTCATTCTGACATTTAGTGGTGAGGGTGAACTTGCTTATCTTAGGACCTGTTTTCAAGTCCTTATTCACTCGGGACAGGTTGACTCCCGCTCTCGCTATCAGGGCTGTGATCAACAAAAGGAAATTATAGTTGGAGTTCGCCATACTCTTTGCTCTATGCAATATCTCATTGGTGATTATTTTCCCGAAGTCAATCTTTTTTTCTTGAACAACCATGTGCAACAGAATTGCACGCCTCCAATTCACCTCATTAAAATGCAAGGAGGGGAGGATCCTCTCACAAATAAACCTATGAAGCACCTTCATCCAAGATGACATGTCTTAGGCCTTCATTATAGTCCCTTTCTTTACGAAATTCAGGTCAATGTCCACGAATGTCGGAGCTAGCTCCTCCAGATTCTCCCTATAATTCTTACCTATTCTCTCCATTGCCTTCGTATATTCACACTCATCCTCCTCCATGTCGGTGGCAAACCAATAATAGTCATTAATCATTTGCCTCGTGTAGTTTGCCACCACTCCCCGCACATACGATACCCCCGTGTTCCCATTTTCATAGGCATTGGCATAAAATTCTTTAACTAAAAGCCCCACTCCAAAGTTGGTGGGCTTGCTCCCCAATTTTTCCCATTTATAGAGGCTAACCCAATTGTCGATATCCAAGCCTTTAAAATCAAATTCCCTCTCCGGGTTGAAGGCCTTGGATTCGTATGACTCAAAAAACTCTTGGGCTTTATTCCCAACAAACGAGGGGCCAACGGGAGGGGTGGTAGTGCTTGAAGAGCCCCGTGGTCTTTTAGACATGATAATAGTAATTCACAACCCAAAAAAATACACAACAAGGCTTACTTGGAGGAGGTCACCAGAATTGGGCCGGAAAAATTGCGGAGTTGAAGGAGATGACCGTGAAATGGCGCTCCTTGATGTTCACTAACTTCCCCCACTATTTCTTCTTCCGAACACCACCCAAAGATCAAACTTTCTCACAAAAGTTCACTCTTTGAAATTTTCAAATGCCCTAAAAAATAACCGGATTCAATGTAGTTTCAGTTAGCTTTGAATGAAGATTGGGAAGTAGGGATGTTGATTTGGTGGGTAAAAGGGGGTTGATTCTTGTGATTTGTGGGGTAATTTTTAGAGAGAGAGAGGAGGGAGGCAGATGTGTTAGAGAGAAACGGGTTTGAGAGAGAGAGAGGAGGGTTTGTTTTAAGGAGAGAGAGAGAGAGAGAGAGAGGAGGGTTGGTATTGTCCACCTCTTTGGAAATTTCGCCAAGGGAGCAATTGCGTGGTATAGAGGGGGTGATCGCGCTCATTCTCTGTAAAAAGGGAGCGACCACGCGGTTTTGAGGGAGCGATCGCGCTCAATCTCTGTCAAAAGGGGATGATCGTGCGGTATATGGGGGGATATCGTGCCCTCTCTCATTCCTTGTTTTTCCATGTTTTCTTCAATTGTCCCAATTTTTCGGCCCTGTTGGATGGTTGACATCTGTACATCACCACAAGTAAAAAGAGCAAGCGTAAAATCTGCTAAAGACCTAAAAAAATGACTCGAAACTTAACGACTTTTTGACCGCACATAAAGCTGCCTACGTCCCCATTATAGTGAGCGTGAACACACTACAACAGGCTCAGCTCAGTTCACCGTAGTTCGGACCAACCCCGAAATAAAAGACACGAAAGCAATAACATTTTTTTTATTGTTTATGAATACCAACCCCCCCCCCAAACTTAGAACATGCTATGCCCTCATTACATCAACACAAAAATAACATGCTCCCAATTTACGAATGATGATAGACTGAAATGAAAAGAACATAAATAAAATATACCTAGTTGGGTTGCCTCCCAACAAGCGCATTTGGTTAAGGTCGTTAGCCCGACCGTAGTCCCACTTTCAATTGGTATTGGAGGTGGCCATCTCTTCCTTGGCCTTAGCTTTTCTTCCCTTGGAACACCTCACACATTCACGGGCACAAACGCCCACAACCTTCCACACGTATGTACCATTCTTAATTAGCTCGGGTGGAGCCCAAGGAATTTTAGGGGTCTTCTTTTTAGCCTTTTTCTTTTTCATCTTTTTCATGGGGACCTCTCCCCCAAACTCATTCAGTGCCTTGGTCTTATCAACATCAGGCACCGATCTTCCTCAACAAAACCATAAGAGATGTTATCTTGATCACACATATTAGCAAAGAAAGTATCACATATATCAAGAAAGCAACATTCTTCAATTTTAGCACATGAGTCAATAGTGTTAGACTTTAAAGGGAAGAAAGATTTTATTGGGGGTACCGACACCTTATGGGACCGGCCTAGGGGGTGATACAAGCCATCACAAGAACTAAGATCGTCGGCCTTGTTTTCCATGGCACACAAGTGGGAACCCGCACTATTCCTAGAATTCTCACCTCCATTCAACAATAACTCAAGATCATCACACTCACTCACATGCCATAAACACTCTTGTAAACTCTTATACCCTATCAATGAAATAACATGAATTATCATCATCAATTGGGTTTTTCATGGCATCATGAACACAAATATCATTTTTTTTCATTTGCTACAGTCATAGACAATGTCCCATTACCCACGTTAATAATATTGTTAGTCATCGCCATGAATGGACACCCAAGTAAAATGGGTTAATCACGATGACTTCCTTCACTCTTAGGCATTTCAAGCACAACAAAGTCCAAAGGCACAATGAGCAAATTTACCTGAACCAAAACATCCTCCACAATGCCCAAAGGTCTTTTAATGGACCGATCTGCAAGTTGTAGGGCCATTGTCGTGGGTTTTAATTTGGGTAAACCCAATTCCAAATACATATAATAAGGTATCAAATTAATGATAGCCCCAAGATGCAACATAGCTTTCACCCTATTGGAATCCCCCATATTAATAGAAATAATAAAGCTTTCGGGATCTTTCAATTTGGGTGGAAGACTATGTTGTACCACGACACTAGCATTCTCACCCATAAATATTTTCTCATTCGCCCCATACTTATGTTTCTTGGAATTTAATTCTTTGAAAAACATGGCATAAGCAGGAATGTTTTTAATCACCTTAAGTAAAGGGAGATTGATGTTCACTTTCGAAAACATGTCCATCAATTATGACATTTGTTTATCCATTTTATGTCTTAAAAACCTTCCAGGAAACGGTACGGGAGGTACAAACGGTTTGGGGGTTGGAGAATCAACTTTAGAATTTCGCCCAAACTCAATTGTACTCTTATCACCAACATCATCATTATTTTCTACAACAGGAGGGGGAAGAAGATGAAGAAGAATTTACCTTACTACCTACCTGTTTGCCATTTTGGAGGGTGATAATGGCCTTGGCTTGATGTCCTTGGCTCGGAAAGGTTCTGGGCTTATGACCTTGTAGGTTTTCAGCGATTTGCCCCATCTGAATCTCTAGCTTTTTTAAAGCGGCCTCATGGTTCTGAGCCGCTTGTTGACTCTTGACCCTCAACTGATTATTCTCAGCTCTCAATTGATCAGCGACCACTTCCCACGGTTCCTTCTTTTGCTCATACGGTCCAGGTGGAGGTTGAGGATGGAGAGGCTTATTTTGTTGTTGATTACCTCCCCATGAAAGAGCTGGGTGTTGCCTCCACCCCGGATTGTATGTATTCGAATATGGATTGTTGTTTGGAGGGAACCGTTGGCCATATCCTTGCATCGCATGTGCTTGTTCAGAATCAAACTGCATACCACTTTGACACATAATAGTAACATGAGTGTTAGGGCCACAGTTAGAACAAAAATCATTTATAACATGGGCACTTGATGAAGCACCACCACTGGTCTGTTTATCAAATTTTTTATTTAACATTGCTACTTGCCTAGCCAAATCATCACTAGCACTCAACTCATGAACTCCCCTAGTTTTACCCCTAGAGCCTTTTTGTTGAGAATTGGACCCTAACATTTCAAACAATTCTTGGGTTTGAGCAGCTATTTTAGACCCTAGAAAACCACATGTTGCATTGTCAACCATAGCTTGGTCAACTTGACTCAACCCACCATAAAAGGTTTGATGTAAAAGGGGCAGGGGAAAATTGTGATGGGGACACTGCACTTGCAACATTTTAAACCTATCCCATGCCTCATGAAAAGGCTCACCCTGATCTTGTGAAAACCCTATGATTTTCTGTCTAAATGTAGCTAGGGTGGCATGTGGGAAATACTTACTAAGGAAAGTGTCATGCAGTTCGTCCCAAGTCCTGATACTCCTAGAGGGAAGTAACATAAGCCAAGTTTTGGCCGCCCCTTATATAGAAAAGGGAAAACATTTGAGTCTTAACTGTTCATCAGTCACCCCTTCTCTTACAGGGAAGCCTGCAACAGTCATCATATACTCTCTTAAAAAGTTTAAAGAGTCCTCAGAGGGAAGACCCTGAAATTTAGACAACATATTAAAATATTGTCCTTTGACTTCATATGCCTTTGCTGCAACAGTCAACACAATGCAAGACACCGATGTGTCTACCTTGGGCCTAGCATATTCGTTCATTGTGGGATCTGCCATATCTCCTACTGATTCTTCTCCCTCACTGGAAGAAGTTTCTAGTTGGCTTAAAACTACCTCTGTCTCGTTGATAGAAGTTTCAGAATCTTTTTCTGACTCTTGGATAGAGGGAATGACCCTAACAAGCCTATCAATGTTATCGTTCACAGGGACCAACTCGGGATCCAAGGAACGTCTACCAAACATACACCGATTAAATTAACTTGTAATTCAAAACGAGTTCCCGGCAACAGCGCCAAAAACTTGATGGAGAAAATCCTCTTGTAATAAAAACCTTGCAAGTGTACAAGTACCGGAGTATC
Source organism: Adenophora triphylla var. japonica (assembly GCA_022495995.1). Lineage (NCBI taxonomy): Eukaryota > Viridiplantae > Streptophyta > Magnoliopsida > Asterales > Campanulaceae > Adenophora > Adenophora triphylla. Next base: position 68,111 of record JAFEMH010003042.1, on the reverse strand, counting down.
AGTGTACAAAAGTAAGGGGTCGAACCACAGAGACTTGAGTGAATACAAGTGAATCTAATTACGTAAAGTAACAAGTGGTTTTGTTTTCGAGTGATTAACTTAATTAAAACCTTAACTACTAAAGCAATATAATAAGCACACAAATTTAAAATAGCAAAGTAGAAATAAAGATTATTTTCAAAATTGACAAGGATTTCCGGATTGGGTTTTGCAACTATCTCCTCTCTATGCTAATTTATAAATAAAATCACTAATCTTGTTCAAGAAATCGTTCACTTTAATAAAAGTTGGGACGGTATGGTGTGCGGATTGCAACCCTATTATTACCTCTATGTGATGTTTTCCGCTAGGTCTACAAAACACACAAGTAGTTTATTAAGATCCAAAGAACAATTGATTTTAGATCTTTTTGACTTCCGCTAGGTCATCAATTAAATCTATTCAATGATATCTAGGTCAATGTAAAAACTATCCATGCTAGTGCAATAATTTAAACCCTAATAATTTAAAGACCTACAATATCTATTTATATAGTTGAAGTCTAAAAATGAATTAACTAAATTCCATTGAACAGGAACAAGAAAAGTAAGAATCCAAACATTACTAGCATAGGAATTTGATAGTTGTTACATCCAATCCGTGAACAAGAAATTTAGCTACTCATACTCTTAGTGATGATCACAAGAATAAAATAAGAAATCATAAACCTGTATATTCTGATGTTGGAATAATGAAAAACACCTTGTTCTCTAACCCTAAAAAATTAGAATAATGCATCACCTAAAACTACTAATAATGTTTTGTATATATACTAGGGTACTAAAAAGAGATACAATTTTGGAAGCCTCTCTAATCCTTGCAAAATCCGGCGGAGGAGTGTGCTAAAACCGCAGAGGGAGCGATCGCCCCCTCCAAGGGGTGCGGTCGCGCGGTGGAACTGATGCAGAAGGGAGCGGTCGCTGTAGCGTTGTGAGAAAATTTTTGTCTTTTCATCTTTTGAGTCGCCACCTATATTATTCGATTGGAAACATAGGAAAACCATTTTGAAAGAGATTTGGGTTCGGGGCTTAGGTTATGAAATGGGTAGGTTAAGAAGCATCCATTTCACCCAATCCGGAGATCGGTCTTGCTAAAGAAAAGAGAGGTTTTCAATCTTTTTAATAAAATAATTAAAAAAGAACAAATAAATCCTAATCAATTTCTTGATTAGGAATGTCGGATTGTATGCTTCGAGATCGCCTCCATTGACTGAAGGGACTCTAGGCTAATCCTTTTGATGGGATTACACTACTCTAAAATCAATAGAGAGGTTGAGAAGAGAAACAAAAGTTTAAAGGATGATTACCTTTTGAGGAGAGATTCGGACAGAGTTTCGACTCAAGTTTAGAGTCGAACCTTGATTCGGACAGAGCTTCGCCTCAATCCTTGACTTGGATCTTGATGCGGATGGAGCTTCGCCTTGGTCCTTTGATTCGGGCTTCGATGTTCGTTAATCAACAAGGTTGATGAACAAACTTTAGGTGATTTAGGGTGATTTTTGTAGGAATCTTTCAGGGAGAGAAACCTACAAAATGTGTGTGTTGTGTGAAATTGTCGACCTCCGAAATACTGAAAGTCATCCAGTATTTATAGGAGGTTGGAGAGGTGAAGGTGGAGAGGTAAAATCCCCTAGGAAGGTTCCGTAACTCGCCCGATTGGATACCCGAATTGATAAGGTTTTATCCAAAAAGAGAGTTTGAAACGGAGAAGGAGAGTGATTTCTGCACATCCTGTCAAGGGGATATCTCGCGCGAGATATGATATCTCGTGCGAGATAACTAGTCTGATGACTATTTTGTCCTCTTCAGTTGTTCCGTTAGTCAGTTAGGTCCAAAACTAACGAGGTTAGTTAGAAACTTAACAAAACATGACGAAACTGATATGCTTTCATCAAAACATAAAAGAGAGATGAAGAGTAGTGTAATCATGTAATTATGGGTTCAGAATGGGGTGTCTACAGAGCCCCTCGGCGACATGTCTTATGAAAGAAGAAGTGTCGTCGATAGAAAAGACATCATTCTGAACTTTGGGATGGTCGTGCCGCACGGCTGCCTACTTATCTCTATCGGAGAATCAGACCAAAACGTAGTTCGACTCCAAAACACGAAAAAGTTGCTTTAGGTATTTTGAAAATCTTTTTTTTTGAAAATCGAGGAGATTTTATTTTTGAAAAGGCAAATCCGTACTGAGGAATCAAATCATGACCCAATTCTGAATATACCTGTCCGTCTGAAGATTCGCCTGTTTGGGTTCCGAACCTGCGGGGAATGATGTTAGAAAACAAAGGTTTACCTGTCCGGTCCTTTGCGTCCTGTTGGTTTTTCTTTTTGAGACTGAAGTGAGGCGACGATCCTGGCAATTCGGGACCGAGCTTTTGTTGAGGTGACGATCCTGGCGATTCAAGACCGAGCTTTTGTTGAGGTGAGTATTTGACATACTAACCCTAGATGCTTGACACACCTACTTGGTGACGATCCTGGCGATTCAAGATCGAGCTTTTGTTGAGGTGAGTATTTAACATACTGACCCTAGATGCTTGACACACCTAATTGGTGACGATCCTGGCGATTCAAGATCGAGCTTTTATTGAGGTGAGTATTTGACATACTACCTGTAGATGCTTGACACACCTACTTGGTGACGATCCTGGCGATTCAAGACCGAGCTTTTGTTGAGGTGACGATCCTGGCGATTCAAGACCGAGCTTTTTGTTGAGTAGTACTCGACATACTACTTGTAGATGCTTGACACACCTAATTGTTGACGATCCACCTGTCTGGGCGTTGAATCGGGCTTTTGATAAGGTAAGTATTTGACATACTGACCCTAGATGCTTGACACATCTTGGATGTTTGACACACCTAATTGTTGACGATCCACCTGTCTGGGCGTTGAATCGGGCTTTTTGTTGGAATATGCTTGACGCATGGCACTTGACGTGATGGATGATTGACGCGATGGTTGCTTGACGTAATGGTTGCTTGACGCGATGGTTGCTTGACGCTTTAAGAGATGCTCGACGCACTTAATTGGATGCATAGAAAGGTATATGGTAGGAAAAAATCCAAACACTCAACATGTTTGATCTAATTCTTGAAAGTAGGCACTTGACGTGCTTTACGCATTTTAATTCCTACAAGAGGGTTAGTGAAAGCATTTGCATAACAACATACATTCACATAAGCATTTGTTTGTTCAAGACGATCAATGTGCACTCGACTCCAAGAATCAGCGGGGAGAATGAGTTCTATTATGTGAGAATTGAAAATCGTTTGTGTGATTTAGATTTTGGTTTTGAAGACCAACTCGTGAGGTCCATCTAAAGATCGAATGAGACAATCGTCTAATAGGATTCCGTTGAGATAACCCAAGTTCAACACTAAGGTTCAGGATACTTCAAGGATTTTTCATTGTCGTAGGACTTTTTTTCATCGTCAAGCCTCTAAGTTTCTCATGTGATGATCATTGACTGAACAAGGTCTAAACCACTCCAATGGCTTTTGCTATGTAGAACTTATGTTGTCCAATCCAAAGCACGTATTTTCCAAGGCTTCTCTTGACACCAAGCCCCAAGACTTCTTGTATGTTGTAGATAACTTCGTGAACAGGCTTGTGAGGCTGCGTGAATTGAAGAAGGATCCCCTCCTTTTTCCCTTTGAATTTTTTTTTTTTTTTAGTGACGCACCCTGTTTTTTGCCTAGACCGCCCTTTCAGGTTTTCAGTCTAGCGGGCATCTCTTTTGCGTCTTTTGTTTTTGTGCTCTAACTTTTGCCTAGGCCGCTCTTTACGAGTTTTCAACCTAGCGAGCTATTCTCTTTTTTTTTTGAAAAGTATGTGTACTCGAAGGTGACTCAGTTGGAAGAATCTCATTAAGGAAAAAGATGAGATCTCAAGTTTAGTTGAGGAGAGACGGACTCTATTTTTTGGAAGATGATCCAAGCATTGACTCTTTTGGGGAGTGTATTCTCTAATGATGAGAGTGAGAAACGAAGAGGAAAGCCCCTACTGCAGATTTGATTACTCTCGAGAGTTTGAGTAGGGATTGACTGGGGGAGGAAAGGTTAGGAAGCCCCAGTTTTGATGCTTGGATTTCAAGAGTGTGTATGAGAATGGCTAAGAGGAAGCCCCTAGACTCAACAAAGAACGCTATATGGCTCAAAGGTCTAGAAAAGTTGCTCTACTTTTAATGGACCTTGTATCATCTAGAAATTTCTTAATGAGTTTGAAAAGAAAGCCAATCGTTAGCATGACTTAAGGCTAAACATTTCTCTTTATGGATGGATGTTGAAAGTCTTCTTCATTTGCGTTGCCATTCGGGCTTCATTGTAAGAGGATGTTGAGGGATCCTCTTTTCTTCATTGATATCACTTGACTCTTCTTCTTTGAGGGAGAGTCCTTCTTGCCTTTGTTGAAATTTCATCCTTGTTGTGGGGCGATGAAGGATTGAGAGTTTTTTTTTTTTTTTTTTTTTTTTTTTTGATTCTCTAATTTTTGCCTAGGAGGAATTGAGGAGTTTCGACCTAGCGAGCTTTTTATTTATTTTTGTACTCTCAAAGCCTTGAATTGAGTAGCCCCACTCTTCTTGGGATGAATGTTGACAGCAGCGCCTTTGGCTTCCTTCGTTTGTTGATCTTCGACTTTCAACATGAGTAATGTTTAGCCTTAAGCCTTCTAAGGATAGTTTTCATTTCAAACTTGTTTAGATGTTTCTATTTTTCGTGATGATTTAAGGAATGAGTGTCCACTATTCAGCATGGATCAAATGATACTCATAAAGAAAAATAACTCTTGGGAAAGTGTTTAGGATAAAGAGATAACTTTTATTGATAAGAAAATTCAAAATAGACTCGATAGTTTACTTGACACAAACTAGAGAGGATAGAGATGTACTAGAAAGACAGAACGACTCTTCGAGAACATACTAGGAAATTTACCTAATCTATGTTTTTTTTTTCATCTTTTCTTTTTTTTTTTCAAATGAAAAAGGGAGAGGACAATCGGAGCCCCAAGGTGGTGATGCTTCAGTTGATCTTGTCGGCTTCATACAAGTTTTGGATGGCATCCCTCAAATTGTAGCAATTGTTGGTGTCATGACCACTAAACTGATGGTAATCACAAAATTTGTCATGGTCCCAATCTTCTCTCACTTTCTTCGGATGATAGTCTTCCATTGGCTTCAATTTTCCTTGGCCTACTAGATCATCGAACATTTCCTTAAGAGTAGCTCCACCAAAATCATGATAGGTACGACCGGTGCTCCCCTTTGTTGGACAATTCACCTTTTCTGAATTCTTTCTAAGAAGGATCAATTCATCAACTCTAAGGCCCGATTTATGGAGTTCGAGGAAACTAGGAAAGTAATTGCCGGCAAGCTTCTCTTGGTACTCTTCGCGGAGACATTGAAGTAGGATGTGAATTTGTTCGTCTAGGCTTGGCCTATCAACGATTTCAATCAGTTTGATCCTCCATCTCTTGACGAAGTCTGCGAATGATTCATTCGGAAGTTGCTTGGTTTGCTCAAGGTCTCTCCTAGTAGTGCGGTAAGTGGAGTTGTCCTCATATTGCTTTTGGAAGGTACGACTAGCAAGTGGCCAATCGAGCCTTGTGGAGAGTGGAAGATTCATGTACCAATCTCTAGCGGCACCATCAAGGGTTTGAGGGAAGCATTGAACTAGCAAGTTGTCATCGACACCCATAGATAGCATGGCCCAAGAGTAGGTTTCCAGATGGATTTTTGGACAAGTAGTGCCATTAAATTTGGCAATGTCAGGTGTCTTGTATTTTCTAGGAAGCTTTGACATGGATTGACGAAGGGTGTCATAGTCAATAGAGAGCGAGGCTCCCTTACTCACATCGAGGGATGCAAGTTTCTTTTCTAACATTGCCATGGTAAGGGGTTCGTCCTTGCTTTCTCTCTTTCTTTCTTTCTTGGAAGCATAACTCTCATTGTCGGAGGAGGAAGATGATGAGCTAGACTTATACACCTTTTTCTTGTGCTTGCGGTGCCTTTTAGCTTTCTTAGTGTATGATACTTCGTCATCGGAAGAGGACTCATTCTCTTTCTTCTTTGAGCTTAATTCGGCCAATTGTAGTTTCATGGCTTGGAGTTCGTCAACCATGGCTTTCATTTCCCCGGCTTGGATTCTCCTTTCAAGTTCTAATTTGGCCTCCATTTCATCGGCTTGGGCTTGTAGCATTTCTTCATATCGAATCCTTTGATCCTCAATTTCCTTCTTGAGTGCTTCGGAATTCATCGTGTCGGAAGGAAATTGAAATGCTACCGTTGGAGAGGTAAGGGAGCTTGACGACCTTAGAGATGAACTAGAGATATCCCAACAAAACGTCTTTTAGAATATTAGCCCCAAACGATCCTAGATGGAGAAAAGGATGATGGTTAAAATTACCTCACGAGTGATTTTTTTTTGAAGTTTTATTTTTATTAGAGACGGAGTTTTGACTCAAGGAGGGAGCGCACATCGATCATCAATTACAAACACAGATTCTGCAAATAATATCTCGCGCGGGAGTAGGTAATCTCGCACGAGATAACCATTCGGAGAGATGGATTTTATTCCTTTTTATTTCCTAAATTCATGGTCGGACGGACAAAGGTCCGTTTTCTATCTAGTATCCTAGGTAAATCTTACAGGTATACATAATTCGAACCAACCCTAGGGACTTGGTAATTGATCATTCTTTGTAGAGTAAAGCCACGTAAAATTGACCGGAAGGATATCTTTTCTTTAAAGGGACTTCCGAAAGGGTCATTCCGAAGGGACATTTCCGAAGGGACTTTGTTTTTCCGAAGGGATTTTTCCGAATCCTTTCTCGATAGTCAATTTTACATTAGCTTTATTTTGGTCAAAGACAAGAAAGATTACCAAGTCAAAACCGACCGGTCACGGAGTGTTCCTAGAAAGACAATTTACATGATATGTGGCGATGCAGGGCTGGAAGGCTAGGCTCCCCGCGATATGACAATCTAGGTGGATTGAATACGCGGAGTGGGATGATCCAACTTCGGAGAGACCGGCGACTAGGTGGTTACCGTCATCCGTCCTTAGTGTGGGTCCCGGGTTTATCAAGGGTATGCAGTGCAATAACAGATATAAATGAGTGCGCGTGTGTGATAGTCAATCTAGGTGATAGATAAAATAGAGAGTTTTTTTTTTGAAAATCAAAAGGAAAACAGATAGTGGCCGCACCAAGTGGTTGCCTACGTTTCTCCCAAATTAGGAAGACTCAGGCCGTCGTAGTTCCACATAAAGAGAGAGAGAGAGAGAGAGAGAGAGAGAGAGATAAATAATTCAATTTACAACTCCCGAATCCCCAATGTACCGGACTTTAATTAAATAAAACCCAATCGCACGTAGTTTATAAATAATAATCAATTATTTAAAGGAAACGAAGGTTCGAGTTCTACACCTTAAGGGAGGCCTTAAGATGCGGGAACTCTGCAGATAATGAATGCTGGGATCCCCCTTGCATGTTCGGCTCTCGTCTTGGACTATGAGACAAACGGGAGAAACCAGAAAACAACCAGTTTGCCGAAGCAATATCTCGCGCGAGATATGATACCTCGCCGCGAGACATGCCTCATCTGAGAGCAAAAAATTTGAATTTACAATTTTTTTTTTGAAAACCTCTCTTTTAATTTTGACGCAAGTTTAAGCCTCTTAATTTTAAATCCCCAGCGGAGTCGCCACTGTAGCGTTGTGAGAAAATTTTTGTCTTTTCATCTTTTGAGTCGCCACCTATATTATTCGATTGGAAACATAGGAAAACCATTTTGAAAGAGATTTGGGTTCGGGGCTTAGGTTATGAAATGGGTAGGTTAAGAAGCATCCATTTCACCAAATCCGGAGATCAGTCTTGCTAAAGAAAAGAGAGGTTTTCAATCTTTTTAATAAAATAATTAAAAAAGAACAAATAAATCCTAATCAATTTCTTGATTAGGAATGTCGGATTGTATGCTTTGAGATCGCCTCCATTGACTGAAGGGACTCTAGGCTAATCCTTTTGATGGGATTACACTACTCTAAAATCAATAGAGAGGTTGAGAAGAGAAACGAAAGTTTAAAGGATGATTACCTTTTGAGGAGAGATTCGGACAGAGTTTCGACTCAAGTTTAGAGTCGAACCTTGATTCGGACAGAGCTTCGCCTCGATCCTTGACTTGGATCTTGATGCGGACGGAGCTTCGCCTTGGTCCTTTGATTCGGGCTTCGATGTTCGTTAATCAACAAGGTTGATGAACAAACTTTAGGTGATTTAGGGTGATTTTTGTAGGAATCTTTCAGGGAGAGAAACCTACAAAATGTGTGTGTTGTGTGAAATTGTCGACCTCCGAAATACTGAAAGTCATCCAGTATTTATAGGAGGTTGGAGAGGGGAAGGTGGAGAGGTAAAATCCCCTAGGAAGGTTCCAGAACTCAGTTCTGATTGGATACCCGAATTGATAAGGTTTTATCCAAAAAGAGAGTTTGAAACGGAGAAGGAGAGTGATTTCTGCACATCCTGTCGAGGGGATATCTCGCGCGAGATATGATATCTCGTGCAAGATAACTAGTCTGATGACTATTTTGTCCTCTTCAGTTGTTCCGTTAGTCAGTTAGGTCCAAAACTAACGAGGTTAGTTAGAAACTTAACAAAACATGACGAAACTGATATGATTTCATCAAAACATAAAAGAGAGATGAAGAGTAGTGTAATCATGTAATTATGGGTTCAGAATGGGGTGTCTACAGTCGCGCGCTAAAGGGGGAACGATCGCCCTAAATCTCTGTACAAAGGGCGCGCTCGCGCAGTAATGAGGGCGGTTGCTCCCTTCCCCTATTTGCTTATGTTGACTTTTCTTCCTTGCCTTTGACTCTCTGTTCCACTTTTTACCTTAATTCATCATATCAGTCCAAAGTCCATCTTTTCTCTTTTATTTCTCTGCATTACACAAACACTACAAGATCATATCAAAATACCAATTAACCCGAGGATTCAGCATAAAATAAGTCCGGAAGTACCTAATTTAGATGTATAAAAACGCATCAATCATCTATACTATTCTACTTTTCCGAAGATGAATCTGAAAGATAGCATGCTCGAGCCATACTCTGGAACACTAGAAGGCTTCACCAACCATAAAGTCGGTGCCATAGGGCTGATTGATTTATTACTGGAAGTTGGAGAGCATCCCTTCCTAGCAGAGTCAACAGTAATATTCATGTTTATGTACCTGGCAAGTGACTACCATGACATCCTAGGCATTCCAAGTCAAGGTAAACTCGAGTTGGTCGCCTCCCTCCACCACCATCGAGTCAAGTTTCTCACTCGTGCGGGAATCGAATGTATGAGGGGGACCCCTAGAGACTACTTGGAACATGTGATGAGAACCAGAAAAACTGTCAGAAAGGTGGAAGTAGACATGCAAGAGGAGAATTTGAAAATCTCTAAGTTTGTAAAGACTACCAACACCAGTTCTAGGCTTCATTTGATTTTTGAAGCTAAAGATGAGGAACACATAATTCTGAACAATCAAGAAAATAACAGTAACAACACAGTTATGTCCGTCCTGGATATAGCCCCTCATCTCGTCAGCGGACTGAACTAGGGGGCCAACCTTGACTTGAGACAAGAAGAGCTCCAGGATGTAGACGAACTGGTGGAAATGGAGGACCTAGACATATATGGTGATGAAGGTAGAAGACTTAGAGAAATAATCATTGAAACATTGCAGTTCGGGGATGGTACAGAAATGGAGCCCGTTGACGAATTGGAAGAAATTGAACTCAACCCGAACTATCCAGAGCAAAAACTAAAAATCAGGGGTCAGCTCTCCCCATAAGAAAGGGAGGAAATCATCACCCTTCTGAAAAATAACCTAGATGTCTTTGCCTGGAAGATCGAGGATATGAGAGTAATCAGGAAAGAAGTACCTGTCCACACACTGGAAGTCGACCTGTATGCTAAACCTACCAAGCAGACAAGGAGGATTTTTGATAACGATAAAGAAGATGCAATCAAAGAAGAGGTGCAGAAACTGCCAAGTGCAGGAATTATCAGGGAAGCTACTTACCCCGTTTGGTTGGCCAATGTTGTGATGGTCAAGAAGCAAAATGGGAAGTGACAAATGTGCGTAGATTTCACAGATTTCAACAAAGCCTGCTCGAAAGACAGTTACCCTCTCCCTATAATTGACAAGCTGGTAGACTACATTGCCGGTCATAGGACTCTCAGCTTTCTAGATGCCTACTCTGGTTATCGCCAGATAAAAATGGCCAAGGAAGATATTGAGAAGACAGCCTTGCAGATGGCTGTAGGAATTTATTGCTATACCATGATGCCTTTCGGGCTCAAAAATGTAGGCCCAACCTACCAACGTGTGGTCAACAAAGTATTTGGGGAGTAGATAGGCCGTAAAATGGAAGCCTAGATGGATGACATGGTGAACAAAACTAGGAATGGCAGTCACGCCCCAAACTTGGAGGAAACTTTTGACAACCTATGAGCTAACAGCATGAAATTGAATCTAAGTAAATGTGTGTTCGGGGTGACGGTCGAAAAGTTCCTAGGCTTATGGTATCACAAAGAGGGATTGAAGTAAATCCAGAGAAAATCAAAGACTTGATAGACATGAAGGAACCTACCAGCATCAAGGAGTTTCAAAGGCTGAACGGAAAAATAGCAGCCCTAGGTAGGTTTATTGCTAAGTATGCGGAGAAATCACTTTCTTCAAAGTTCTGAAGGGGACCAAGATTTTCTCATGTACATTTGAATGCTTAGAATTATTCAAACAGTTAAAGGAGAATTTGGGATCCCTTAATTTGTTAAGTAGCCCTATCACGGGAGAAATGATATACGTCTTCCTAGCAGCTACGGACAACGTTATAGCTGCGGTAGTAGTCCGGAATGAAGGCACCACTCAGAAACCTATCTATTATGTCAGCAAGGCATTATCAGATGTGGAGAGCAGATAATTCAACGCAGAAAAATAGCCTACGTCCTATTCATAGTGGCAAGAAAGCTACGATCATACTTTTCTTCGCATCTCATTATTGTGTATACGAATGCCCCTTGAAGAAAATCTTGCATAAGTAGGACTGCTTAGGACATCTCCTTAATTGGTGTATCGAACTCAGTGAGTTTGATATTAGATACCAGCCTAGGAAGACGCTGCTATCACAGCCTCAGGTCGATTTATGGTCAAAACCGCCTTCATAAGTGAGCACGACCCCACCTCCCGTAATCGCAAAAAACCTGCAGGGGAAGAACTGACCATCGAGCTTCCACCAAATTGTTGGGTCATATACACAGATGGGTCAGTCACTAAGGAAAGAATCGGAGTTAGAGTTCTACTAGCAAGTCCCGATGGGGAGCATACCATCCAAGACGTAATCAGATTAAAGTTCCCCGCTTCCAACAATCAACCTGAGTATGAAGCTCTGATATTTGGCATAGAGTTGGCATCCTTCTACAGAGCAACCAAAATTGCCGCCTGTAGACACCCCATTCTGAACCCATAATTACATGATTACACTACTCTTCATCTCTCTTTTATGTTTTGATGAAAGCATATCAGTTTCGTCATGTTTCGTTAAGTTTCTAACTAACCTCGTTAGTTTTGGACCTAACTGACTAACGGAACAACTGAAGAGGACAAAATAGTCATCAGACTAGTTATCTCGCACGAGATATCATATCTCGCGCGAGATATCCCCTCGACAGGATGTGCAGAAATCACTCTCCTTCTCCGTTTCAAACTCTCTTTTTGGATAAAACCTTATCAATTCGGGTATCCAATCGGGCGAGATTACGGAACCTTCCTAGGGGATTTTACCTCTCCACCTTCACCTCTCCAACCTCCTATAAATACTGGATGATTTTCAGTGTTTCAGAGGTCGACAATTCTGATCCTTGATCAAGAAAACACACAACACACACAAATTTGTTGGTTTCTTTCCACGAAAGACTCCTTCAAATCACTCACAAACAACTCCTAAATTCGTCCTTCAACCACGTTGATTGACGAACATCGAAGCCCGAATCAAAGGACCAAGGTGAAGCTTCGTCCGCATCAAGATCCAAATCAAGGATCGAGGCAAAGCTCTGTCCAAGTTTTAACTCTAAACTTGAGTCAAAACTCTGTCCGCATCCCTCCTCAAAAAGGTAATCATCCTTTAAACTTTCGTTTCTCTTCTCAACCTCTCTATTGATTTTAGAGTAGTGTAATCCCATCAAAAGGATTAGCCTAGAGTCCCTTCAGTCAATGAAGGCGATCTCGAAGCATACAATCCGACATTCCTAATCAAGAAATTGATTAGGGTTTACTTGTTTTTCTTTAATTATTAAGATTGAAAACCTCTCTTTTCTTTAGCAAGACCGATCTCCGGATTGGGTGAAATGGATGCCTTCTAAACCTACCCATTTCATAACCTAAGCCCCGAACCCAAATCTCTTTCAAAATGGTTTTCCTATGTATCCAAACGAATAATATAGGTGGCGACTCAAAAAGATGAAAAGATGAAAATTTTCTCACAACGCTACACCGCCTTCTATGAATCCCAACTCGTAGTCAATCAGATAAAAGGGAGTACAACACTCAGCACCTTATATTCACAAAGTATAAAGATCTAGTCATGTACATAACGAAAAATTTGGAATTTTTTGAAATAAGTCAGATAGGCAGAGAAGTTAACCAAGTGACAGATGTTATATCTAAACTGGCAACTATTGACGTGGTAGATTCTGATTCTAACCTACTCATAGTTTTTGCTGAAGAAACTGCCTATGAAAGACTACAAGTGATGCTCCTAGACGGGGAGGAGAAATGCTTGATACATGAATACCTGGACTTCTTCGAAAGGGAACAACTACCAGATGACAAAGCACGTGATAGGCTCATCAAGAAGAAATCGGTAAGATTCACAGTATGGAACAGGATCCTGTACAAACGATCATTCACAAAACCCCTACTGAGGTGTGTCTACCCCAAAAAAAAACAGAAAATCTCTTGCCTGAAGTCCACGAAGGCATCTGTGGCGGTCACTCGGGGGGCCAGAACCTTAGCAAAAAAAATCATCATGCTAGGTTATTACTGGCCAAACCTGAGAGATGACGCACAAGCCTACGTAAGAAAGTGTGACAAATGCCAGAGATATGTTGATATTCCCAGACTCCTACCAGTGGAACAGACTCTCATAATACCTACTTGGCCATTTGATATGTGGGGAATCGACATCATCGTACCCTTCCCTCCCGCCCGAGGCAATTACAAGTATGTGATCGTGGCAGTCGACTACTTCTCCAAGTGGATAGAAGCAAAGGCCTTAGCCAAAATTACAGAGGAGAATGCAATTAAATTCGTCCATGACTTCATCTGGTGTCGTTTCGGGGTTCCACACACTATCATCCAGACCATGGTCTCCAGTTCTCCAAGGCTTTCACATCAGAATTGAATAGATTGAGAGTCAGGCACATCAAGTCATCAGTGATTAGACATCAATGCAATGAACAAGTGGAAGCAGCCAACAAGTTGGTTCTAACAGCCCTAACTTAGAACCTAGAAGGAAGTGATGGTAGATGGTTGGACGAACTTCCCTTAGCCTTGTGGGCAGTTCGCACAACCACCCAGGGGCCAACCGGGGAAACTCCATTTGTACTAACCTTCAGATCTGAGGCTATGGCACCAGATGAGATGGATATCCCTACAACAAGAAACTCAAACTACGATGAACAGGTCAACAGGGTCAATAGGCCACTAGACCTAGTAGATGAGAAAATACTACCTGCTCAGATGAGAATGGTAAATTATAAGCAAAGAACCAAGGCCTAGCATGAAAAAAGGTTCAACAAAATAGTATTCCAAGTTGGAGACTGGGTACTCATAAAGATCGAAGTTAATGGCAGAAAGGCAGAACAGAAGAAGCTCTCCCAAAATTGGGAAGGCCCCTACATAATCACTCAAGTTATCAAAGAACGGACCTACATCATGAAGACCCCAGATGGGCAAGAGCTGAAGTATCAGTGGCACTCTAATCATCTAAGGAAATACTATCACTAGTTTGTAGTTTGTTTTTTGATTTATCAGACTAGTCTTTTCCTTTATTAAAGTAAGGTAGGATTACAGTTTGATATAATCAGTTTCAGTTAATAGAAATTCAGTTTCATCAACAAGACAATAACTAGCAAGACAAGCTCAAAGACGAGGAGCCTACTTCTCTCATCTAAGGTAAAATTGCCCAAGTCTTATGCTGAAGTGACCCTCCTCGGCATAAATGGACAAGTTCCCAAAAAATTATATAAGACTTATGTCGAACGACCTTTCTCGACATAAAGAGATAAATTCCCAAAAAAATATCTAATACTTATGTCGAACAACCTTCCTCGATATAAAGAGATAAAAATCCTAAATTTTATCTAAGACTTATGTCGAACGAGCTTCCTCGGCATAAAGAGATAAAATTCTGAAAATTTTTCTAAGACTTGTCGAATGACCTTACTCGCCATAAAGAGGTAAAATCCCAAAAAAATTATTTAAGATTTATGTCGAACGACCTTACTCGGGATAAATAGATAAACCCAAAAAAATTATCTAACACTTATGGCAAATGAACTTTCTAGGCATAAATAGATAAATTCCCAAAAGATTACCTAAGACAAAGGTCGAATGACCTTCCTCGGCACTAAGGGATAAGTTCCTAAAATTTTATCTAAGTGTTAGGCTGAATGATCTTGCTCGGCTTAGTGGATATATTTACAATTTATCTAAATGATTTGGCGGAATGAGCTTCCTCGGTTTTAAAAGAATCATTGCAAATGTCAAGCAACCCTCCCTCGACTTGGATACTTAGACAAATATTCAGTATTCAACAATCATTCACATACAAAACAGTTCAATATGAAGCAGGTCAAATAAAAGCAAAAAGTAAACAATGCAAATGTAGAGAAAATTGCATTATATTAATTGAGAAAGTTGAAGTACAAAAGGAGGACTATTCATTACATCATCAGAATAAAATGAAGAGGCCTTCAAGCTTGATCGCCATCCCTAAACAAATCATCCTGCTCAGCGTCAGCTTCTGGTAACCTGCTCGGTTTGCCCTGCCTCAACATATTCCCCCTCATCTTCTGAAGCTTCCTCCTTCTAGATCTTCTCAATTAAAACATTGATTTTATGGGGATCAACTGGGGGAGGAAACCAAATGGGACGGCCTTCGTGGGCATCCAAGGAGGCTATCACCTTCAAGGCATTTTCAGAGTAAGGGACAAGGGTATGACCAGACCTAGTAGCTTCATCGTATGAATCTTGACAAATCAACCAAACTAGCATCCCCAGGTCAGCGTTCAAAGAAGGGTCCACCTTAGCCCTCCTAGCCAAGTGAAGGTAGCTATCATAATACATTGTGGCAGTTTTCTCAGCTAAGGCTTGCCTGAAGGCTAGGCTAGACTTATACCGAGCAACTGTACCAACTTCCTTGGAAGGAATACTTGATTCGAGCTACTGGTATTTGACTGAAGCCTCCTCGGCTTGCCTTTGCATCTCGACCTTTTGTTTTTCTATCTCCTCCTCGGCGGCTTTGGCCTCCTCCTCAGCTTTAGCATGTGCCTCCTTAGTCGCCCTCTCAGCTCTCTCAGCCTCTGCCTTGGCTAGCTTCTGCTCGTCAACTTCTTGCCTCAAAGACTTGAGCAACTCCTTAACTTTGGCCAGATCGGCCTTATTCTTCTCGATCTGTCGATCGAGCTTCTACTCCAGATCATCAACGACTTTGCTTCTTATAGCTTCATAAGTAGTAATCGTAGCAAGTTGCACCAAAGTAAGAATAAACATCAGCAAAAATTATAAGTATGGAGAAGACGAGAAAGGAAAGGTAAAATGATGAGGGGGAATACCTCACTTAGAAGGAGGCCTTTCCTGTTGACGATATGCTCCCGCTAGGCTTGGTGTCAATAAATTGATCAAGCAGGTACTCATCAATGGCCCGATGGAAAACCGGCCAACCTAGCCTTAACATTGGATTGCTAGGCTTGGTGTCAATAAATTGAGTACGAAGCCCTGATATTTGGTATAGAGTTGGCATCCTTCTACGAAGCAACCAAAATCGCCTCCTTCTATGAATCCCAACTCGTAGTCAATCAGATAAAAGGGAGTACAACACTCAGCACCCTATATTCACAAAGTATAAAGATCTAGTCATGTACATAACGAAAAATTTGGAATTTTTTGAAAAATTTGGAATTTTTTGAAATAAGTCAGATAGGCAGAGAAGTTAACCAAGTGACAGATGTTATATCTAAACTGGCAACTATTGATGTGGTAGATTCTGATTCTAACCTACTCATAGTTTTTGCTGAAGAAACTGCCTACGAAAGACTACAAGTGATGCTCCTAGACGGGGAGGAGAAATGCTTGATACATGAATACCTGGAATTCCTCTGTCGCGACCCTAATCCTAGGCACTATTTTAGCACATGTTGAGCACGTGGGGTTGGGATGTATAGCATCTCATTCTATGCCTTTTGTGATATATAAAATGTTTATGTGTTTAAAGTGGTACTTTGACAATTTATATGATGTTTGGATGTAAATAAATTAATTTTAATCATTTATTGTCTAAATAAAATTAATATGAAAACTGTGTAGTGGAATTAAAATAATTGAAGTTAAATAATAAAGTTGGAAAAATGGTGGAGGTGCTTATGTGTAAATGTTGGAAGTTAAAGTATTTAATTGTAGCAACTAATTCTTGGAGGAGCTTAGATGGAAGTCTTTAATGGTTATCCTTGTTTAAATAGAAAAGCTTCTTCATTATTTGATCAGTATCAATTCTTCACCCAAAACCTCCATGGAAACCAAACCCTTGACTCCTTCTTCCAAAAAATTCTAGCAAGTTCATTACTTCTCCGTTTTTAAATCCGTTCGCGTATTCTTGTTCGTGGTGATAAGGGGAACGCGTAGAGCCGGTCAAATAAATACTTCACTTCGCACTATTTTGGTAAGTTATTATGATTTTCTTTCAATTCTTGTTCATTGAGTGTATTTTGGAGTAATTTCTTAGAGTTTGGAATGTGGGAATTGACCTAAGTATGGATTTTTTGTTCATGGAATGTTGTAGGAACTAATTGGTTATTGTTAAAATGAAAGAAAGCTAGTAAAATGGAATTTGTTAGAGTAATGAGTGTTATAGTTGAGTTGCATGTAAAGGTTGAGTAAATTCTTATACTTAGAAGGTTATAAAATGATATTGGTACATTATACTTGGATTAAAATGAGTCTAGAATGGTTTTGGTATGTTTTACTGATGTTTGGTAGCTGGTTTGGCACTTCAAAAATAGAGGAAATTGGTTTGGGTCATTTGGAAGTTTGGTTGCTGATGGTTGCAGCTGATTTCTGAATTCTGGGCTAAGGGCACGACTCGTGCTCTATCGCACGAGTCGTCCCTTGAAGATTTGTCTAAGTCGTGCCCTATTAGGGATGACTGATTCTGGTGGTGTCAATGGGGCACGAGTCATGCCCTGGGGCACGAGTCGTGCCCTGCCGTGCAACCTCTGAAGCATTTTTCAAGCCTTGTAAACCTAATCTACCTAGGATATAACTGAACCTTCTTTAACTATAATTGAAGAAGAACACTTTAGTTATACAATGGTATCTTCCTTGATCAAAATGGAATTGTGGAAGTAGTTTAAATATTGTTCGAAAAATGGTTGACAAGCTTGATTCGTAACTTAACCAAAGTTGTTCAAACCTGGAAATTCGATCTTGAACATTTATAAAGGTGATTGAATGTTGTGTAATGAATATGTAGGACTTGTTTATGATATATGGTGGCCTTACTTCCTTTCATATTCATTGTGGTTGGTTTGAATAGTGTAGGAAATATATGTTACACTATTGTACTAGGTTGAACATGTGTATTAATACCATGTTGTTTCATTATTATCCCAAGTGTGAATTTATTTATCCTGTTGTTACATGGTTATCCCCAGTGTGAATTTATACTTCAAGTATCTGTTATGTGCTTGATAGTGGTTATATCAGTTGATGTTTGGAGGGTTGTTTGAAGGGTTGATTCTGGTGAATATGCCTAAGCAGTTCACAGGAGATGAGTTATGACAATAACTATCTCAGTTGTTTGGAGGGTTGATTCTGGTGAATATGATTCTGGTGAATATGCCTTAGCAGTTCATAGAAGATGAGTTATGACAATAACTATCTCGGATGTTTGGAGGGTTGATTCTGGTGAAAATGCCTAAGCAGTTCACAGGAGATGAGTTATGACAATAACTATCTCAGTTGTATGGCTGGTTCTGTGTGAGGTAAGATTGGTTCTGGGGAATATGCATTCACAGAAAGAGAGTAGTTTTACTTCCACATTGTACGACTTATGGTTCAGACGGAAGGTAAAAGGAGGTAACATAAGGTGTTTACCGCTTTACCAATGTGTTATGTGTAACCATGTTATGTGTTGCACCTTATTTGGCATCATGTTGCATTCATAATATCTTATTGAGATTTATTCTCACCCCTTCTCCCTTTATTGTTTTAGATCGTGATGAGACAGGTGACCTGAACCAGTGAGGCCGGGGAAAGAGTTTGGACTTCTGGCTTTTTGGATTTGTCAGGGTATGTATATGATTAGGTGGTGGTTGGGAGTATTTTTGAAGTATTACTCTTTTGGAAAAACAAATTGTATATTAAACTACTTTTGGAAAACATTATAATTGTAGTTGGTTTGTAATCAAACAGGTTGTTTTATTAGTTTCAAAGTATGTTATAACTTTCCTCCGCGTGGAGATGTTTGAGTTAGTTTTTTAATGAAAGTTTGGAAGTTGATTTTCTTTACAAGTGAAGTAAAAAGTTTTAAAAAGTTTAGTGGTTTGAAGTTAGTTTGGGACCCTCCCGCTCGGGGCACGTGCTAAGGTTCCGGGTTGGGGGTGCCCACAGTTGGTATCAGAGCTTAGTTTAGAGGTCAAGGGTAGATGTCTAGACTAAGGGGGAGTGTGTGGTAACTGAAGCCTAGTATTTGATGCAGGGGGTTTGTGCAACGGCAGGAAACAGTGATGATCAACGAAGGGCTCCCGAAAATGAGGATACTTTGGGGACAGGTGGAATTCAGAACGAAGAGATGATAAATTTGTTCAGGATGTTTGTACAGAATATGGCAACTCGGGGATCATCTCCGAATCAACTTGAGGGATGTCAAAGTGATGGATTGGAAAGGTTTGTGAAGATGAATCCACAGAGCTTTAATGGAGACCCGGATCCGTTAAAGGCAGAAAAATGGCTAGAGGAAATGAACAAAATCTTTGAGGTTATGGAAAGTCCTAACGAAGAGAAGGTTAGATATGCCGTTTTCAAACTTGAAGGTCCAGCTAATCATTGGTGGCAAATTTTGAAGGGAAGTTGGGAGCAGGATCATACGCCCCAGACTTGGGATAATTTCACCTAGCAGTTCAAGGATTATTTCATTTCAATGGTTACAAGGGATAAGAAGGAGGTCGAATTCTTGAGGCTAGAGCAAGGGACCAGGAGGTTGGATCAGTATTCAGTCCGGTTTGAGGAATTGGCTCGGTGTTTCCCTCATTTGGTATCACATGAAGCGAGAAGAGTTCATCGGTTTGTAAAAGGTTTGAGGGTTGAGTTTAGGAAGAAATTATTGATTGATGATTTTGCCAATTATCAGACAGTCGTAGATAGAGTGTATAAGATCAAGATTGACATCGAGGAAAACCGTGGAAGATCAGAAAGTGGGGTTAGAAGCAAATCAAAGTATCAAGGACAAGGATCGAGAATCACCAGAGGACAACCAAGGGCTTCAACTTCAGGGAGTGTGTGGGGAATGATTTGTAAATTTTGCAAAAGGATTGGACATACCGAAGACAGTGTTGGAGTAAGCAAGGCAGGTGTATTAAGTGTGGAGAAATGGGACACTTTCGGAGGAATTGTCCAAGGTTGCAGTGGGGACGAGCTTCAGGTAGTGGTGATCAAGGCGGACAACAAAGAGGTAGTACCAAGAGAGATAATGAAGGGAAAACTAACGAGAAGGTCTAAGGTCGAGCCTGTGCTTCGAGTCTTGGAGAGATAGATCCCTTAGAGGTCACTAGAGGTATATTACCTGTCTCAGGAGTTAGGGGTCATATTTTTATAGATCCCGATTTATGCCAATTATGTGTGGCATTGCATTTTGTTTCTATCTTGCATATTGCTTAAGATTTTGCTTATGTGTTAGAAGTTTCTGCTCTTATGAAAGAGTACCTCAAATCTTATTTGGTTTACCACGAGGGTGATGTGGTTATATCTTGGCATGTATTTCCAGTTGATTTGGTATGATTACCAATTAGTGATTTTGATGTATACTTGACCTGGATTGGTTAAGTAGTTGTTGTGTATTGGTAGGCTATCATAAGAAGTGAGTCTCCTTTTCTATGCCTGAGTTGCCTATATTTGTATTTGATATGGCTAAGCCTTTAGGTAGTATTCATTTTATATATGCATTAAAGGTTGAAAATTTTGGTTAAAAGGTGTGAAGGTTAATTGTGATGTGTTAGACTTGAGTAAGAAGTCCTTTATAATATTTCATGTGCTGGTTATGAATGAATGGTAAATGTGCTTTCATCGGGGTATTCCATGTGTTGGGTATGGTTATGATGAGCAGAATTTTAATCCTTATCTTGATGGCTTTGTGAAATTTTTTATGGATGACATCCTTGTTTAATTAATGTTCCGAGAAGATCATGAAAATCATTTGCGAATTGTGTTAAGTGTCCTTTGTGAGAGGCCATTGTTTGCGAAGTTTAGCAAGTGTGAGTTGGCTCGAGAAGATTTCAATTTTTGGGCTCTATAATTTTAAGCTCAAATTTTACCGTGGATCTTTCGAAGATTGAGACCGTGGTCAAATGGATTAAACCATCATCAATGAAAAGAAGTTCGTGGTCTTTTGGGTTGGCAAGTTGCTACCAAAGGATTATCAAAGGATCCTTGAGAATTGTAAAACTGTTGGCTAAGTTAACTCAGATGGAGGTATCATTGATGGGGAATTGAGTGAAACCAGTTTTATCAAGTTGAAGAATAGAGTGACTATAGATCTAATCCTTACCCTACCTGATGGATGTGAGAACCTTGCGATTTTCAGTTGCTCATTAAAGGAAAGCTGGGTTATGTTAGTATGCAAATGGGCAATTGATAGTGTATGCTTCGAGGAGGTTAACTTCGACAAAGCAGAATTATCCTATTATCGACTCGGAAGTGGCTGCGATTATTTGTGTTACCTAAGTGGAAACCTTATCTATTTGAAACACAATTTGAGATTTGTTACCGATCCTAAGAGTTTGAAGTATTTAGTTACTCGGAAGAAAGTGATCAACATGCCAAAGTGATGGTTGGAACTATTAAAAGACTTTGATGGAGTTATTTCATATCATCCGGGAAAGTTATTGGGGTTGCAAATGCGATTAGCCGAAAGGCTTATGTGTCAACATTTATATCCTGTGAGTCACAAGACGAGATTTATTGCGAATGTGCGAGCTATACCTATATTATATGGAGACCTTAAGGATATTCAACAAAAATGATTCAAAATTTAAGAAGATTATCGGACAGTTTCAAGATAGAAGACCGAGGATTTTGTATTGAATAAGGATGGAACTTTAACCTTCAACGGCAGAAATTTTGTACCGTCTTTGTAAGAGATTAAAAGAACAATTTTAGAGGAAGACCATAAATCTAGAGTTGCAATTCATCCGAAAAGTTCGAGGATGTATCAAGATTTGAAGATGGGTTAGAAGATTAGAATGGGAAAGCATTGCGATGGATTTTGTAATGGGACTACCTTCGACATCGATGAAGATGGATGCGTTTGGATAATAGTGGATAGATTGATTAAGTCGGTTCACTTTCTACTTATATCAGCGAAGTATTGATGGAGAAATTAAAACAATTGTGCATGCGAGAGATTGATTAATTTCGTGGAGTACCAATCAACATTGTATCAGATCGTGATCTAGGATTCATTGCGATTTTGGGAAGCTGTATGCGAAGTTCTGAGTTCCAAGTTGAGTTCAGTGATGCGTTTCATCCTCAGACAGATGGGCAGACAGAGAGGACTATCCAGATTCTTGAGAATAGGTTGTGTGTTGTGTGATGGATTTCCTTTTAACTTGAGAAGTTTATCTAACCTTAGTGAGTTTGCGTATAATAGAAGTTTTTAGTTCAGCTTTGAATTGGTATCGTATGAAGCATTGTAGGGGAGACATTACCTTTATGATCCTTAGTTTGTATGGAGTCCTTCAACCAATGATATTCAAGCGGATTTGAATTGTGTGGAAGAACCCTAATCCTAGGCACTATTTAGCACATGTTGAGCACGTGGGGTTGGGGTGTGTAGCATCTCATTCTATGCCTTTTGTGATATATAAAATGTTTATGTGTTTAAAGTGGTACTTTGACAATTTATATGATGTTAGGATGTAAATAAATTAATTTTAATGATTTATTGTCTAAATAAAATAAATATGAAAAGTGTGTAGTGGAATTAAAATAATTGAAGTTAAATAATAAAGTTGAAAAAGTGGTGGAGGTGCTTATGTGTTAATGTTGGAAGTTAAAGTAGTTAATTGTAGCAACTAATTCTTGGAGGAGCTTAGATGGAAGTCTTTAATGGCTATCCTTGTTTAAATAGAAAAGCTTCTTCTTTATTTGATCAGTATCAATTCTTCACCCAAAACCTCCATGGAAACCAAACCATTGACTCCTTCTTCCAAAAAATTCTAGCAAGTTCATTACTTCTCCGTTTTTAAATCCGTTTGCGTATTCTTGTTCGTGGTGACGAGGGGAACGCGTAGAGATGGTCAAATAAATATTTCATTTCGCACTATTGTGGTAATTTATTATGATTTTCTTTCAATTCTTGTTCATTAAGTGTATTATGTGGATATTGTGGTGTTACCATTATTGTTTGGTAAATTGGAGTAATTTCTTAGAGTTTGGAAATGTGGGAATTGACCTAAGTATGGAGTTGTTGTTCATGGAAGGTTGTAGGAACTAATTGGTTGTTGTTAAAATAAAAGAAAGCTAGTAAAATGGAATTTGGTAGAGTAATGAGTGTTATAGTTGAGTTGCATGTAATGGTTGAGTAAATTCTTATACTTGGAAGGTTATAAAATGATATTGGTACATTATACTTGGATTAAAATGAGTCTAGAATGGTTTTGGCATGTTTTACTTATGTTTGGTAGCTGGTTTGGCACTTCAAAAATAGAGGAAATTGGTTTGGGTCATTTGGAAGTTTGGTTGCTGATGGTTACAGCTGATTTCTGAATTCTTGGCTGAGGGTACGACTCGTGCTCTGTGGCACGAGTCGTCCCTTGAATATTTGTCTAAGTCGTGCCCTATTAGGGACGGCGATGCAGTGGGTGTCAAGGGGCACGAGTCGTGCCACTGCCACTGCAACCTCTGAAGCATTTTTCAAGCCTTGTAAACCTAATCTACCTAGGATATAACTGAAACTTCTTTAACTATAATTGAAGTAGAACACTTTAGCTATACAATGGTATCTTCCTTGGTCAAAATGGAATTGTGGAAGTAGTTTAAATATTGTTCGGAAAATGGTTGACAAGCTTGATTCGTAACTTAACCAAAGTTGTTCAAACTTGGAAATTCGATCATGAACCTTTATAAAGGTGATTGAATGTTGTGTAATGAATATGTAGGACTTGTTTATGATACATGGTGGCCTTACTTGCTTTCATATTCATTATGGTTGGTTTGAATAGTGTAGGAAATATATGTTACACTATTATACTAGGTTGAATATGTGTATTAATACCATGTTGTTTCATTATTATCCCAACTGTGAATTTATTTATCTTGTTGTTACATGGTTACCCCCAGTGTTGATTTATATTTCAAGTATCTGTTATGTGCTTGATAGTGGTTATATCAGTTGATGTTTGGAGGGTTGTTTGGAGGGTTGATTCTGGTTAATATGCCTAAGAAGTTCATAGGAGATGAGTTATGACAATAACTATCTCGGTTGTTTGGAGGGTTGATTCTGGTGAATATTCCTAAGCATTTCACAGGAGATGAGTTATGACAATAACTATCTCGGTTGTTTAGAGGGTTGATTCTGGTGAATATGCCTAAGCAGTTCACAGGAGATGAGTTATGACAATAACTATCTCGGTTGTTTGGAGGGTTAATTCTGGTGAATATGCCTAAGCAGTTCACAGGAGATGAGTTATGACAATAACTGTCTCGGTTGTATGGATGGTTCTGTGTGAGGTAAGATTGGTTCTGGGGAATATGCATTCACAGAAAGAGAGGAGTTTTACTTCCACATTGTATGACTTATGGTTCAGACGAAAAAGGTAAAAGGAGGTAACATAAGGTGTTTACCACTTTACCAATGTGTTATGTGTAACCATGTTATGTGTTGCACCTTATTTGGCATCTTGTTGCATTCATAATAGCTTATTGAGATTTATTCTCACCCCTTCTCCCTTTACTGTTTTAGATTGTGCTGAGACAGGTGACCTGAACCAGTGAGGCCGGGGAAAGAGTTTGGACTTATGGCTTTTGGGATTTGTCAGGGTATGTATATGATTAGGTGGTGGTTGGGAGTATTTTTGAAGTATTACTCTTTTGGAAAAACAAATTGTATATTAAACTACATTTGGAAAACTTTATAATTGTAGTTGGTTTGTAATTAAACAGGTTGTTTTATTCGTTTCAAAGTATGTTATAACTTTACTCCGCGTGGAGATGTTTGAGTTAGTTTTTTATTGAAAGTTTTGGAAGTTGATTTTCTTTACAAGTGAAGTAAAAAGTTTTAAAAAGTTTAGTGGTTTGAAGTTAGTTTGGGACCCTCCCGCTCGGGGCACGAGCTAAGGTTCCGGGTTGGGGGTGCCCACATCCTCGAAAGGGAACAACTACCAGATGCAAAGCACGTGCTAGGCTCTTCAAGAAAAAATCAGTAAGATTCACAGTATGGAACAGGATCTTGTACAGACGATCATTCACAAAGCCCCTGCTGAGGTGTGTCTACCCCAAAGAAACAGAAAATCTCTTGCCTGAAGTCCACGAAGGCATCTGTGGCGGTTACCCGGGGGGCCAGAACCTTAGCAAAAAAAATCATCGTGCTAGGTTATTACTGGCCAAACCTGAGAGATGACGCACAAGCCTACGTAAGAAAGTGTGACAAATGCTAGAGATATGTTGATATTCCCAGACTCCTACCAGTGGAACAGACTCTCATAATACCTACTTGGCCATTTGATATGTGGGGAATCAACATCATCATACCCTTCCCTCCCGCCCGAGGCAATTACAAGTATGTGATCGTGGCAGTCGACTACTTCTCCAAGTGGATAGAAGCAAAGGCCTTAGCCAAAATTACATAGGAGAATGCAATTAAATTCGTCCGTGACTTCATCTGGTGTCTTTTCGGGGTTCCACACACTATCATCCAGACCATGGTCTCCAGTTCTCCAAGGCTTTCACATCAGAATTGAATAGATTGAGAGTCAGACACATCAAGTCATCAGTGATTAGACATCAATGCAACGAACAAGTGGAACCAGCCAACAAGTTGGTTCTAACATCCTAACTAAGAACCTAGAAGGAAGTGATGGTAGATGGTTGGACGAACTTCCCTTAGCCTTGTGGGTAGTTCGCACAACCAACCGTGGAAACTCCATTCGCACTAACCTTCAGATCTGAGGCTATGGCACTAGATGAGATGGATATCCCTACAACAAGAAACTCAAACTACGATGAATAGGTTAACAGGGTCAATAGGCCACTAGACCTAGTAGATGAGAAAATACTATCTGCTCAGATGAGAATGGTAAATTATTAACAAAGAACCAAGGCCTAGCATGAAAAAAGGTTCAACAAAATAGTATTCCAAGTTGGAGACTGGGTACTCATAAAGATCGAAGCTAATGGCCAAAAGGCAGAACAAAAGAAGCTCTCCCAAAATTGGGAAGGCCCCTACATAATCACTCAAGTTATCAAAGAATGGACCTACATCATGAAGACCCCAGATGGGCAAGAGCTGAAGTATCAGTGGCACTCTAATCATCTAAGGAAATACTATCACTAGTTTATAGTTTGTTTTTTGATTTATCAGACTAGTCTTTTCCTTTATTAAAGTAAGGTAGGATTGCAGCTTGATATAATCAGTTTCAGTTAATAGAAATTCAGTTTCATCAACAAGAGAATAATTAGCAAGACAAGCTCAAAGACAGAGGCCTACTTCTCTCATCTAAGGTAAAATTGCCCAAGTCTTATGCCGAAGTGACCCTCCTCGGCATAAATGGACAAGTTCCCAAAAAAATATAAAAGACTTATGTCGAACGACCTTTCTCGACAAAAAGAGATAAATTCCCAAAAAAATATCTAATACTTATGTCGAACAACCTTCCTCGATATAAAGAGATAAAAATCCTAAATTTTATCTAAGACTTATGTCGAACGACCTTCCTCGGCATAAAGAGATAAAATTCTGAAATTTTTTCTAAGACTTGTCGAATGACCTTACTCACCATAAAGAGGTAAAATCCCAAAAAAAAATTATTTAAGATTTATGTCGAACGACCTTACTCGGGATAAATAGATAAACCCAAAAAATTATCTAACACTTATGGCAAATGAACTTTCTAGGCATAAAAGATAAATTCCCAAAAGATTACCTAAGACAAAGGTCGAACGACCTTCCTCGGCACTAAGGGATAAGTTCCTAAAATTTTATCTAATTGTTAGGCTGAATGATCTTGCTCGGCTTAATGGATATATTTACAATTTATCTAAATGATTGGGCCGAATGAGCTTCCTCGGTTTTAATAGAATCATTGCAAATGTCGAGCAACCCTCCCTCGACTTGGATACTTAGACAAATATTCAGTATTCAACAATCATTCACATACAAAACAGCTCAATATGAAGCAATTCAAATAAAAGCAAAAAGTAAACAATGCAAATGTAGAGAAAATTGCATTATATTGATTGAGAAAGTTGAAGTACAAAAGGAGGACTATTCATTACATCGTCAGAATAAAACGAAGAGGCCTTCAAGCTTGATCGCCATCCCTAAACAAATCATCCTGCTCAGTGTCAGCTTCTGGTAACCTGCTCGGTTTGCCCTGCCTCGGCGTATTCCCCCTCGTCTTCAGAAGCTTCCTCCTTCTGGATCTTCTCGATTAAATGTTGATTTTTTGGGGATCAACTGGGGGAGGAACCCAAACGGGATGGCCTTTGTGGGCATCCAAGGAGTCTATCACCTTCAAGGCATTTTTAGAGTAAGGGACAAGGGCATGACCAAACCTGGCAGCTTCATCGTATGAATCTTGACAAATCAACCAAGCTAGCATCCCCAGGTCAGCGTTTAAAGAAGTGTCCACCTTAGCCCTCCTAGCCAAGTAACGGTAGCTATCAGAATACATCGTGGCAGTTTTCTCAGCTAAGGCTTGCCTGAAGGCCAGGCTAGCCTTATACCGAGCAACTGTACCAGCTTCCTTGGAAGGAATACTTGATTCCAGCTACTGGTATTTGACTGAAGCCTCCTCGGCTTGCCTCTGCATCTCGACCTTTTGTTTTTCTATCTCCTCCTCGGCAGCTTTGGCCTCCTCCTCAGCTTTAGCATGCACCTCCTTAGTCGCCCTCTCAGCTCTCTCGGCCTCTACCTTGGCTGTCTTCTGCTCGTCAACTTCTTGCCTCAAAGACTTGAGCAACTCCACAACTTTGGGCAGATCGGCCTTATTCTTCTCGATCTGTCGATCGAGCTTCTGCTCCATATCGTCAGCGACTTTGCTCCTTATAGCTTCGTAAGTAGTAATCGTAGCAAGCTGCACCAAAATAAGAAAAAACATCAGCATAAATTATAAGTATGGAGAAGACGAGAAAAGGAAAGGTAAAATGACGAGGGGGAATACCTCACTTAAAAGGAGGCCTTTCATGTTGATGATATGCTCCCGCTAGGCTTGGTGTCAATAAATTGATCAAGCAGGTACTCATCAATGGCCCGATGGACAACCGGCCAACCTAGCCTTAACTTTGGGCCCTTTCAGGATAACACATCATGCCCCTTGATGGTTGGATGGACGGTCAACTCCTTGGCCACCTGCTGGGCCTCGGTATATGTCTCCACATCCTTAGCAGTGACTTCAGGAGACGAAGGACCAACATCGGCCCTTTTTTGGGAAGGCCCCTCTTCCACGGTCTCAACCCTTGGACTCTTTGGGCAGGGGTCTTTTGCCCAGTGTTAGCCTCCTCGATCTCCACCAGACTGGTTTGTCTTAGTACCTCCTCAGTTTGAGGAGTTGTCATTTTATTGGCCTCCCAGACATAGGTCTCTGACCCCTCATTTCCTTCCTCGGTGGAGGCACCAGCACCTCCCACCGGCTTCAGAGGCAGAGCACCAGCCTCCTTGAGAGACAACACAGCCTGACGAGCAACGGCGTCATCCCTTCTCTTATTTTTGGCCGAGGACCTGGAGGTCCTTCTCTTCAACTTCATCAGAGCTTGGGGTCTAAAATATCCTCCTCCATCTTTTTTATTAGCTCCTCGATCAAATCTGTAAAGGACGAGGAAGGCAAGTTAGTGAAAAGATGATGAGGGATAAAATAACATATAGAATTGCACAAGCATGAAAAGACGAGAAGGAATAAAGATTACAGCAGACTACACCGTCCTCGGCAAGACACCTGTCATCGTATAATTTTCATACATCACACTCATCGTGGAAGACAAATTTGGGGTGCACCCTCAAGTCCGAAAATTTGTTTCCTCTAACAACGAAAATGAGGGAAAGCAAACCATCTAAAGGTCCAGGCATGATGCCGGCCAGAACATAGTACCTCTAGTCGGTCTCCAAAGTTGACCAACACAAAGTCCCCAACTGGTGAATGTATGCTCGCCTAAATTTTAAAATGTTTTTGGGAGTCGCCACGCCGTTTTAAAGGAAACATTGAAAACCTTTGAAAAGAGCGAAAAGGGTTCGGGGGTCAAGTTACGTGTTGGGAAGAACTTGAGGTTCACTCAACACGCCTTGTTCGCAAACGAGTCTTTCTAAATTAAACATCTAAAGCATTCATAGTGTGTGCATACATTAATGACAATAAATGTGGTAAATGAATTTTATTGATAACATGAGATTGATACAATTTGTGAGCCACTTAGAACAATGGGGTCCCACATCCCAGATTACAAATATAAGGACAACTTACAACTGGAAAAGGGTTCCTGCAAATTGGCAAGATGTGTCGCGTGACACAGGATCCGCCTGGCGAGTTGTGTCGCGTGACACAGGACTCATCATGACAGATTGTGTCGCGTGACACAGGATGCCTATCTGCAACAACCTTACAGATTGAACACAGAGTAAACAAGGATCTAATCAGATCAAATTACAATATCAATTCAACTCAGATAACCACGAATCAATAACGAATTGCCCAAAGGGGTGTGGATATGGGGAGATCCACACTCCCTTGGAAAACAAGCCACAAATTCAATGAGATCAAACCATGAACAAGCAATTAAACCAAACAGGTCAATTATACAGAGAGATGGCGATTGTGATTTGACAATTAGGAACAGATGGAGTATAATTATCGAATCAGATGAAGAGATATTGCATGGATTATGAAAGTAGCAAAGTAGTATGAGAGAGAAGAGAGGGATGAAGTGATTACCCTTGTAGATCCATGAATTCTATACCCAAGTCAGGTATAGAACCCTTCTGAACAGCTTCTGGACTGAATTGAGCTCGGGAGTGATGGTGAATTGGAGATCTAGTAGTGGTGTGTGGGTTGGATTGGGTTGAAGGAGTGAAGGAGGGAGTTGGGTATGAGAGAGAGGAGGTTTGTGTGTGTTTTGGGGTGTGTGGTATGTAAATAAATGGGCAGAGTAATAGTATGTCAAAATGGAGGAAAAGGGATCCAGATATGAGAGGGGTAGGGTCTTATTTATAGGCTGCTGATGATGGGCAAGTTGTGTCGCACGACCTTCTGCTTCCATTTTCCGTGGCTCGAGATGTCGCACGACTAAGCAAGCCAATAACCGTTTCTGGCTCCAAAGACCTGGTTCTGGAACATTCCAAGGTAATTCCCAACAAGTCCAAACTGAATAATACCTTATAGGTCCTTTTGCTTGAGAAAAATACTTAAAAGTACCTCCTTCATAAGAAACTTATAAAAAGTTTCTGGAAGTCTCGGAATGGACTGAGAATTTACCAAAACGCCCCTTAGTGCCATTTTATCATATTAAAATGCACCTGTAAAGGGTCGCGAATTGGATTGGCGTACTCACAGAGCCCCTCGGCAACGTCACTTATGGAAGAAGTGAGGTTGTCGATAAGAAGGACCTCAATCCCAATGAGCGGCTGGGGATATGGCAGATGGTGGAAAATGATTGATGAGATTGGATGGGTGGACCTTTTGAGAAAGGATTCCTATGTATCCCTAGGAGGGAATCGAGCCGGTCATAGTTCAGACTATTCGGAGGTGTCTATCCCAAATGAGACTGTTTGGAGGCATCTGAACCCGATAAGAGACTATTTGGAGGCGTCTGAACCCGATGAGAGACTGTTTGGAGGCGTCTAAACCCTGTGATAGACTGTTTGGAGGCGTCTGAACCCTGTGAGAGACTGTTTGGAGCCATCTGAACCCTGATGAGAGACTGTTTGGAGGCGTCTGAACCCGATGAGAGACTATTTGGAGGTGTCTGAACCCTGATGAGAGACTGTTTGGAGGCGTCTGAACCCTGTGAGAGAGTATTTGGAGGTGTCTGAACCCGATGAGAGACTGTTTGTGTTAGTGTTATGCCCTAGGCCTATGGTTGATAGACTTATGTGTTGATATTATTTATTATTATACGAAAAGTCTATTATTTGATTATTATATGTTTTGCATATTTATTTGTAATAATCTCCGTCCCTAATTATTAAGTGAATAATTAGTATAAATGTTAATGAATAATCATATGATGATTATATGCATAGAGATGCACATTAAATTTATGGGTACTTGTTAGAGAATAAGTGACTGGGCATGACCCGTTTGAGATTTATGTCATGGTCAAATGTCATAATTAAATCTCATATGGTCACTTCATTTAGTCCCTAGATCTGAGATTATCATGACCTTACATATGATGAAAGTCATGTTTGATTTTAGTCAAACGATATCTTAACACGATATCTATAAAGGCTATCTTTGGCATGATCGGAATCATGATGGGAAGGATGATAAGTCAAGATGGAATTTGTCCCTCGAAAGAGAGATATTTTGCTTGGGCCCCTCGATGAGTGATAATGATGAAAGTGTATGGCCATACCCTAGTACGATTGGATTATCATTATACTCAAGATCGAGAAAGCATTGAACAAGTACAAGTTGACGTGGACCATAACTTGTGTTCAATATAGCATCGTGAGACAAAGGGAGAAATGGAAGTGCACCATTGGAAATGTGAACTCTTACGTTATATTATTTGGGTAGACATAATGGCTTGCTAGAGTCCGCTTATGTCTTATGAGGGTCGATTTGATCGAGCTCATTGCCAACATAATATAATCCTATTGGGTCACACACAACTAGAATGAATTGATTAAACCAGAGGAAGAATGATTGAGATAATCCTGATGGGGCTTAAGACATCGGACGACAGAACTTGTCCATGGGACTCGTCTGGTCGTGCGACACTTTAAGACCATAGAGGCGTTTTCAGACTAGTTTCCTAATTTGATTAGGAAACGAATATTAATGCTAAAGTAGTATAAATATAACAGTCTGTCAACCCTAATTAGCTAGCCGAAATTTTGAAAAGAAAATCACAACATAATACTCAATATTCTTCAAGGTTTTTGATCTAGCACTCATCAAGAAATCGTTATTGGTTCATTCAAAGGTGTGGATACCATAAGAGGGTCTTCGCTCGTGCAACGATAAAGGCCTAGAGTTCGAAGTTTGTATTCAGAATCACATCAATACATTGTTCGATAGCTCAAGAACGGAAAGCGTTCAAGGTTGGTTATCTCTATCTCATAGGTATTCAAGTTAATTATATAGAACGGATCCTAGGTTCTTTGGGTTTTATGTTATTAGATGCTTAATTTCGCTGCGCATGGACCCGTAACACCCAACAGTGGTATCAGAGCCCCGTTCGTATGATTAAGTTTGAATAAACATGCTAGAAAATTTGATATAAATTGTTTATATGATTTTTGCATGTTTGATATGCGATAGTTTGATTGTTTTTTAAACAATATGCCTAAATCGTGTTCTATTGATATTGAATTAAATCTGTTAAAAGTTGTTTACATGATTTAATTGCTCTGTGATTTAGAATTGATTGAATCTGCAAAACTGCAAATCTTCTTGGTTGTGTCATGCGACACTGCTTGACTGTGTCACGCGACAGAGTATGGCTGATGGCTTCGTTAGGTCGCGCGACAGAGTTGGCCTCTATCACGCGACAATCCTTTCTCAATCTGGGCAGAATCAGTTTGTTAAACAATCTTGTTAATCTGTGAATGTGTTTACAATCTGATATGTTTATGTATTAATCTGGATGCTATAAATTTCTGGAAATTAAGTTTATAGGGCTATGCTAGATTAATTCATTGTTTATGCATGCTTAGTTAATTAAAATATGATTTTATTAATTGTTGCGATGCATGAATTATGTGTTCTTACGTGTTAAGAATTTTGTTAGATATTTAGTTGAAACATTGTATTGTAATTTCCTGAATGTTTAGATTTAAACATTAAAATTTTGGTTTTCTGATTGTTTATGAGAAACAAGTCATTTTACGCAAAATTTAAAAGGAAATTGATTGTTTATATAAAGTATTGATTATGTTGCAAATCAGAGCTGATTTCTGATTGTGCATGTCTAGGAGAGTTCTGTCGAAGGAGAGATTTGGTACTTAAGTAGTCCTTGTGGCTCACCTATCTTCCTGGGAACTTACCTGGTGCACAGTTATGACTATCTTTGCTGATGTGCTTATAATCTACTTTAAAGAACCTTCATTTAACTTTTAAGTTCTTTATGCCAATTCATGATTAAAACACTTGAGACAATTCGGATAGTTTTGGGTGGGCTTGACATAGCAAGGTACTTTGATTCTATTCATATGCGAGCAAGATGAGGAAATGGTAGTTCCTATACGTTTAAAGTGAATGAACTTAATTGGGTTATAAAAATGGTTTTGGACCCAAGGCATAAGATGAGATTAAAATATGATTAGACATACGATGTCTTGAATAAATCTCATAAAAGATCTAAGAGTCATATATGTGATATGATTGATGTTTCTACCTAATTAATTTAGTTTTGAGCAGTTTGCCATAGCAAACTTGAAATTAAATTAAAGTTGGATCTTAGCCCATTAAATGTATATTATGCTTGTTTGCATTGGAAGGTGTATAATTTAGTGGGAGCATTTATTTTCATGTAAATGCATTATACTTTTCATATAATATGTTTACTTATATGTGTTCATATTTTATGTATATCTTTTTGTAGAATTAAATGGCATCAAACAATAATCATCATTTGTCACTGCGATCTATCCTTGAGAAGGAAAAGTTGGAGGAGAATGGTACAAACTATATGGATTGGATCCGTAACGTGAGAATTGTTCTCAGGCAAGAGGAGAAATTGTACGTTCTCGAGGAACCTATTCCACTGAACCCTTTTGCCAATGCTACTAGGGCAGTGAGGGATCAATATCTGAAGCACAAGCGTGATTCTACTGATGTTGATTGCCTCATGCTCTCCGCCATGTGCAAGAGCCTTCAAAAGGATCTTGAGCACTTGGGGACAGTTGATCTAAACAATCGACTGATGGAAATGTTCCAAGTTCAAGCAAGGCAAGAAAGGTATAACACAGTTAAGGCCCTAACCTCATGCAAGATGAGTGAAGGACAAGCTGTTGGTCCTCATGCTCTAAAGATGAAGGGCCACATCGAGCATCTTGAAAGGCTCGGTTTTCCAATCAGCCAAGAGTTGGCTACTGACATGATATTGAATTCATTTCCCGAAGGTTTTAGTAATTTCATAATGAACTGTAACATGAGGGGCATGAATAAGAACCTTTCCGAGTTAGTTCAAATGTTGAACACTGCGAAAACCAATATTGTCAAGAAGAAAACCGATCAAGTGTTGATGGTTAACAAGGGGAAGGGTTTCAAGGGTAAGGGAAAGGCAAAAGTTGCTAATCCTAAGGCAAATGTTGCCTAACCCAAAGAGGGTGCCAAACCCAAAGAGGCTAAGCCCAAGTCCCAAGAGGACGCAGTCTGCTTCCATTGCAATGAGATTGGGCATTGGAGGAGAAACTGCACAAAATACAAGGAAGCACTGAAGAAGAGCAAAGGAGTTGCTTCGACTTCAGGTATCTTTGTTATAGATATATTCCTATCTACTTATAGTTCTTGGGTATTGGATACTGAATGTTGAACTCACATTTGTTTAAATGTACAGGGTCTAAAGAACAGAAGGATGCTTAAGGAAGGTGAAGTGGACCTACGTGTGGGGAATGAAGCAAGAGTTGCTGCATTAGCCGTAGGAACTTATGAAGTTACTTTACCTAGTGGATTAATACTTGTTTTGAACAATTGTTATTACGTTCCAGCTTTAAGTAGGAATATTATTTCGATTTCATGTTTGGATAATGAAGGTTTTAATTTTCTTATATGTGATAAGAAGTTTTCCATTTATAAGAGTGATATGCATTATTGTACTGCTATTTCATTCAATGGCCTTTATATCCTTGATGTTGAAAATCGTGATAATGATATCTATAACATTAACAAGAAATCTAAACCCAATGATGTAAACCACACTTACTTATGGCATTGTCGTCTTGGCCATATAAATGAGAAACGCATTTCTCAACTCCACAAAGATGGATTATTAGACTCACATGATTATGAATCATATGAGACATGTGAATCTTGTTTGCTTGGCAAGATGACCAAGGACCCATTTACCAAAACTGGTGAAAGGGCGGGCGACTTATTAGGCCCCATACATACCGATGTGTGTGGACCTATGAGTAGTAATGCTAGGGGAGGATTTCAGTACTTCATAACATTCACTGATGATTATAGTAGATTTGGATATGTTTATCTAATGAAACATAAAAGTGAATCGTTTGAGATATTTCGAATATTTCAAAATGAGGTGCAAAATCAACTTGGCAAAACTATTAAGGTACTTCGATCCGATCGAGGTGGCAAATATTTGAGCCAAGAATTTGACAGTCATCTTAAGAGTTGTGGAATCGTTTCAGAACTCTCTCCACCCGGAACACCACAATGGAATGGTGTGTCTGAAAGGAGGAATAGAACCTTGTTGGACATGGTTCGTTCTATGATGAGTCAAGTTGAGCTTCCTTTATCCTTTTGGGGACATGCACTGGAAACTGCTGCTTTCACTATAAACAGAGTTCCTACCAAATCGGTTCAAAAGACCCCATATGAGATGTGGCATGGAAGAAAACCTAGTTTGTCTTTCATGAAGATTTGGGGTTGCGATGCATATGTCAAGAAGTTAACTTCTGACAAGCTAGCACCTAAGTCTGATAAATGTGTTTTCGTGGGTTATCCTAAGGAAACCAAAGGATACTATTTCTACAACCGAAACGAGAACAAAGTGTTTGTTGCTCGAAATGGTACTTTCTTAGAAAATGAGTTTATTCGCAAAGGAACCAGTGGGAGTAAAATAGATCTCGAAGAAATTTGAGAACCCGAAAACAACATTGAGCCAATGGTAGAAACTGAACCAAGTTCACAAGTAGTTATGGAACCGGTTCAAGATGCACAAGTCCTTCGCCGAAGTGGTAGGTCACGATCCGAACCCGAGAGATGAATTTCTCGTTACGGAAAGTGATGAAGTGGAGTTAATCGAAAACGATGAACCTACTTGCTATCAAGAAGCGATGTCCTCTCCTGATTCGAAAAAATGGCAAGAGGCCATGAAGTCCGAATTACAATCCATGGCTGATAATCAAGTTTTTAGAACTTGATTGATCCACCCGAAGGTGTAAAAACCATAGGGTGCAAATGGGTCTTCAAAAAGAAGACCGACATGGACGGGAAGGTGCACACCTATAAGGCTAGGCTCGTAGCTAAGGGATATAGGCAGATTCATGGCATCGACTATGATGAAACCTTTTCGCCTGTAGCTATGCTTAATTCTATTAGAATTTTAATTGCCATAGCCGCATATTATGACTATGAGATATGGCAAATGGATGGCAAGACAGCTTTCCTAAATGGGAAGTTACTTGAGGATGTATACATGATGCAACCTGAAGGTTTTGTCAGTCCAAAAAAATCTAACAAGGTGTGTAAGTTGCAAAGATCCATTTATGGATTGAAGCAAGCTTCTAGGAGTTGGAATCTACGTTTTGATGAAGCAATCAAGGAGTTTGGCTTTATCAAGAACGAAGATGAACCTTGTGTATACAAGAAAATTAGTGGGAGCGTAGCACTATTTCTAGTGTTGTATGTCGACGATATCTTACTCATTGGAAATGACATTCCTGCACTACAGACTGTCAAGTCTTGGTTGGGAAGGTGCTTTTCGATGAAAGATATGGGGGAAGCTGCATATATCCTTGGTATAAGATCTATAGAGATAGATCTAAGAGGATGATTGGTTTATGTCAAAGTACTTACATTGATAAGGTTCTTAGAAGATTCCAAATGGAAAATTCTAAAAGAGGAAACTTGCCAATGTTGCATGGTATATCTCTTAGCAAGACTCAAAGTCCTAAGACTAATGATGAGCGAAAGAGAATGAATGGTATTCCATATGCTTCGGCAATTGGATCTATCATGTATGCTATGTTATGTACTAGATCCGATGTCTCGTGTGCTCTAAGCATGACGAGTAGGTACCAATAGGATCCCGGCGAACCACATTGGATAGCAGTCAAGAATATCCTCAAGTACTTGTGAAGAACTAAGGATGTATTCTTGGTCTTTGGAGGAATGGAAGAAGATCTTGTAGTGAAAGGCCACACAGATGCTAGCTTCCAAACCGACAAAGATGATTTTAGATCGCAGACAGGATTTTTTTTACTCTGAATGGAGGCACTGTGAGTTGGAAAAGTTCCAAGCAAAGTACCGTCGCTGATTCTACAACCGAAGCTGAGTACATAGCAGCATCTGATGCAGCTAACGAAGCCGTTTGGATCAAAAAGTTCATTAGTGATTTGGAAGTCATTCCAAGCATCAAAGATCCTATTGAACTTTACTGTGACAACAATGGTGCCATTGCACAAGAAAAGGAACCAAGGTCACACCAGAGATCCAAACACATACTTCGACGTTTCCACATTATCCGAAAGATATTCGAAAGAGGAGACGTAAAGATATGCAGAGTAGAAACTGATGACAACATGGCGGACCCATTAACTAAGGCTCTCCCGCAAGCTAAGCATGATGGTCATGTTAGGTCCATGGGTATTAAATACATGGGAGATTGGGCCTAGTGCAAGTGGGAGACTGTTAGTGTTATGCCCTAGGCCTATGGTTGATAGACTTATGTGTTGACATTATTTATTATTATATGAAAAGTCTATTATTTGATTATTATATGTTTTGCATATTTATTTGTAATAATCTTCGTCCCTAATTATCAAGTGAATAATTAGTATAAATGTTAATGGATAATCATATGATGATTATATGCATAGAGATGCACATTAAATTTATGGGTACTTGTTAGAGAAAAAGTGACTGGGCTTGACCCGTTTGAGATTTATGTCATGGTCAAATGTCATAATTAAATCTCATATGGTCACTTCATTTAGTCCCTAGACCTGAGATTATCATGACCTTACATATGATGAAAGTCATGTTTGATTTTAGTCAAACGATATCTTAACACGATATCTATAAAGGCTATCTTTGGCATGATCGGAATCATGATGGGAAGGATGATAAGTCAATATGGAATTTGTCCCTCGAAAGAGAGATGTTTTGCTTGGGCCCCTTGATGAGTGATAATGATAAAAGTGTATGGACATACCCCAATACGATTGGATTATCATTATACTCAAGATTGAGAAAGCATTGAACAAGTACAAGTTGACGTGGACCATGACTTGTGTTCAATATAGCATCGTGAGACAAAGGGAGAAATGGAAGTGCACCATTGGAAACGTGAACTCTTACGTTATATTATTTGGGTAGACATAATGGCTTGCTAGAGTCCGCTTATGTCTTACGAGGGTTGATTTGATCGAGCTCATTGCCAACATAATATAATCCTATTGGGTCACACACAACTAGAATGAATTGATTAAACCAGAGGAAGAATGATTGAGATAATCCTGATGTGGCTTAAGACATCGCTCGACAGAACTTGTCCATGGGACTCGTCTGGTCGTGCGACACTATAAGACTACAGAGGCGTTTTCAGACTAGTTTCCTAATTTGATTAGGAAATGAATATTAATGCTAAAGTAGTATAAATATAACAGTCTGTCAACCCTAATTAGATAGCTTAAATTCTGAAAAGAAAATCACAACATAATTCTCAATATTCTTCAAGGTTTTTTGATCTAGCAATCATCAAGTTAATTATATGGAACGGATCCTAGGTTCTTTGGGTTTTATGTTATTAGATGCTTAATTCCACTGCGCATGGACCCGTAAAACCCAACAGTTTGGAGGTGTCTGAACCCTATGAGAGACTGTTTAGAGGCGTCTGAACCCTGATGAGAGACTGTTTGGAGGAGTCTGAACCCGATGAGAGACTATTTGGAGGTGTCTGAACCCGGATGAGAGACTGTTTGGAGGCGTCTGAACCCTGTGAGAGACTATTTGGAGGCTCTGAACCCAATGAGAGACTGTTTGGAGGCGTCTGAACCCGATGAGAGACTATTTGGAGGCATCTGAACCCGATGAGAGACTGTTTGGAGGCGTCTAAGCCGAAATGCGCGAGATGAACTAAAAGAAATGATTTTTCGAGAATACAAGACATGATGATTTGTAATTGAATGAGATATGATTTCATACCTGTGCTATGCTTACCTGTAGCTGCCGGAGGGACTGAGGCTACGGCTGATGATGATGAAGGGCTATTGGATTGCCATTCAAGGGACGGTCTTTGTTGGTGATTGGCTGAATTTGGAAGCATTTTGTCGGATAGGACATGAACTTTGCTATTAGATTACCGTGAAAGAACGGATTTTGCTGATGATCTACTGACGAGACTGATGATCTTTGCTGGGAGACTGCTAGATTTGAATTCTTTATCTCGATTTTAGTTGAGGGACAGTCCTCATGATTCGATTGTGCTCAGTTGATTATTGTACCCTGCGGGGAAAAAATAGCAAAGTATGCAACAGGGGTTAAAATCAAAAAGCAAACTACAGGGGTGATTTTGGAAAATTGGTCAAGGGGCATTGTACGTCGCACGATGTATTAAACCAAGTTAACAGCCCTTTTAAAATGTTGAACAATCGCCATTTGAAAGCCACAACATTGAGAGGGAGACAAACTGAGCCTGAGAGAAGAAGGGAGATACGCACGAAATTGGTAGGGGAATCAAGAGAAAACAAGGGTTTGATTCAGACTCGTCTTGAAGCAAAGTCTCCTAGGATGCGCCCGACGAAGAAAGCTCCACAACATGCCGAGTTGGCTGCTCGGCGAAAGGGGGTTCAATGAAATCAACGGCCATTCATTCCGCAAGCCTTGAGGGGCAAATTTTACCCCCAACTTAAAGAACACACTTCTGCTGCTGAGAAGAAATCCACGGTATTTTCCTGTAACCCTTGCTTTTATTGGGACTAAATTGACTTGAAATTGAATTTTTATGCCAAAATGGTTTAGCAAAGATTCGAACTTGCATGTGAAATAGTGAACTAACTGCATGAATGGAATTAGAACATATGATGATGAATGCATGCTCTATGATTTAACCTAATTTTACTTGAAAAAGGGTATGATTTATGTTGCGAGGTTGGGATAGTTTTTTTAGATGGCGAAAGCTGTTGGAGACACCCAGAGGGGCGTTGAGTTGATGAGGGCGTTCAGGGAGTTCTGGTGGGAGCCACACATTCATTCCATTTCTCCTAAGGCGAGGTGACAGTCATGTCGTATGATTTTTCAGTTATCATAGGGTTGCCCTTCACTGCTGAGCCCCTTTATCTTGATGAGCCCGCACTTGCTGCTGACCCCCAGCCTCTCACTGATGCAGATTTCATGGGATTACTTGGTTTCGTTCCCCAGGACAAGAAGGGGAATGGATACGAGCTGGGTGAGCTTCACAGTCAGATTGGGGAGTAGAGCAGAGACTATCCTGCGGTCTTTGATGATTCTGAGGAGAGCCGACTGAGGGCCGAGAGATTAGCGAGGGCCTTTGTATGGGTTGGCATGTCTGACATGCTGTTTGTGTAAGTACCCAAATCTGGCTCATGCCTTCCGGTTATGTTTCCCGGCAATTCCCCGGACTTTCCTAAAGTCCGGGAGCAATTCGAGAACTGTTCCGAACCTTCCGAGGGGTGAAGGGACTGCTTGGAATTTAAAAAGCACATTTTCCTTAATATGAAAACCCTTCTAGAAGTGCCACCTTGCATGATTCTAGAAAGATGCTGAGTCACAGGGGATAATGCCCACGGCTGCATTAGGAGGGAACTCCTAGCCGCATGGCTTCATTAGCTCTATCCAGACTGCCTATAAATAGAGGCCTCCTCTACCCATTTTGATACAAGATTTCCAGCACCAAAACTCCCCCAAATATTACTACGAAAATCAGGAAGCTGAGAAGTGCCAAGAAGCCACCTCCCTCCTCCTTGAAGCCTCCAAAAGTTGGTCCCTCCACTAGGCTAACTCCAAAGAAGAAGAGATCACCACCATTGGTAACCTCTCACTCCCTTATCTTGCATTATACTTGCTTTATGTGATATACTTGTTCCTTGCATTTACATATTGCTATATATTGTTTGGGACTTGGCATATTTGTTGCTAGAGATCATATCTTTGAACATGTGAATCATTTTCCCTTCCCTTTGCATCCTTTGCATTAACATAGCATCCTTTGCTCATAAAAATGTGATCTTTGCATTAAAGGTGCATCCTTTGCACCTAAGAATCTCTTTTTTACATAAAAATGATATCTTTTTGCATCCTTTGCCCATAAAAATGTAGTCTTTACATCAAAGGTGCATCCTTTGCACCAAAAAACCCATTTTCATGCATAAAGATGCATCCTTTGCATTAAAAGTCATCACTTTACAATCAAAGTAGCATCCTTTGCTTTCAAAATATAGTCTTTATGCATCCTTTGCCTATAAAATACTATTTTTCCACATAAAAATGCATCCTTTGCATTAAAAATCCTTTCTTTACATAAAAAACATCTTTTGCAATCAAAGAGCATCCTTTGCACCCAAAAATGTCATCTTTTCATTAAAAATGTCATTTTTATCATAAAACATGCATTCCCCTAGTCCCCATTGGCAACCTTTGGAACGGACCTGTGTAAAGATCCCATCTTTACATCGTTTCTTCCATTAAAGGTGCCACAATCTCTTTAGAAAGGGATAAACCTTGAACCCTATATCTCCGATTATCACTTGAGACGAGCATGATAGCTCCAATATAAGCTCAATCGTCTCAATGTGTAGGATTGATGGGCTAAGGACACTCCTTTCTAAAGAACCCCATTTTGGACTATAAAAGAGAGTCCTTCTCTCGATCACGCATGACCCAAGGTCAAAAGAGCGATGATCACAAGTCCAAGATGAGGACGGGATCAAAGTCCCGAACACATAAAAATCCAAGGAATCCCGAGCGACAACCAACTAAATGGTTTGTACGTCCGGAAGATAACTTGGAACATTCCCCCCCCCCTCTTTTCAACACATGAACACACGAAAGCACGCAAGCAAGCACGAAAAATGGAATCTAGGGAGACTTGCTACGGCAAGGCACCTTGGGTGAACGACGATCCGTTCTTCCCAAGAGGTAACTTAACCTCCGAACCCTAAAAAACCTTTTTTTCAAAGTTTTGAGAAAATCAATATGGCGTGGAGACTCCGTTTTTCAAATTAAACCGGATGTTTTCAAACTCGTGTGAATCCAAACTAAAAACAAAAAATAGAATTTGGGCACACATTCACAGTTTGGCGACTCCGCTGGGGATCATCCCAAAGGAGAAAAGCTTTCATTTTCAAAATAAACGATACTTGGTATATAGGTGGAAACCACTAACCTTCCTGTATCGCTTCCTAACCCGGGGCTTGGGATAAACGGTGGTCTAACAATCCCATGTACCGGTATCCCTTTTCGGAAAAAAAATAATAAAAAGAAAGCTTTTTTCCTTTGAGCGGGTTAGACTCTCATCACGGATTCCATTTATCGTGCTTGCTTTCTTTCCTTGCATTGCATTGCATCATTTGCATCTTGGGAATTGTGCATACTCTGGAAACTGAACAGGAAGCCTTCTCAAGGCTAAAAGGTGCCTAAAATGTTCGGGGAACAACCTGAAATTGCAAAGGAGTGGAACCTGGAAAATTGATCCATGCAGCCGTACGGCTTAATCCTCCCTGGATTCTGACCGGACGGCCTCATTGGCAATTCCACCAGGACAAATTGAGGTTAATCTGGCAGCCTTGGCAGCTTGGGGCTATTCAGTTCCAAGACTGACTGGGGCTCCCAGAAAATTTACGTGCCTTATCTGTTGCATTTTCCCCCGTCCCGAAAAATCATTCCTTTTAAAACACATTTCTGAAAATTTCTGTTTTAACTCAAAAAGGAACATTTTTTAGGAGACCGCACACTACGCGCACCTGATATATCATGTACACTTTGCACGCACGTCCCTCTAAACCCGGGGTGGTTGTTCAGTTGCAGTCACGGACAGCCTTACGATGCTCCCGGGCGCGCACGGAATCACCCCAAACTCCCCATGGCAGCCAGTGTCGACCAATGCACAGTCCGTGTCACACGTTTCAAAAAAAACCATGACTTTTGGTTGGTTTTTGGTCTAGTCCGTGTCATATAGCCCAGTTGCATATCC
This sequence comes from Adenophora triphylla var. japonica, assembly GCA_022495995.1. Taxonomy (NCBI): domain Eukaryota; kingdom Viridiplantae; phylum Streptophyta; class Magnoliopsida; order Asterales; family Campanulaceae; genus Adenophora; species Adenophora triphylla. The sequence continues at coordinate 25,045 of JAFEMH010003042.1, read as the reverse complement.
CCGTAAAGGTCAAGCCTTAGTCCATAACGGAAGTCAAGATCTTTCGCACAAGCGGAGCTCTGCCAAAATTCCGACAAAGGAAAATTTGGCAAGATCTTGACTCCGGCATTAACTTTGACCTTGACCCGCACGGAATGCGTAAGAGTCGAGACCGAGTCTGTGCCAAAAATCCAAAGATCTTCCGCGCAAGCGGAGCTCTGCCAAAATTCCGACAAAGGAAAAATTGGCAAGATCTTGACTCCGGCATTGACTTTGACCTTGACCCGCACAGAATGCGTAAGAGTCGAGACCGAGTCCTTGCCAAAAATCAAAAGATCTTTCGCTCAAGCGAAGCTCTACCAAAATTTCTACAAGGAAAAAATTGGCAAGATCTTGGCCCGGCATTGACTTCGATTTTGACTCACGCACGGCGTATGCAACGAAGTTCAATGTGACACTGTGTCATCCGGCTTTTACCGCCCGACCCATGCCTATTATTTTCTCGGACATTACCGAAAAGTCAAAACGTCATTCGCGCAAGCGAAATTCTGCCAAAATTCCGTTAAGGCTGAAAGACGAGACTTTCCTGGTATTGCCTTGACTATAATCCGCATCGCTCGTGCGTTAAAAGTTCCTATGACCCTCTAGACCCGTTAGGAACCTTCTTCTCTCGGTCGGTGGGATCCGCGTGCCTTATAGGACCCTCGCCCGGGGCTGTCCACCCTGGGAGGTCGAAATACAGGTGGAATACGAGGGGCTTATAGAAGTAGTGACGGAACCCACTGATCCAGGATCTAGAGTAGTTGCGGAAAAGAAGGGCAGAACCCCTTTTCCAACCAAATAGAAATTAATAAAAGACACTGTTTTAAGTAAACTGGAAGATTCTTAATTTGCATATTGCTTGAGTCTTCAGCCTAAACACCTACCCCGAGTCTAAACCTCTCCTATCCCTTTCCCGCAGCGAGAAAGAAGTGGGTGAGAACACCGGTACAGCAGTTTGTCGGCGCAGATCTCGTATAACCCGTCAAAATCTTCAAGTCTCAGTTTTCCAGTGTCAAAATGGCCAACGTGGTAATCAACAATGGCAATGACCAAGTAGTCGGAGAAGCCATCCCAGTTCAACCCAGACCCCATATCTGGTATGATGTGTGCGACTGTGAAGATTGTCTGGAATACGAGTATCAAGAATGGATTAACGAAGACGCTCCTTCAAGAAAGAAGAAGAAGAGGAAGTCCATACAACAGAAATTAAAAGAAAGGTACAAAGCCGGGGACAAGAGCGTGGGAACTTTAGGGGAGCCTTCAGGCAAGTTTGACTACTACGTCAGTTATGCCAAAGAGCCTACCAAGGAACCCATCATTCAAAATGCAGTCCAGCCTGATACCCCTGTGATCAGTGACCCTCTTGAAGCAGAAAGTTATGAATTTGTTGCCATCGTGAGGTTCAATAAGAAGCTAGCAGATTTAGAAGCAGAACACAGAGAGCTTATAGAATACGTGGCCAATCAAGGAAGAATCAAGGTTTCTCCTGAAGAAGACTTCATCAGCATCATTCAGGCCAACCCTCCTGTTGGCTACACTGACAAAGTTGTGATATCAAAGATCAGCCAGATAGAAGCTGCCAGTAGTGAAGACAGTGAGTGGGGTTTGCAGTAGTTGTTTGACGAAGAAGCACAGATCCCTGATTTGATCGACTTCAGCTCAGATGATGAAGTAGTTGCCGTAATTGGAGAAGGTGGTGAAGAGCCTTTCAATCCCCGCACTTTGGTGACTAAGACAGAAATGCCATTGAAGAATTGGGAGACATTCTCAGGGCCGATAGCCAGCCGACAGCAAATGATCACGGAGCTTGGATTGGTACCCCGTCCTTCTCAACCCAGTCGTGTCAAACACCCTGTCGTCTATACAGTTGAGTCAAGAATCTTTGAATTCCAGTCCTCTGAGTCATCCGAAGGCCTCACGCCTGAGGATTATGAACATGTAATCAATGTCATCTTTCCCCTTGCTTTGAATGAAATGACAGATCTTTCTGAGTATCCTCTTATTGCCAACTTAACATATGATAAATTAACTCAAAACTTAACAACAGTTAATAATGAATCATTTGAACAAGATGCAAACACACTAAACGAACAATACATTAAAGGAATCTTTAAGCAGGTTACAGAAAAAGAAGAAAATCGGGCCCAAGCTGCCGAGGAGGTTTTGACAAGTGTTAACTTGGGTACTGTCGAGGAACCTAAAGAGACACAAATTGGAAACTTCTTCCAGGGGGTTAAACGGGACAGACTGGTTAATCTGCTCAGAGAATACATGGACGTCTTTGCATGGTCGTACAAGGATATGCCGGGGCTAGACAGTTCAATAGTAGAGCACAGAATCCCTCTAGCACCAGATGCTAAGCCAGTGAAACAGAAGCTGAGAAAGATCAAGCCAGAATGGTCTCTATAGGTCAAAGAAGAGATTGAGAAGCTACTGCGGGTATGATTCATCAGAGTCATCGAATATTCGACATGGTTGTCCAACATTGTGACTGTAACCAAGGCCAATGGAAAGGTGCGCTGCTGTGTAGATTTCCGAGATCTGAATAAGGCCAGCCACAAAGACGATTACCCCTTGCTAAAAATAGACATCCTGGTGGACTCCTCTGCCAACTACGAAGTCAAATCCTTCGTTGATGGATTTGCAGGCTACAACCAGATCAAGATGGCCGAGGAAGACCAAGAAAAGACAGCCTTCACCACACCGTGGGGAACTTACTGCTATACCGTGATGCCATTTGGGCTCAAGAATGCCGGGGCTACTTACCAAAGGGCAGTGACCGCACATTTTCATGACATGATCCATAAGGATATTGAGGTCTACGTCGACGATATGATAATCCACTCCAAAGGCGAGGACGGACAACATTTTATTGACCTGCGAAAGTTCTTTGAGAGGCTGAGACAACATTCCATGAGACTAAACCCTGCTAAATGCACCTTCAGAGTGACAAGGGGAAAAGTACTCGGGTATATGGTCACGGAGCGAAGTATCGAAGTCGACCCCCGAAAGATCAAAGCCATTATGGATATGAGGCCACCTCGAACCCAGACAGAAGTTAAAAGCTTTATGGGCAAGCCGCGATATCACCCGCTCACAACGGTTGACCACTATGTGCGAGCCCATCTTCAAGCTCATGAAGAAGAATGTAGACACAGAATGGACCGAAGAATGCCAGGATGCCTTTGACCAGATCAAGGCGTACTTAGTACATCCTCCGGTGCTATGCCCCCACATAGACAGAAACCTCTTCTGCTCTATCTCACTGTCACTGATACGGCAGTTGGGGCTATACTTGCTCAAGAAAAGAAAGACTCTCGGGTAGAGAATGCCATTTACTTTGTTAGCCGGAAGATATAGGGGAGTGAGCTCAATTACTCAACATGTGAAAAGACTTGTGCGGGATCGTGCAGGTAGTTGGTACCTGAAGCATTACATGCAAGCCCACCCTGTAAACTTGGTCTCGAAAATGGACCCCATCAAGTACATCTTCGATAAACCTTCCCTCTCGATGCGTCTAGTAAAGTGGTCCTTCTTCTTAGCTGAGTATGATATCAACTACGTAACCAGAAAGGCCATCAAGGGTCAAGCATTGTCAGACCATCTGGCAAATTTCCCTAGTAATGAGGACCGTGGGCCTGAACCCCAATTCCTAGATGAAGGGATCTTTGTAGTCGAGCCTGAAAGCTGATGGCAACTATTCTTTGACGGAGCTGCTAACAGAGAGGAAATGGCGTAGGGATGCTACTGGTCGATCCGAAGGATGAGCACACACCCATAGCCCTCAAGTTGAACTTCCCTGCCATGAACAATGTCGCCGAGTACGAAGCCTGCATTGCTTGTTTAGAAGCTGCCTTAGAAAGGAATGTCAAGGAGCTTGAAGTTTATGGAGACTCAGCCCTGATCATCAACCAGGTCTCCAATAAATGGAAGACTGTGGACCCTAATCTTCAGCGGTATCATGCCTATATGGAGGAGTTGACTGGACAGTTCAGAGAAGTGACTTTCCACTACTTACCAAGGGAAAAGAACAGATTCGCAGATGCCCTAGCTACTCTAGCCTCACTGGTAGAGATCCCCGAGGGAAAATCCATAAAACCCTTAAGAGTAGGTAGAAGAAAAGCCCTGGCTTTCTGTTGTGAAGTAGACTTGGGACCTGAGCCTATCAAGGAACCCTGGTACATTCAGATTTACCAGTTCCTCAAAGATGGAGAGTCATCTTTCAGAGACGAAGAAGGTAGACCGAAAGAAGGCATCAAAGCCAAGAGCTTGCAAGCCCTAAAAAGGTTGGCCTCCCATTATGTCATTTTAGGAGGTGACTGTGAATGTGTGCCCAAATTTGTGTGTTGGATTCACGCAAAGTTTGAAGACATCCAGTTTAATTTGAAAAATGGAGTCGCCACGCCATTTTGATTTCCTCAAAACTTTGAAAAAAAGGATTTATGGGTTCGGAGGTTAAGTTACCCCTTGGGAAGAACGGATCGTCGTTCACCCAAGGTGCCTTGCCGTAGCAAGTCTCCCTAGATTCCGTTTATTTTGCTTGCTTGCGTGCTTTCTTGTGTGCATGTGTTTGAATGAAAGGGGAGGGAATGTCCCAAGTTATCTTCCGGACGTACAAACCATTTATTGGTTGTCGCTCGGGATTTCTTGGATTTTATGTATTCGGGATTTTGATCCCGTCCTCATCTTGGACTTGTGATCATCGCATTTTGACCTCGGGACTTGCGTGATCGAGAGAGGGACTCCCTTTTATAGTCCAAAAATGAGGTTCTTTAGGAAGGAATGTCCTTAGCCCATCAATCCTACACCTTAAGACGATCGAGCTTATATGAATGCTTCATGCTCGTCTTAAGTGATAATCGGAGATATAGGGTTCAAGGTTATCCCTTTCTAAAGAGATTGTGGAACCTTTAATGGAAGAAACGATGTAAAGATAGGATCTTTACACCGGTCCGTTCCAAGGTTGCTAATGGGGACATGGGGGAATGCATGTAAAAATGACATTTTTAGTGAAAAGATGACATTTTTGGGTTGCAAAGGATGCATTTGATTTAAAGAAGTGATCTTTATTGCAAAGGATGCATTTTGAATGTAAAGACATGATTTTTATGCAAAGGATGCATTTTTATGAAGAAATTAGGGCTTAGTATGCAAAGGATGCATAAAGATTGCATTTTGAAAAGCAAAGGATGCATTTTTATGATGAAGGAATGACCTTTAATGCAAAGGATGCATGAAAATGGATTTTATGAGCAAAGGATGCATTTTTGATATAAAGATTGCATTTTTATGAGCAAGTGATGCATAAAGATGACATTTTTATGTAAAAGGGGGATTTTTAGGTGCAAAGGATGCACCTTTGAGTATAAAGATTACATTTTTAATGACAAATGATGCCTAATTTATGCAAAGGATGCAAAGGGGAAAAGGGGGAATGATAAAGATATGATCTTTAATACTAACTACCAAGTCCCAAGCAAAGATAATAACAATATATGAATGCAAGGAGCAATTTAATTCACATAGAGCAATTAGAATGCAAGGTTAGGGAGTGAGAGGTTACCAATGGTGGCCTCTTCTTTTTTGGGTTGAACAAGGTGGAAGGACCAACTTTGGGATCTTCAAGGAGGAGGGAGGAGGCTTCTTGGCTTGCTTCTTCAACCCTTGGGATTCCCAGCAGTATTGAGGAGTATTCTTGAGTCTGAATATGGAGGGTAGTGTATGTTTTTTATGTTTAAAATGGGTAGAGGAGGGCTCTATTTATAGGCAGTCTGGAAATCGCCAATGAAGCCGTGCGGCCAGAGACCCTTGGCTAATGCAGCCGTGCGGCATTATCCCTTGTGACTCAGCATGTTTCTAGAATCATGCAAGGTGGCCATTCTAGAACTTTTCCCAAATTAAGAAAAACGTGTTTCTTAATTGGGAAGCATTCCCTTCAGCCTTTACATGATTTGGAACAGTTCCGGAATTGTTCCGGAACTCCAGGAAAGTCCGGGGAGTTATCGGGAAATTTACCGGAATTGCCGGGGAAATTAACCGGAAGGCATGAGCCAGATTTGGGTACTTACAGAAGCCCCTCGGCAACGTCACTTGCAGGGCGAGTGGGGTTGTCGATAGAAAAGTATCCAATCTGGCGAGTGCCGAGACGGATTAGGTGACCAAGGTGGTCGAGTGGCTGAACCTCTGGAAGGCTACCTACGTATCCCGAGTGAGAATCGAGCCAGGCCGTAGTTCTGAAGAGATCCGCTAAGGAATAGAGAAGAGAAAACTGGTCTCTTGATGGGGAAATGGCAGAGAAAATGACATAGGAGGTCAAGCAATTGATTCTACTGGGGATATGCTAGAAGTGACCAATGTGGTCGGATGGCTGGACCATTATGAGGGGATATTTCATCACTGAGGAGCGACGAAGGAATAGGGTGACCAAAGTGGTCGGATGGCTGGACCATTTATAAAAGGCTACCTACGTATCCCGGAGGAATCAAGCCTTGATCGTAGTTCAAGCATCACTAGATAGGTTAGGGACGATGTCTAGGATCCTTGAAGGTTTTGACAATTAATGGAGGTTGTCACCTGATTGACAATTAATGGAGGTTGTCACCTGATTGACAATTAATGGAGGTTGTCACCTGATTGACAATTAATGGAGGTCACACGATTGACAATTAATGGAAGGTCATCACTGAGGAAACTAGAGCTTACGTCACTATCGAGGAGATTGAGGTAGCTAAAGTTTGGAAAACTTGAGCATACTTCACTATCAAGGAGATAGAGGTAGCTAAAGTTTGGAGAACTTAGCATACTTCACTATTCGGGATAGAGGTAGCTTAAGTTTGGAGAACTTGAGCATACTTTACTATCTGTGATAGAGGTAGCTTAAGTTTGAAGAACTTAGCATACTTCACTATTTGTGATAGAGGTAGCTTAAGTTAGGAGAACTTGAGCGTACTTCTCTATTCGTGATAGAGGTAGCTTAAGTTTAGAGTTCTGACAATTCGAAGGTTGTCACCTAGCGTTATTTCGTTATAACAGAAGTAACGGAGGCGACTGGGGAAGAAAGCTTATTTGCTTGGAAGATAAAGGATATCTTTTGAAAATGACGTTATCTTGGTTAAAAGATAACGGGAATTACATGCCTAAGTGGAAAGTCCAAGGGCAAAAGGGTAATTTCTGCTCAGAGAGAAAGAAGCCGCCCGGCATGAGATGGAGAAAAAGAAGTCGTACGGCTAGAAGCTTGATTTTTCCAGATTATTTAAAACAGATTTGAACGGGCATTGGGCATCCATTGCCGCCCTTGAACTGCCGAGGAAGAGAGAGAGAAAGGAGAGAGTTTCTTCAAGAATCCCTCAATTCCCTTGCTTCTATTGATTGAGATGGATCCGGAGGGGAACCCAATACCGAGGCAAGCTAGAAGGAACATCTCCGCGGCTGCGAGAAGGAGGAGGAAGGAGCTTGTTCAGATGGAGAGGAAGTATGACTTCCTTACGCCTCCATCGGAGCTCTATCCGGGGAGAAGGGAGCATAAATCAACAAACCCTCGATCGGTTGGGGTAAGCATTCTTAGTTTGCTCAATTCCGTCGATTTTGATTGGATTTTGATTGATTTAGGGCTTGACCCGAGCTTTAGGAATTTTTCGAATTTTCCTAGGATTTTCGGATGATTTTGAAATCTTGATGATTAACCTATGAGGCTAAAAAGATAAACGAACATGCATGTGCAATTTACTTGATAAAATAATGAGAATGACACACTTTTTTTTTTGAAAATAAAGTAAGAGAAATAATTGTCTAAGATGTGACGAAGTTCTTGCATGTGCTAAAACTAGGTCGAATCTGAATCATAGATGAGAAAACGGGATTTTGGATGATGAAAAGGATTCATGCATGCCATTTTTTGAGAAAAATAATGCTTATGTGCAAATATATTTTCAAAAAATTGTGATTTTGTGCTTAGAAAAGCAATGTGCTTGACATGACGTGTTTCAAGTGATGAAAGACGTGTTTTCTATGCATAGGATGCTAGAAAAAATTTTATGAATCCTTTTCTTTTGAAAATATGTGCACTTTTGAATACATGCATGCTTTTGAAACGAGATGAAGGACTGACACACTTCTTTGCTGTGCTTGTCTACAGGAGAACAAGTCTAGAGGGCCTTCGGAGATTGCTGTGAGGCTATGGGAGAGGATGCCTGATTTTGAGAAGAATGGGGCGAACCCTAAGCAGCTGGTGAGGGCTACCGGCTTGGATTTGTTCATTGAAGCCATCGGCAGAGGTATCCACATTACCTCGAAGAGCAAGGGCTTGGTTCAGGCCCTATCTGAGTTCTGGTGGGACACCACCCGGCTTTCATCTTAGGCAGGGAGGCGGCGGTGACTCCGGCCGATTTCACTGCTATCACGGGCTTACAGTTCACCGGGAGGCCTGTGACTTGGAGGGACCATATCACTGCCGAGGAGTTCAGGGCTTTAGTTGGATTTGAGTTGATTCCCAAGGGGCTAGGAATGGAGACGAGGAACGTCGAGGTGGCAGTCCAGAACTGCATACGGGACTTTGCCGCTAGTGAGGTGGCTTGCCCGCGGCTTGTGAGGGCATTTGTATGGTTGATCTTTGTCGGTCACTATTTTTCAAATGCGGAACTACGGCCATGACTTGCCTCCTCGACTCTCTGGAGGATGTTGGCGGGATTGGGACGGTCTCGTGGGGCGAGGCCGGATTGGCGGAGCTCTACTTCTCTCTGGATATGTACAGCCGTAACAAGGCTGCCTCCATGGATTGCTTCTCTTTCGCCCTTAAGGTAGTCTCGCTTTCTATTCTCTTTTACTTTCTGTCTTTGAGACTTTTTATGAAAGAGAAATGACTCTTCTGATGTTTTGAACATGCGGAGTACGGTTTTGTGAGGTGATCGGGTTCTTTCGTGGAACCAACGGGCGATGTCACCATCTTTCCCGCTATGATCCGCTGGAGGGGAGATACGAGAGATAAGTTCACCGGGAAGACCCGGATCACCTTTGACTACAAGATGGTGAGGCCAGTCATCAACAGGGATGGGCACGATGGAGTGGACTTCTACCCGTGGGGCAGGTATCCAGAGATTTTGCTAGGAGAGGTCGTGGAGGTGACCAGGTAGAGGAGATGGTTGGCCGGGCGACATGCGATGTCATCTATGCGGGGACCGATTTTCCGGGCAGCATGGCCATGTCCCTCCATTGGACGCCATTACTCCTCAGGATCCTCCGGCACGGATGCTGCAGCCCAGGGATTGGCCGGCAGATGAGATAGAGAGATATCAGGCAGGCGTGGCCGCCGAGGAGTATTTTGACATGGATACCCCATATGCTGTGTTTGTGAAGCAGCGGCGAGACGCACAGAAGCTAGTGAAGGCTGGCGGTCACTCAGGGATATGGGGAGGACGAGCCTTCTGATCCGCCGATCCCTCCTGCTCATCTTTCATATGTGGTCCACGGAGTACCGAGGAGGTTGAGGATACCTGTCCCCGATGCTAGGGAGCCCCAGTATACCTTGCCGCCAGACAGCACTGTAAGTACACTTTAGGGTCTTTTCCCTTTTTCAGATTTCTTTGCTTTTTTGCAATTCTGAGATTTTCTGAGATTTTCTTCTCTTTTTCTCAGGTTCCAGCTCGCACTTACGACAGATTGGTCAGGCGAGCAGGGCTGGAAAGACATGTGTCGGTCCCTTCGAGGAAGCTGGCACACTTCAAAGGCGGCGGCGGACGCAGAGCCCGGGCGCAAGAGAAGGCATGTCGGGGGCACAGCGTCTACCTCATCGGCCTCGGAGTACTCTTCGGTGCCATGCCTCGGGGGCGAGGACCCAATGCGACATCTTGGAGGCAGTGGTGAGTACGAGCAAGACAATGTCCATCTTTCAGATGTGAGCGTCTGAGGATTTGATGAGGGAGGCTAGCGTTCTGGTGGCGGCGATGAAGAAGAAGAATCGGAGGCCTAGGAGGTCTCTAGAGTTGGCTTAGGAAGGAAACAAACAATGAACAAATTTTTATGCACATTTTATTTGTTTTTTGCTTTATTTGGGCGCCAATGGGGCGAACACAATGTAATACTGTTTTATTTACTTTTCCTATTTATGCTTTATTAATTTGCATATTACTTGAGCCTCGGGGCAATTTTTTGCTTGGAATTGGGGCTGAAACTGGGCCAAAATGATATATAATGATGTATAAATGCTTGGATGGTCTTTGAACATGTTTTGTACAGGTTTTGGTTGAAAAAGTGGGGTGAAAACTCCCTTTGGGCAGTAACTTGGTTGCTGCAGATTTGTCAATTACATCAGGTAAATGAAGCCGTGCGGCATGGTCTCCTGAGCAAATGAGGCCGTGCGGCTTACAGTCTTGAATTGGGTTATTTTTGAGAATAAAACCAAGGCTTGGCCATTTCATTTCATTTTCAACTTAGACTTGTCCCAACTGTTCCCAGAGCACTATTGGACCTAAAGACACCACCTTTGATCATTTTGCGATGGAGAAGCCCGTTAGATTGCAAAGGGGGAAAAGAGACCGTTTTCTGTCCGATCTTCAGTCTTGGGTGAGATACAACTTTCAATCTCACAAGGGGTTACTTGATTCTTCCTTCAAGATCAAGTCTTTATGGCATTTGAGGGATCTCCCACCCGATTGGGACCTTTTGAGAGCAGCAGCAAAGTTTTGGGACGTGGGAGACACGATTTGCCTGCTTTTCTTACAATGAGATTGTCCCAACGCATGAAGAATTCCGAGCCTTGATTGGGGGTCCAGAAATTGAGGCTATATCGATTCCGTTGATCGAAGACGTGCCGGTGGCGGCAAAGCTTGCATCTTTTGCAGATTTCTCTGAAGAGGCTGAGGAGATGATGATAGCCAGGATAGGATTGACCTTTCGATATCCGGGCAGGTTTGGGTCTCCGGCTATGGCTGCGACCACGGTAGCTATGGATGCCTTAATCCTCTGCGTATTTTCTTCTCTGTTTACCGGCGAGTCAGTGGGAATCTGTCATGGCGGTCTTTTAGACATGGTCGAGAGATTGTGCTGGGAAGGACATTGTTCTTTGGTTTTAGGTGAGACCTTTCATGGCATTGGCAGGATGGCTAGAGAAGACCGTTTCATGAGTGTCTCGGGAGTCATGTGGAACTTTGTGGATGCGGGGAGAGGCTCGGGGCTTTGCAGGGGCTTTGCCGTCTTGGTGCCCTTGGGTGATTTCTCGGAGAGGTGCACCTCGTCGCAGAGACCAGGGTCAGGCTGGAGGCTGATGATGGCTAGGTTATCCACTTCGGACATCCGGCTGGTGGGTACCTCCTTTGGAGGTTGCAGACCAGGAGGATATTTGAGGAGTCCTATATAGTGAGGGTTCCAGGGGTTCTGCTGGTCATCCTTCTACATACCTGCTTGGTATCCGGGCGGTTTGGGGCCTTGCAGGGAGCCATTGAGCGATTGGGGAGGACATCCATACCATGGAGGTGGTGCCATTTGATATGAGAGATCCGGCCGGCTTCTCATTCTTCTCGAGGGCTTGGACTTACGCTGCTTTTCCACCCAGGGCTATCTTCAAGGGCGGGAAGAGTACCATGCTTGACCTTGTCTACTTGGATTGGTACGAGAGGGAGATGGGAGCGACCCGGGTCATTTGGGGGAGAGACGTCATGCTTTATTGGGGCGGCTGCGACTCGAGTAGGACTACGAGGAGGCTGAGGCTAAGGCGAGTCGCCATAACCAATCGGGTGACCTGATCAAGAGATATGGAGGCTCGATACAAAAGATTGTCAAGGAGTCGCTCCTTTGGCTGAGGCTGAGGGAGGAAGTGCGGACTCGTGCATGAGTTGAGAAGGGCACTTATTGACACAGGTTTGATGGAGGCTCCAGGTGAGGATACAGAGGTCGGGATGAGGAGACCGACATTATAGAGAAGAAGAGAAAGAACACTCGACGGGTTCGAGGTAAAGGGAAGAATACCAAAGAAGACTCGGCGAATGACGGCGCGAGATCTTTTCTTAGGATTCCCTTATTGCCATTTTGCAAACACAATAGTTTTATTAGGCATTTTATTGTATTTTATATCTTTGTAGCAGGTTAGCAGAGTCAAGAGTAGACCGTGCTTGAACTCATCAAGAAGTTTTTAACTTGTAATGAACAAGAAATATTATCTTAGAAATTAATCAAGACACAATTTCATGGAAATTTCAAATGTCTTTATTGATTGAGGCCTGTTTTATGAAAACTGGAATGCCCTTTATTTTTTTTATTGTTTAGACCGAACCATATATGGCTGCCTACGTTCCCCTTTTACAAGAAAGACTAAGGGGCTCAGGTCTTCGTAGTTCATTCTGGTGAACTCTCTTTTTCTATATTTTTTTCATGTGCAGCCCTGTTTTTTGCCTAGACCGCCCTTTTTGGGTTTTCAGCCTAGCTGGGCATTACTCTTTTTGCACTAATATATATATATATATATATATATATATATATATATATATATATATATATATATATATATATATATATATATATATATACTATATATATATATATATATATATATATATATATATATATTTTTTTTCTTAGACATAGTACCTTCGGAGCTTATCACCGTTGGTTTGGGTGGACAAAGGGATTGCGTCAGTGCTGCAAGTTTCATGGCTCCTCCCGATAGTATCTTACTGCACCACATACGGGCCGATCCAAACGGGTTCCCATTTTCCCAGGGGTTGTCTGGTAGGGGGCTTTACTTTCGGTACTAAGTCACCCTCTTTGATGTCTCTGGCCTTGACCTTTTTGTCAAATGCTACGGCCATTTGCCTCTGATAGGCTCGGGTGTGTTCCATGGCTTTAAGCCTTCTTGGTCAGCAGGGGCCAACTCATCATGCTACGCAGCCCATTCTACTTCGTTGACACTGTTTTCCAGGAGGACCCTTAATGACGGGATTTCCAACTCCATGTAACATCTTGCTTCCATCCCGTAGGTTAGGGCAAAGGGAGTTTCTCCTGTGGCTGTTCTGACAAACGTTCTATAGCCCGTATAGTGCCGGTGCGGCTTTCAGGCCAATCACGACCACGGGTGGCCATTTTCCGGATGATCCGTTCGAGCATCTTATTAGCGGCTTCCACGGCTCCATTAGTTTGAGGTACGTGGGGACGACTTGTGGCGAGTGATCACGAACTCGACGGCAATCTACGCGGTCCCCTTCAAAGTGCGACCCATTATCAGAAATGATCTCATTGGGCACCCCGTATCTACACATTATGTTTTCTTTGATAAACCAGGGCCACCTTCTTGGAAGTGAGGACCTTGTAGGACTTGGCCTCTACCCACTTGGTAAAGTAGTCGACTGCCACTAATACAAATTCGTGCCCATTGCTTCTTGCCGGGGCTATCTTCCCTATCACGTCAATACCCCAAGTTGCAAACGGCCAAGGAGTCGTCATGCAGTACAGGTCGTGAGGCGGGAGATGGTTGAGGTTGGCAAACCGCTGGCACTTGTCGCACGCTCGGACATCTTGGAACGGTCTGTCTCCATGGAAATCCAATAGTAACCCATCTCGAGGGGATCACTTGCATCAGGGCGCTAGCATTCATATGAGGACCGCAGGGACCATTGTGGACTTCAGTCATCAACTCTTTGGCCCTTTCTTGAGTGACGCACAAGAGGAGTGGTTCTTGATACCGCTTCTTGTACAAGTTGCCTCCTAGAATGACATAATGGGAGGCCAACCTTTTCAGGGCTTGCAAGCTCTTGGCCTTAACACCTTCTTTTGGTCTACCTTCTTCATCTTTGAAAGTTGACTCTCCATCTTTGAGGAACTGGTAAATTTGATTGTACCACGGTTCCTTGATAGGCTTGGGTCCCAGGTCTACTTCACAACAGAAGGCTGGGGCTTCTCTTCTACCTACTCTGAAGGGTTTTATGGCTTTTCCCTCGAGAATCTCTACCAGTGAGGCTAAAGTAGCGAGGGCATCTGCGAATCTGTTCTTTTCCCTTGGCAAGTAGTGGAAAGTCACTTCTCTAAACTGTCCAGTCAACTCCTCCATATGGGCATGATACCGCTGAAGATTAGGGTCCACAGTCTTCCATTTGTTGGAGACCTGGTTGATGATCAGGGCTGAGTCTCCGTAAACTTCGAGCTCCTTGACATTCCTTTCTAAGGCAACCTCCACCCGGCAAATGCAAGCTTCGTACTCGGCGACATTGTTCGTGGCAGGGAAGTTCAACTTGAGGGCTATGGGTGTATGCTCATCTTTCGGATCGACCAGTAGCATCCCTATGCCATTTCCTCTTTTGTTAGCAGCTCCATCAAAGAAAAGCTGCCACCGGTTTTCAGGCTCAACTACGAAGATCCCTTCATCTGGGAATTGGGGTTCAGGCCCTCTGTCCTCATTGCGGGAAGTTCGCCGGGTGGTCGACAATGCTTGACCTTGATGGCCTTTCTGGTTACAGTTACGTAGGCGATGTTGTACTACGCCTAAGAAGAAGGACCACTTTGCTAGACGCATCGAGAGGGAAGGCTTATCGAAGATGTACTTGATGGGGTCCATTTTTGAGACCAAATTTCACGGATGGGCTTGCATATAATGCTTGACTTACCGACTACGGACCGGTCACACAAGGTCTTTTCACATGCTTGAGTAATTGAGCTCACTTCCCTGCCGGCTTCGGTGACAAAGTAAATGGCATTTTCTACCCAGAGTCTTTCTTCTCTGAGCAAGCATAGCCCCATTGCCGTATCGGTGACGGTGAGATAGAGCGAAGAGGTTTTACGGTCTATGTGGGGGGCATAATCTTGGAGGATGTACTAAGTATGCCTTGATCTGGTCAAAGGCATCCTGGCATTCTTCGGTCCGTGCTGTCTACATTCTTCTTCATGAGCTTGAAGATGGGCTCGCACATAGTGGTCAATGCGGATTGTGAAACGGGTGATGTTCTTGCGGTTTGCCCATAAAGCTCTTGACTTACGATGCAGGTTCGAGGTGGCCTCATGTCCATAATGGCTTTGATCTTTCGGGGGTCGACTTCGATACCTCGCTCCGTGACCATATACCCAAGCACTTTTCCCTTGTCACTCCGAAGGTGCATTTAGCGGGGTTTAGTCTCATGGAATGTTGTCTCGGCCTCTCGAAAAAGAACTTTCGCGAGTCAGCAAAGTCTTTGTCGTCTCGCACTTTGGAGTGGATTATCATGTCGTCTACGTAGACCTCAATCTCCTTGTGGATCATGTCATGGAAAAGCGCGGTCGCTGCCCTTTGATAAGTGCCGGCGTTCTTGAGCCCCAAATGGCATTGCGTATAGCATTAAGTTCCCCACGGTGTGGTGAAGAAATTTGTCTTTTCTTGGTCTTCTTCGGCCATCTTGATGCGGTTGTAGCATGCAAAGCCATCAACGAAGGATTTGACTTCGTAGTTGGCGAGTGGAGTCCACCGAGGATGTCTATGTTTGGCAAGGGGTAATCATCTTTGGGGCTGGCCTTGTTCGAATCCCGGGAAAATCTACGACGGCGCGCACCTTCCCATTGGCCTTGGTGGCGGTCACAATATTGGATAACCATGTCGGATATTCGATGACTACGATGAATCCTACCCGCAGTAGCTTCTCAATTTCTTCTTTGACTGTAGAGACCACTCGCTTGATTTTCCTCAATTTTACGCTGCGGCTTAGCATGCAGTGCTAGAGGATTACATTGCTCTACTATTGGGCCCATGCTAGCCGGCATATCCTTGACCACGCAAAGACGTCCATGTATTCTACGAGCGGTCAGCTTGATCTGTCGTTCAACCCCTGGAAGAAGTTTCCAATGTTGTGTCTCTTTAGGTTCCTCGGCGGTACCCAAGTTCACACTTGTCAAAACCTCCTCGGCGGCTTGGGCCCGGTTTTCCTCTTTTTTACGTACTTTTGCTTAAAGATTTCTTTAATGTATTGTTCATTTAGTGTGTTTGCATCTTGTTCAAATGATTCATTATTAAGCTTGTTGTTAAGTTTTGAGTTAATTTATCATTTTGTTAAGTTGGCGATAAGGGGATAATCGAAAGATCTGTCATTTCATTCAAAGCAAAGGGAAAGATGACATCGATTACATATTGATAATCCTCGGGCGTGAGGCCTTGGATGACTCGAGAATTGGAATTCAAAGATTCACACGACTCGAGGCGACTCGGACCCTACACTACTTATTGACTCGGGGTTTGACAGGGTTGGACCAGGGATCTCACTCATGCTTGTTCTTCACAGGGAGTATGGGATCTTGCGCTCTTCTTTGGTTATCATCATTCAATGGATCATTGTCTTTGTTTGTCAGCCATTCCCATGAGGGATGTCAAAGCTATCTGTTTCCAATCTCCTTTCGAATGCGGCTGTATCCATCTGCCTCGGGGTAGTGGGACCAGTTGTACTTTCGGCATCGAGAGAACAACTTCTTCATCCCAAAAGGATCTTCTTTGTTCACTCTTCTTTCCACCTTTTCCCGGGGTTGGGAGGCGATCTTCGAGTAGTAAGAGCCATTACGACACATTATGTCATGGGTGATGAAGGGTTCCGGAGGGACTTTCATTAACATAGCTTGTTTTTACTTCAAACTCGCAGTCTTTATAAGTGAGCCTTTCTTACGCCAATCTTGACCATGGTCATTTTTCGATATCATAAAAAGAGAAGTCGAGCTTTGACAACATTAATGAAATCAGTTCCACCTATAAGGGTACGATGAGCTTCCATGGCGGCATTAATCAAATCTTTTCCACTTTTCCTTGTAATTCGGATAAGGAATTGATTCGGTTATGTCTATGATCCGGATTTCCAAAATTGATTGGTAGTTTGTTCCCCACTCGATCATGTTGACACGATTGTTAGCAGGAAGGGTTCTTGACCACATTAAGGACCAGGAGGCTCCAGCTTTTCCTTCATCTTCGGGCGAGATCGGAACTTGGATAGGTGCAAGTCATTGGTGTTATGCCATGCATATTTAGCTGGAAACGGCAATGTCTTGGTTTTGTCCATCCCAGCGTGGGTTCTTGGGTTTCCAATTTTCCAAAGGTCGATGAGTCCTTCTACCAAAGCGTCAAAGACCTTCTCTAGTGGCATTTCCAAATCTTTTTGCGGTATAGAAGCGAGCTGGCGCGACTTGGCCTAATTTTGACCCTCTCATTCTGAATATAATTGCAGTAGCCACCAGTTTCTTTTCCTTTTATAGTGGAAACGAGGGCATTTAGCGTGCTTTGTAGCGGTGGGGTGGGAATGTGCTCACTTGAAGTCGGGGCCATGTTGAAGGCATTTTCCCAAACTTGGTACCCAGGCATTTACTGATTGCGAAGGTCAGAGATAGTAGTAATTGCCAATTTGGACTAGTTGAGGCTTCAAGCAGAGGCTTGAAGATCCTCCATCTGTTCCTCTTCTTGGCGGGGTCATCATTTCACTAAGCTTCCAATTCCATCTCTGTGAACTCATTTGGCTCGTTTGGGCGGCGCCCATCACTTTAAGTCATTTATTGCTGGTTTCCCAGTCGGTGAAGTTGGCCTTATACTTCTCCGGGAATGCTTCCAATCAGTCCCCGAGGTGGCTCGGGCCTCTGGTTTTACATGCGGGAACCATCTAAGAGTGAACCCTTTAATGAGGTATGAAAATGGTTAAAGGCCGTAAGGAGATATGTACAATCCTTCAGCTCTGATGGCAAGAAGGTAGCTTTCAATATGAGTCGGGGACAATCGGTGCCGTTGAACTTTTCAATCTGGCATTTGAATTTTGGAGGAAGAGGGACAATTTTCTTTGGGATCACCCCGGTGATCTTGTATGTTCAGACTTTTGGTGTTCGAGTCATCGAACTTCTCTTGCATGGACTTAACTTGTTCCATCGGCCATGTTCGGTGTGGGCATTTCGGTCTGAAGCAGGCTTGCATTTGAGTGGCGGGATTGTGGGTGGCACGGTGAGTAGGCGGGTACCATGGCTTGGGGGTCTTTGGAAGTAGGTGTAAACTTGGCTCTGGTCTGTGTTTCCTTAAGTGGCCGGACATAGGAATTAGGGCTCGTAGTTGCGAGAAGTAGGAAAAAGAGTGGGATCTGTTGGCAAGGTTTGGGGGTGGAAGATCTTCCTGTGGAAGGGCATAGATTGAAAAGGTCACTTGGTTGATTCTCGAGGCCTAGAAGTTATGCGAGTGCGGCCCATCTGGGGAGAGGGAGCAAATCCCGGGGGGTAGTGTGAGAGGCTCCATTGCGGGGATAGGTTTGTGGCGTTTGTTCTCTGGATGGGGGAACAAAGCTAGGTCTTATCTAGAGGAGAGGGTGTCGGGACCACATTGGCTTGAGATCATTGGGAAGGGCTGAAAAGGGACGGTCTTTGGTAAGGATCATATGTGGATGGAGGAGGGCATTGGTTATAGAGTGGATAGCTTCAGTTTCATCTTCTACCACTTGGAGCCGTTGGGCTCCCACCACTTAGGACCCCATGACGGCGAAGGGCATCAATGAGCATGGCTTCTTTGTTCCTCGGAGTTAGTCGCTAAGGCTAGCTCTTCTTCCGAGTCATTACAACCGATCTTGTTCTCTGTCGAATCGGACATTCGACTCTCTGCAGGGCCAAGGCGAGGATTGCGGAGCGCTGCGAGGAGTGCACGCTAACAAGTCTTGACCAGGTGTTCTCACCCACTTCTTTCTCGGCTGCGGGGAAAGGGATAGGAGAGGTTTAGACTCGGGGTAGGTGTTTAGAGTGAAGGCTCAAACAATATGCAAATTAAGGAATCTTCCATTTACTTAAAATGTTGTCTTTTATTAATTTCTATTCGGTTGGAAAAGGGGATTTTGCCCTTCTTTTCGCAACTACTTGTGATCCCGGGATCGAGTGCCAGTTTCCGATGTCACTACGTCTTATAAGGCCCTCGTATTCCACCTGTATTTCGACCTCCCGGGGTAGGGCGTGCTCGGGCGAGTGGTCCTATAGAGGCATGCGGATCCCACCGACCGAGAGAAAAGAACGCTCCTAACGGGTCCTAGCGGGTCATGCAGGAACTTTTAACGCCACGATCGATGCGAATTATAGTCAAGGCAATATCAGTGGAAAGTCCCTGAGTCTTTCGGCCTTGATAGAATTTCGGCGCGAATTTAAACATGCTTGCGATTGACGTTTGGGAACTTTTCGGTAATGTCCGAGAAGATAATAGGCATGGGTTGGGCAAGGTAAAAGCCGGATGCACACAAAGTGTCACATTGAACTTCGCTGCATACGCCGGGCGTGAGTCAAATCGAAGTCAATGTCTCTGGTCAAAGATCTTGCCAATTTTTTCCTTGGTTCGGAATATTTGCAGAGCTTCGCTTGGAGCCGGTATGAAGATCTTTGGACTTTTCTTTGGCAAAGACTGGTCTCGACTCTTAAGTGTTCCGTGGCAGGTGTCAAGGTCAAATTCAATGTCGGAGTCAAGGTTAATTACCAATTTTCCTTGTCGGAATTTTAGCGGAGTTTCGCTTGAGCGAGACCTTGACTTTCCGTTATGAGCTTAAGGCCCGACCTTTACGGGGGATATGCAAGCTGGGCTATATGACACGGACTAGACCAAAAACCAACCAAAAGTCACGGTTTTTTGAAACGTGTGACACGGGCTGTGCATTGAGTCGATATTTATTGCTGCCATGGGGAGTTTGGGGTGATTTGCGCGCGCAGGGAGCATCGTAAGGCCCACATCCGTGATCGCTGCGGTTGAACAACCACCCCGGGTTTAAAGGGGACGTGCGTGCAAAGTGTACGGGATATATAAAGGTGCGCGTAGTGTGCGGTCTCCTAAAAATGTTCCTTTTTGAGTTAAAACAGAGATTTTCATAAATGTGTTTTAAAGGAATGATTTTTGGGACGGGGAGAATGCAAATGGTTAAGCACGTAAATTTTACAGGGAGCCCCGGTCAGTTCCTTGGGAACCTGAATAGCCCCAAGGTGCCAGTGACCGAGATTAACCATAATTCTTTCCCCGGTGGAATCGCACCTTTGAGGCCGTCCGGTCAAAATCCAAGGAGGATTGAGCGCGTACGAGCGCATGGATCAATTTTCCAGGGTTCCACTCCTTTGCTATTTTTTTGGGTTGTTTCTCTTCGTTCAAAAGTATGCGCAAATCCCAAGATGCAAATGATGCAATGTAAAGGCAAACAAAGCAAGCAAAATAGACGGAATCCGCGATGGGAGTCTAACCCATTTCAAAGGGAAAGCTTTCTTTTTTTTCGAAAAGTGATACCAAATGCCGTACGTGGGATTGTTAAACCACCGTTTATCCCAAGCCCGGGTTAGGGAGCTGCATACGAGGAAGGTTAAGTGGTTTCCACCTATATACCAAGTATCGTTTATTTAAAAAGGAAAGCTTTTCTCCTTTTCAGGATATCCCAGCCGGAGTCGCCAAACCGTGAATGTGTGCCCCAAAATTTGTGTGTTGGATTCACGCGGAGTTTGAAGACATCCGGTTTAATTTGAAAAACGGAGTCGCCACGCCATTTCGATTTCCTCAAAACTTTGAAAAAAAGTATTTATGGAGTTCGGAGGTTAAGTTACCCCTTGGGAAGAACGGATTCTAGTCGTTCACCCAAGGTGCCTTGCCGTAGCAAGTCTCCCTAAATTCCAGTTTATTTTGCTTGCTTGCGTGCTTTCTTGTGTGCATGTGTTTGAATGAAAGGGGGAGGGAATGTCCCAAGTTGCCATCTTCCCGGACGTACAAACCATTTATTGGTTGCATCGCTCGGGATTTCTTGGATTTTATGTATTCGTGGAGTTTTGATCCCGTACTCATCTTTGGACTTGTGATCATGTCGCATTTTGAACCTCGGGACTTGCATGATCGAAAGTGAGGGACTTTCCCTTTTATAGTCCAAAAATGAGGTTCTTTAGGGAAGGAATGTCCTTTAGCCTTATCAATCCTACACCTTAACATCTATCTGAGCTTTATATGAATGCTTCATGCTCGTCTTAAGTGATAATCGGAGATATAGGGTTCAAGGTTACATCCCTTTCTAAAGAGATTGTGGAACCTTTAATGGAAGAAGCGATGTAAAGATAGGATCTCTTACACCGGTCCGTTCCAAGGTTCGCTAATGGGGACATGTAGGAATGCATGTAAAAAATGACATTTTTAGTGAAAGAAAGATGACATTTTTTGGGTTGCAAAAGGATGCATTTGATTTAAAGAAGTGGATCTTTATTGCAAAGGATGCATTTTTGAATGTAAAGACATGATTTTTATGCAAAGGATGCATTTTTATGAAGAAATTAGGGCTTAGTATGAAAAGGATGCATAAAAGATTGCATTTTGAAAAGCAAAGGATGCATTTTTATGATGAAGGAATGACCTTTAATGCAAAGGATGCATGAAAATGGATTTTATGAGCAAAGGGATGCATTTTTGATATAAAGATTGCATTTTTAAGGATGCAAGTGATGCATAAAGATGACATGTTTTTATGTAAAAGTGGGATTTTTAGGTGCAAAGGATGCACCTTTGAGGTATGGGAAAGATTACATTTTTAATGACAAAGTATGATGCCTAATTTATGCGAAAGGATGCAAAGGGGAAAAGGGGGAATGATAAAGATGCTATGATTCTTTAATACTAACTACACAAGTCCCAAGCAAAGATAATAACTTGATATATGAATGCAAAGGAGCAATTTAATTCACATAGAGACAATTACAGAATGCAAAGGTGCTAGTGGGAGTGCAGAGGTTACCAATGGTGACCTCTTCTTTTGGGTTGAACAAGAGTGGAAGGACCAACTTTGGGATCTTCAAGGAGGGAGGGAGGAGGCTTCTTGGCTTTGCTTCTTGAACCCTTGGGATTCCGAGCAAGATTGAGGGAGTATTCTTTGAGGTCTCGAATATGGAGTGTGAGTTTGAAATTACTCTGCGGAATTTCAAGCGCGATGCGAAAGGCGGTTGTCTTTCGCGGGGGGTGGTGGTGTCTCGACGGACCTCGCTTCAGTGGGAAAAGGAAAAATGAGGAAGTGCCACGCGGTTTTTGCTATTTTTTGAGCCCAAGCGTTGAGAAACGGCTTTAGAAAATGGTGTCGATTTTTATTGGTAAGCAAAAACTTAGGAAAAGGCTTTGAAAATGGGGGATCATTTTTTATTGGTGAGAAAACGAGTAGTAAAAGCTTTTTTGAGTACAGCGGTCAAGATTGTGACCCAGGTTCGGAGGTCACGTTACGTTCATCGCTTTTGGTAGAGTATTGGGAGATGGCAGCCAAACGCCTCGCATGACGAGTCTTTCTACCTTTCTCGAAAACGCCAGTGTGTGTGTGTGTGTGTGTTTTGAAATGGGGGCTTGAATGACAAGCTTAATCTTGGTTTGAATGACAAACGTTGATTAGGTGACTTTATTTTTTTGAAAAGACGAGCGTTTGAATGACAAGCGCTCGGTTTTAAAGATTTCGGGAAATGAGCATTTGCGTTAAGCAAACGTCGGTTTTGAGATGGAAATGAGCGTTCGCCCAAGTGGCAAACCTTGTCGATTTTGAGTCCCGAAATGAGCGTTGGCGTGGCAAACGTTGATTTTGAGACGA
This sequence comes from Adenophora triphylla var. japonica, assembly GCA_022495995.1. NCBI lineage: Eukaryota > Viridiplantae > Streptophyta > Magnoliopsida > Asterales > Campanulaceae > Adenophora > Adenophora triphylla. The sequence continues at coordinate 2,516 of JAFEMH010003042.1, read as the reverse complement.
AAATGAGCTTTGCGTGGCAAGCGTCGATTTTCTGAGTTTGAAATGAGCCGTTTGCGTGACAAACGTCGATTTTGAGTTTGAAATGGAGATTCGAAGGGTCGAGACTCCGATTTCTTTGAACCGGGCACATCAATATTGTTAACGAATTTTTACGGGAAAATGCGTATTAAATGATTTTAAGTGTCAAATGGCGGCTTTTAGTTTGAAGATGAGCGTTTCGGAGGCCGAACGTCATTTCGCGCCATTTTGAAAGAGAGTTCGAAGGACGAACTCCGGTTTTAAACCGGGCATTACATTGTTAGCGATTTTTACGGGAAAATGCGGTATTAAATGATATGCGAATCAACGAATCGGGTTGCGAACTCAGACTTTTGAAAAGTAAATACTATCACGATCCAACACGGGCCTGACTTCGTGAAACGGCAGCATGTTAAAGTGCAAGTGTATCAACGGAATCGAGCAACGATCCGGAAATCGAGAATAGACGATTTTATCAACAAGGCCAATCGGCTCGGAATCTGTAAATGACGACTCATTTCCAGGTCAAACCACTCGGAATTGTAAATGGCAGTAAAATTAAATGACGAGTCAACGGATCGAGGACGATCCTAATTGGTTAAAGTGACATCAAAAGTAAACGGAACGGGGTCGGATTTGTGAAGGAAAATCGCTATGGAAGGTGAATGGGCACCGATGGGTCGTCATGCGGAAGGACTCGATGACTCTAAAAGAACGCGGTTCGGTTCGGACCATCTCTAACCATTGTTCATGCCATTGAATGCGGCGGAGTTTTTACCCATTAGGGATAGACACAACTCCAAGGGAGGGATACCTAAAAGACAAGTAAGCTTCCTACCAAATTCCATTAATTTTAAGAATGTGCATTCTTTAAATTAACGTTAGAAATTTTTTTAGGAATTTACTTTGGGATTTTGGTGCTTGAATTGGGGCTTTTGAATTTGCCAGTGAAGATCGTTGTCGAAATTGACTAGCCATTAGATGTAGTTCAATTGACATCATGGGCAGATGACATAAAAATTTTGGTTGCAAAATTCCATGTCTAGAGTGCATTTTCCAAAATTCAAAGTAGCTTTAATTGGGACGGAGTAAATTTTCGAAATGTTTGAAAGAATTTTAAAGTTGCCGGCTTCGACGGAGTTTTCGAAATGTTTTGAAAGTTCCGGATTCGACGGAGTTTCAAAAGATTTTGAAAGTTCCGGACTCGACCTGAGTTTTCGAAAGAGTTTTGAAAGTTCCGCGGATTCGACGGAGTTTTCGAAAGATTTTGAATGTTCCGGATTCGACTGAGTTTTTAGGAAAGGTTTTGAAAGTTCCCGGATTCGACGGAGTTTTCGAAATGATGGAAATGTATGTAGGAAATGAAGTGAGAACCGTGATCGCATTGCATCCTACTTGACATGCTGTTCATACATCATTGACGTCGCTTCTATTTTGTTTGCCCGCAAGGACAAGGAGGTTGATACTCACAACCAGGGAAGAGTCGGGTGCCTTTGAGGCAGTGAGAGCATTGTGGGAGATCATCCTGACGTGGCTCAAGAGGGAGAGAGGAAACCGGGCAGCAATGGTGCTTCGACTGGATTGGCTGGGTTCATCGCCATGCAAGGTCGCTTCACGAGATCCGTAATACGCACGAGGGCCAGGTCCAGCGAGTATGTAGCTTTGAGCGTAGTGACCGTGGGATACTTACCCACACTTTCCATTCCGTGGGACAAAAGTACCGTGTCGGCTGAGGAAGCCGAAGAATGTCCCTGTGCCGCACTCCGCGTTGCTGTGGTGTCCTGGCAAGCGCTGTGACCCGGAAATCTGAACAGCTTTCTGCTGGCTGCAGGAAAAACAAAAGGAAGGGCTAAGGCTTCGGAAAAGGGCTATTTGGCTCAAGGTTCAAGGGCTTGTGCAATGTGCAAGTACCAATTAATATTTACTTAAAGCACGTTTTCTCAGAGTCCTTAGTCAATTGGAAAAAGGGCGGGTCTGTTTTTGGCAACTGATCCTAGAAATATTAATGAGTGGATCTGGTCAACTGCGCTTATAAGCCCCTCATTTCCATTGTAGATCATCTTTCTTTCAGGGGACGGACTCTGGGGCGAGGTCTGATAAGGCAAGCGAGCTCCAGGACAGAAGGAGAAAGTGAAGCTCAGGAGCTGGCTGATCACGCAAACTTTCAACATGTGTGATGCGGCGGGGCCACAGTCGAGAGTCAGCAATCCTTAAGTGAAGGCAAATGGTGCCAGAATTAGGGCATGACCTCTACTCATTTCAGCTTGTGCGAGAGACCTTAGCTTTTGGCGTTGGCCAGGGTGTGGCTGGCGCAGCTACATCCAGCAAGGTTTGATAACACAGCGTCACATTGAACTCTTCGGATGTATTTTTCAGCAGAGCTCAGCGTTAAAGTCAGCAGTCTGGAGGCGCGAGAGATTCAATCAGGAAAAAGCTTTGGTCTCAAACTCTGGAGCTTGGGCTCGGAGCGGGGACCCGGCATAAAAAACATACACTTT
>JAFEMH010003041.1:267500-293899 GCA_022495995.1 Adenophora triphylla var. japonica | reverse complement strand
TGGGAGTATGCTCGTCCTTGGGATCGACAAGGAGGCATTCCAATGCCATTCCCACTTCTTGTTGGCTACGCCCCATCGAAGAAGAGTTGCCGGAGGTTTCTTGTTGTCAAGTGAAAAAGATTCCGTCGTCAGGAAAGTGCGGATCGGAGACCACTTAGGTTCCCTTTGCTCGGGGAAGTCGTGGCGATACGCCATTACTACGCCCTTTGTTGATTTTCTTACCATAGTACTTGATCTTTCCGAACTTCGGCCGGAAGAATGACCACTTGGCTAGCCGCATTGACGAGGGGATGGCTTGTCAAAGAGATATCGGACGGAGAGTCACGCTTTGGAGCACCGGGAGCATGAATGCGTGTTAGCATGTAGTGTTTCGGTTTCCCGAGCTACCCATTCACAGCGGTACAAAAGTTTTCTCTACGATCTTGAGTAGTGAGTTCACTTCCTTGAAGCTTTCGACTTACGAAGTAGATTGCATGCTCAACCTTGGAATCTTTACGTTTCTTGTGCCGACATTGCCCCGATGAGACGTGTACATTGCGCACATCGAGATACGGGAGTAGTGGCTTGTCTTCGTGTGGCGGGCACGGGGTGGGATTAACCAAGTAGGTGCTTGATCTTCTCGAAAGGCATTTGTTTGGCACTCGGAGTCCCATTTGATGTCGGCATTCTTTTTCATCGGTTTGAACATAGGGCTCGCGAGAAGAGATGTCAAGCTGGTTGATGAAGCGGCCGATGTGCGTCGAAGTCTTCCCATTGAAGCTCTTCACTTACGTCGGGGAGTTTGAGGCGCTCTCATGTCGATGATGGCCCTTGATTTTCTGGGATCGGCCGATACCTCTTTCTGCGTAATCCATGTACTCCCAAGCCTTGCCGCGTCACGCCTTGAGAAAGGTGCACTTTGCCGGTTCAACCTCAATGGAGTGTTTTACCGAGTGGGTGCTAAGAACTTCCCTCGAATTTGTCATAGTGCCTTTGCATGTCTAATCATGGGAGTGGATGATCATGTCGTTCGACAGCTATACTTCGATTTCTTTGTGAATCATGTCATGCTGAAGAGGTGGTCGCTGCAGTATTTGGTAAAAGTAGCCCCGCCGTTTCTTAGACCGGGAATCGGCATGGCCGTGTAGCATTATGTCCCCCATGGAGTGGTGAAGGCGCCTTGGCTGATCCTCCTCGGACATCTTGATACTGGGTTGTATCCAAAGAAACCCGTCCACGAAGGACTTTACTTCGAGAATTTGTCGCGTGGTGTCGACTCAAACATGTCGACAAGTTAGGCAATGTGGAAATCATCCTTAGGGCTTTGGCCTTGTTGAGATCAGAAAATCACCACGCAAAGCATCGACACTTCTGTTGGCCTTCGGTGACCGTCACGATGTTGGAGAGCCAGAGCTCGGGTACTCAATCCAACTCGCGATTGGAAACCAACTGGAGCATTTTCTCAATTTCTTCTTTAACTTGCAAGGACCACTCTTTGGCTTAGATCTTGCGTAGCTTCTCGTTTGACAGAGGCTTGGATTCGGGATCGGGGAATTCCGTGCTTCCACGATTGGAGGGATCGAGTCTGGCGTAATGTCCCTGTATATGACTCAGCGAACACGTCAACATTACTCCTGAGGAGGGTTTATCAGAGGGCTTCCTTTTACGCATCGGCGAAGAAACCGCCCACTTCAGTGTCTCTTTTTAGGCTCTTGCCACTGGCCGACTCCTGTGTTCACTTTGGTCATAACCTCTTGGCCTTAGTCTGGCCAGGCCCATTTGTCCTCTCGATCACCTACACGCTCGAGAACTTCTCTAATGTATTGTTCGTTTAATGTCTGCTTCGTTTATCAATTGAATTATTAACGTCTTTTAAGTTGTTTGTTAACTTTATCAGCTTGTTAAAGTCAGGCAATGAGAGAGGATACTCCAGAAAAGGTCGAGACTTTTCATGGCTACACAAGAACGAAGGAATACGCATGATTGGCTATAACATTTATAGTCCTCCGGCGTAAGGCCGCTGGTGGATGACTCGAGAGGACCGGACTTCTGACAAGGGCCGACTCAAGAAAGGGTTTGAGACAGGGTTTAGGGAGATGTGGGTGCGGAGCCCACTCTCTGTCTTCCATTCTCGTTCGGCTTGCCGCTCAGTCCGGTGAAAGTTACCCAATTCTTCGATGGCATTCTTTTGGATGCTTGAGGAGGGTGCGGGGATCGAGAGGCTTGGCCACTGCTTTGTCCACTATCGTAGCGATCATGCCGTTGTTGGCTTCCCCAGGTTTGATCAAGTTGGGCAAGCTCACACGACTTCTTCAACGGATGCTACTGCTGTAGAGGTGGTCCATTTACGAGAGCGTCTTCTATGAATTACTCGGGTTCCCATTCAGCTTTAGTTCTTGTCTTCGAATGTGGCCTCTAAGGCGGAGTGATCCAGAACTTGACTTGTTTCCACATGGAGAGTTACCACGAGTTGCCTCCCTCCAAGTCTCGGGATTCCTTTGAATGTGTATTCATGTCGGACTCGTGGTGGCAGCGGTTGGTCCAGGTAGAGCGGTGATGTCGAGGAACGCTCCCCTTATCTGGATTAGCTTTGAGTCCTCTCAAACGCTTGAGGTCCCGTGCTAGCTGTTCCATTCTGCCTCGTAGTCTTGGTGTTGACTATCCCCGCTTCTTTCTCATCTTCATCGGTTCCACCATCGGTCCCCCGCCCGCCGGTTCTCGCCGCCGGTCCCCTCCCCCCGCCGTTCCCTGGCTTCCCCTCGGGTTCCTGCTTGTCGGCTTCCTTGGTGAAGTAATGAGCGAGGTCAAAGCCGTAAGGTCGGAGATTGGGTGTGCCGTTGGAGGTTCCCCTTTTGTGGGCCTTGCCTTGGTGTGTGGGCGAGCCTTTTTGTCCTTCCTTGATGTCGGTAGGTGTTGGCACGCAGCCAAGCCACGGACCGTGGTGTGGTCCTCGACTCAATGACTTGGTGTTGGCACTTGCGGCCTTTTGTGCGCCGAGCCCCCGCCCCGGGATGAAGTTCATGAGTTTCATCATCCTCATGGCGGGAGGAATCGATCGTGAGACACAGCTGGAAGGTCCACGTTACATATTTGGATCTTGGAGGTCTCCGTGAGTGAATCCATTAATGGCATGTCATCATTATGCTTGATTTCCAAGATCGGAATGTCGTTGGTGCCGGGTCCCCTCGGTGGTGACATAATCGTCGCCGTAGACCGTGGTTAGCTCGTTGCCTTGCATGAACTTGAGGCAGCCGGTGAAGGGTGGATGCCACGCCATTGATTTGATGCAGCTGTGGACGCCCCGGGATGGTTGTGAAAGTGATTGGAATGTCCAACACTTGGAATTCGGGGATCACCCGTTGCCGAACCAGGATGTTAAGAGTAGCAACCCGAACCGTACGGGAAGTAGAGTCATAGGCCTTGACGGTGGACTCGAAGGCTTAAGATGCGTGGGCTTGATGTCAACAGTCCATCATCTTGCGGCGAAGACATTCATTCAGGAACCTCCGTCTACCAACACGCGAGGAAGACGACGCTCGTCCAGTGGGCTTTGTGATGTAAAGCGGCTCATTGTGATCGGCCCCAAATTTTGGAAGGTCCAAATGCGTGCCAGAGGTGATAATGTTGCCATAGTGGATGTTACCAATCATCGAATGACTTCATGCGGGGTTGCGTCCAGGGGACCGTAGTACGGCCGAGCTTTCCTCTAGCTTGAGCTTGTGAGGATAAGAGGAGGTGAGCAGAGACGAAAGGGAAATGTTCGCTGAGTGCCTTGGTGAGTGAGGATCGGGTCCTCTTTCAAGGAACTTGCGTGCAACGAGAGAATGGCGGGCTGCAATTACGGCTCCGTCGGCTTTTTGGTGGCCTTAGGTGGTAATGCATGGATTTGACCCGATCGGGTTAGAACGGCCCGACATCGAGGTTTGGTCCCTTACGAGCAGTGCTACGAGTTGAGCCATAGTTAGAGGAGGATTCCTCGTAGCATAGGGCCATGCGTCTTCCCTCAACTCATTGATTGTGGATGAATTCCGGGAGCTTCGGCGGCTTGACGGATTACATCCCCAGGGATGCGGCTTAGGTGCCTCTGCGGGGAGGTAGCCTACGGTTGGCGTATTTGTTCGAATGTCGGTGCGCCCAGGTGATTGCCTGGCCCGAGCGTGCGTTGCTGACCCTCGGGGAGGTTGGAGAGTTCTCGGCTCAGCGAACGGTCTCCTTGATCTCTTCACGGTATATCGCGTTCCTTTCCTTCTTCTTGAGCATACTCGGGCGATGCAGGTTGGGTGCAGCGATACTCGTGGTTGGCTAGTTTTCCTCCACTCTGGGCCCCGGATCAATCTTCTTGCGGCGGAGCTGCGTCGAGAGTTAATACTGCGTTTCTTCCCATGTGAGAATAGCCGGTGCTTCCTTGAGCTGCGTGCGGCGGTCTAGGTAAACCTCCGTTGGGGAGAGTTTTCTTCTACGCTTTATACGAGTGGCGGGTATGTCGGAAGCGAGTATACGGCTTCCCAGAACATCTGCCCATGTGGTTAGTTCTTTGTCAGTTGATCGTTTACGTAAATGAAGGGCATGTAGGCGTGGAATTTCCACTGAGTAGTTGCTCGAGGCAATTTCCATCCTCCTCCTGTTTTTAAATAGACCTTCCTCCCTGAGTTGGCCTTTCAATTTGAGTGCGGAGATGATCCGTTCCCATCCTCCCGGGACCCTTGGGAGTCGGTTTTGTTGACTTCATGCCCGGCTTGGAAGAGAATGGTTTCATCGTCTTCGTCGTCGCTTTCACGAGAGAACTTGCTTTCCTCGGGAAGGTAAGCGGCGGGATTCGTTCCGCCGTGCCGTTCCATCTCCTAGGTCATCGGGACCGTTGACCACCCTTGGTTGGCAAAGGGGTTGGATGAGAACAGAGACGGTAGTCCGGAAGTTGCCATGGGCAAAACTCCTGAGGTCGGCGGGTCTAGAGTGGCCTCTAGCTTTACTGCAGGAAAGTTTGCTGTGACACTTTAAGGGCTTGGTCCACTGTAGGTCTTTCGAGCTTGGTCTTCGTCCCAAAGACGACTTTCTTGAGCGGCTAGCTCCATGAGAGCTTTCCTTGCGAGACCTAGGCGAGTCTCCGTAGGTGCGCATCGTCGGCTAGTGTCCGAGAACCGTGATTACATTCAAATCGCCGAATGGCGGAACACTTGGATTACATTGACGAAGGAAGTCGGGCCAGGACATTCCATGCGTCCTTCCTTAATCTCGATCACCAAGAAGTTTGCCCATATACGCTTGATTGACCCGGGGGTATTGAATTGCAATGTTGACGGTCTCGTGATCTCGCTCGATCGCCAAGTCTATCAAAGCTAGCGGTCGATTGGCGGGATATACGAATCGGGGCCGTGACGGCTAGGAGCGAGAATCGGGCGAAGCATGTTGATGCTTTGAGGTGGTCATTTCTGTGTCGGAAGGCGGCTACGCCTTGCGGGGAAGACTTTCACGAGATGTTTTGGGGTGGGTGGTGGAAGCGTTCGAGGTTGATCCCGACTTGTAGCGGGGTGAGGAGCTTGGTCTCCTTTCTTTGTTGCCACTTGGCCTTGGCGGCGCTTGAGGGTATAAGCTTGGCCCACGGCACGGGCCGGTTGCAGCCCAGGGTTTGGTACTTGGAAGTAGGGATGAGCTACGAGCTCGCTTGGCCGGTGCCTCGTTTACCATGAGCGAGCAATCATCGAGGGTGACCTTGGTGTGGCGAGAATCGATAACAAGAACGGGGTCCTTGGCTTCATCGGGATACGGAATAGATGATATTGACGAAGTCGTCGTCATTCACTTGATCGAGAGGATTCCTCGTTGCGTGAATCACGTGCTTCCAATTGTCGGATAGGCATGCATCTTTGGACGTTGAGCTTGACAATTTCCATGGTATTGGAACCTTGGTCGTAGGTGACACGATCGGAAGGAGTTCCGTCCTCAAGCGAGCATGTGAATGCGGAGGTGCGCTTGCGGGTGCCGCGTCCTCGACTCCGGAGAGTCCGGATTCATCGTCATCGATCGCTCGATCAGGTGTAGGGACGTATTGCGTCGGGTTGCGTTCTTTGGAGCGGCTAGGAAAATCTCGTACCCCATGCTTGAGCGGAAAGGCTTAGAGGGAATCCCTCGTAGAGGACCTTCCATACGACGGTCATACGGTCGAGATGAGTATGACGATACTTGTCGATTTTATCACAAAGATCTCCTCGCACAGCGGGGCCGAGAGAATGAGTTTGAAGAATGCTTGATGAATCTCGGATTGGAGGCGGGGTTTATGTGCCCGTATCATGGCGATATTCGGCGTTTCCTTCCAATGCGCCTCGAAGTGTTGGAAACGACAGTTGAACTTGATGTATCGGGCGCCCGAGTGCACTGCTCAGTACGTTTACATAGTTAGCATCTCCGGACTACGAGGATTACGATGAGATTTGCCCCGATAGTCCCTTGGTTGATTCGAAGGAGGTAACCCGGTGCACGAGTGCGGACACGTTTGGCTCTTGTCTCGGCCGTTTCCTATGAGGAAGCTGTCCCCTCGGATGACTTCGAGATCTCCTGTCGGTTGATGAACTTGACACATTGATGGAGAGTGGAAGCTATGGCCTTCATGTGGTGTAGCGAAGGCGTCCCAAGAGGCTGTGAACTCGGATGGAATGTCCATCACGTGGAATTTCTTTGGCACCATTTGGGTTTCGAACCAAAGTTCAGTCAGCTGTCCCAGGGATGGGACGAGACGAGTTGTCGTAGGCCTTGATAGTCAGTAGACGGTATCAAATGGCTTTCATGGATGCGGAGAGCTCGCATCATGCGAGAGGAGGACATTAACGGCTGACCCGTTATCTACCAATACTCAGGGAGTGATATGGTGTTGAGTTTGAGAGTGATGTACGAGCTTCGTTGTGCCCAGGCGTCTCTCGGTAAGTCTTCAATCACGAGAATGTGATCATCTTTGCCATACGGGCGGGAGTCGTAGATCTCGTCTCTATCCCAGTAGAAGGAGAGTCATCCGGCCATCCGTTTCTGTCTTCCTCTTTGCGAGGTAAAGCCTTTCTTTGGAACCTCGGGGAGTATGTTGAGTGCACTGTGGCGGTTGCCGCCCTTAGTTAGCACATTGATCGAGTGCGATTGCCAAGGCGACCTTGATCTTCCTTTACCGGTCCGGGCTCGGAAGGCGTGGACAAGTTGAATCTTGGGCGATCCGCGGAGGGTTAGGCTTACGGCGCGGTAAGACTATCAAGATGCGAGGTATTCCGGTGTTCCGGGAGTCTGAATTACGGTTTGTTTGGGCTTTTCGGCTTTCCACCCTTTCTGCTCTAGAGGCTGCATGGCACAGAGGCAAGAGGGTAGGCTGGAGTACAGTGCGTAGTAGTCGAACCTCCGGAGGGTTTCTCAGTGTACCTACACTTGGTATCTCCCGGCTTCGTATCTTTCTCTCGATTCTTTGTTGAGAGGATTTCTTCTTGTTTCCTCGGAGGATTGCTCGGACGGTTTCTCGAGACTCGTACTCCCGGGCGGGCGGAGCGATCACAAACATCGTGGCGATGTGAACATTAGAGGAGGATCAGTGAAAGAGGCGGGCGGATTACGTAGCACACTTCTTGGGCACCCACTCAATGGAGTTCACGCTGTTATTATTCGGAAAGGGATTCCGTGTATTGGGCCAGCGGGGCGCTCTAACTTGCCTTCTTCTATCAAGTTACGGATTTCGTATCGTAACCCCAAACGGTTGTCGGTGGTATGGCCGTGATGCGATGGAAGGCGCGGTATTTGCTCTTGTCCGCATTGGCTACGGGAACTTTGGGTTTGTAATTGGCCGCGGGCTTAAGGAGACCCTCCTTGATTAGCCCTTCCGGCATCTTGCTCAGTGGCATGTCCAACTTGTCGAAGTGTACGGCAGGCTCGAGTAGAAGCTGTTGCTTTGTGGGGCTGGGTTTACATTACCGTGTTGTCCACGATGGACGTAGTTGTGAGCGTATCTTTCCACTTTGCCGGGGCCGGTGCGGGATTGAATGCGGTGTTGAGCGGTATACGTATGGGTGTGCGGTAGCCAACTTTTCCTTGAGATCCTTCTCGAGCGTGAGCCGGCATTGACCATGGCCGGAGATGCAGGAAGAAATTGTGGTGATGAGAGTTCGATGGACGGTCTCAAGCAAGACTTGAAGATCCGCATACATTCGTCTTTGGAGAGTGGCTCCATGATTTCGGAGAGTTTCCGGCTCCATCTCTTGTAGAATTCCCCAACACTTTCATCCGCTTTACGCTCGGTGGTGATTAAGTCCTCGCGACTTGTTTCCCACTCTAAGTTGGATCTGTACCGTTCCGGGAAGATGTTGCTTGTCTGTTCCCAGTGTGGCGATCCGCGAGCTTGACCCTCGAAACCATCGTGGCCCGAGCTTTTGAGCGTATGCTTGGAAGTGGTCGGCCATTTCTTTGGAGGGTTGCTCCTTTTGCTCTCATGCAGAACGTAAGTGTCGACGTGCGTTTGAGGACATTCGGTTCCATCGAATCGGTCCATCTCCGGCATTACGAACTTGGCGGGGAGAGGCGTGACCATTCCGGATACGTGGATTTGAACGTTTCTGCTTTGAGGTGCTCATGGTGGCTTTCGGGTCTTTCATACGCTCGACCATCCGAGGCTAAGGTTGGGTCCGGTGGTGGGCTGTGAGGCTCGGCGCCGGGTGCTACCACGTGAGCGGTAGTGATTGGAGGTGGAAGGCTTGGTATATGAGAATATACGGGAGCCTTCTACGAAGCTGTATCGGGGTTTGTCCCGGTGTTTAGAGATTCGTGTATAGGCAACGGGACGAACCGGGAGAATGCTTGAGGATATTGGCATCTGAGATGGTCGGTGCGGCGGGTGATATTGAGTGATGGGTGTAGCCTTTGGTGACCAAAATTGACGGGGTTGCTACGAGAGGTGGCAACATGGAGCCTAGGTCATTTGTTTCCTTGGTTGGAAGGCATCCGTAAGTTGGCGGGGAGGAACTGATTGAAGGTTTGGTGAAGCTGGTTTTGGGGAATCGTCATCCTCTACCGGGACAAAAGTACCGTCGGCGGGGATAGGCTGCTATACCACGCTCATTCGGAAAAGGCTGTACCACGAAATTACTGCGATCTTCTTTACGCCTCTTGTGAACCTCACAAGCCGGATGGCTTCTTCCAATGTCATATACATTACCGGTGGCGGGGGTCCTTCCCGTCACGATTTCTCGGTGAGCTAGACATGTCGGAAAGTGGTGAGGGCGAGGGAACCGAAGAAGCGTCATTGCCGTTCTTGTGATCTGGCAAGGCGGCGGCCGGAAATCGAACCACTTTACGCTCATTTGCGGGGAACGAAAGGAAGGGTTTGGAAGCTTCGGAAAAGGGTATTTGGCTCAAGGTTTTCGGGCTTGTGCAATGTGCGATTACCGATTAAAGTTTACTTAAAGCGCGTTTTCTCGAGTCCTAATTGGTTGGAAAAGAGCGTGTCTTCTTTTTCGCAACTAATCCTAGAGCTCTAATCGGTGGATCTCGTCACTACGCTTATAAGCCCCTCGTTTCCATTGTAGATCATCTTTCTCGGGACGGACTATCCCGGCGAGGTCGATAAGGCAAGCGAGTTCCACCGACAAAGGAAAAAGTGAACTTAAGGCTAGGCGATCACGCAAACTTTCGACGTGTGCGGCGTACGGGCCACGGTCGAGGTCAACGTCCTTAAGTTAAGGCGGGAGTCGTGCCAAAATTTGGGCATGACCTCTCTGACTCGCTTGTGCGAGAGACCTTTAGCTTTTAGCGTTGGCCAAGTTGTGGGCGGCACGGTACATACGGCGAGGTTTGGTGACACGGCGTCACATTGAACCTTCGGGTATATTTTTCGGCGAGCTCCGCGTCAAAGTCAAAATTTGAAAAGCTCAAGACTTCGGGTCGGGAACGACCTTTGGTCTAAAACTCTCGAGCTTGACTCGGAGCGGGGCCGCGTGAAAAACATACACTTAGGCTTTATGACACGAGCTAAGCCAAAAACCAGCCGGGGTCTTGGACAAAGTGTGACACAAAGGAGTGCATGGCTTACACGGGCTAGGATGGGATGTTTGGGACGACCCCGTGCGCCCCGAAAGGTGTCAGCGGACCAATCGGAGTGCAGCGATAAGGCCATCCCGGGTTAGGGGTTGTAGTGTGCGGTGTACCAGGCGGCAAGTGCACGTGAAGTGCGGTGTTCCGAGGCGGCAAGTGCGCGTAGTGTGCGGTCACTAAAATTCTTTTACGAGTAAAACGAGAGATTTTCGAGAATGTGTCTTAAAGAATTTATGATGCACGGTTCAAAACTGACATGAAAATCAAACATGAATGGGGATGCACTGAAACATGGTAAGATTTTGAAAAGTTGACAATGTAATGCCTTTTGAAAAAAACCGTTCGAGGTTTAAAGTAACACACACACACGAGAACGAGGAAGGGTAAACGAAAGTTTGACCCACGGAAGGCTTTTTAGAAAACAACGGTAGTTTTGAAAAAAGTATCTTTTCCCCAGCGGAGTCGCCAACTGAAATTACCCGATCTTTTCGCGCGGGCGCGCGGAAAAGGCGGTTGTCTTTCGCGGGGGGTTGGTGTCTGAGACCTCGCTTCACGGGAAGGAGCAGAATGAGGAGTCGCCACGCGGTTTTGTATTTTGAGCCCAAACGTTGAGAAACGGCTATTGCGAAAATGGTGTCGTTTTTATTGGTAGCAAAAACTTAGGAAAAGGCTTTGAAAACGGGGATCATTTTTATTGGCAGCAAAAACGAGTAAAAAGCTTTTTGTACCAGAGATTGTTAGGTTCGGAGGTCAGGTTACGTTTCGGGTAGAGTATTACGAGATCGCCCGAAACGCCTCGCATGACGAGTCTTTCTACCTTTCTCGAAATCGTGTGTGTGTGTGTGTGTGTCTTTTGAAATGGGGGCTTGAATGACAAGCTTTAATCTTGGTTTGAGTGACAAACGTTGATTAGGTGACTTTGTTTGAAAAGACGAGCGTTTGAATGACAAACGTCGGTTTGAGTTGAAATGAGCGTTTGCGTGGCAAACGTCGACTTTGAGTTGAAATGAGCGTTTGCGTGGCAAACGTCGACTTTGAGTTGAAATGAGTCATTGTTAACGATTTTACGAGAAAAATGCGTATTAAATGATTTTAAGTGTCAAATGGCGGCTTTGAGTTTGAAGATGAGCATTCGGAGGCCGAACGTCATGTCGCGCGTTTTGAAAGAGAGTTCGACGGACGAACTCCGGTTTTGAACCGGGCATTACATTGTTAACGATTTTTACGGGAAAAATGCGTATTAAATGATATGCGATCAACGAATCGGGTTGCGACTCGGACTTTTGAAAAGTAAATACTATCACAATCCAAACGGATCGGACTTGTAAATGACAGTATTTAAAGCAGTGTCAACGGAATCAAACGATCCGGAATTGTAAATGACGATCAGCGAGGCCAAACGGCTCGGAAGTGTAAATGACGATCAACGAGGCCAAACGGCTCGGAAGTGTAAATGACGATCAACGAGGCCAAACGGCTCGGAAGTGTAAATGACGATCAACGAGGCCAAACGGCTCGGAATTGTAAATGACGATCAACGAGGCCAAACGGCTCGGAATTGTAAATAACGTGAAAGTAAACGGAACGGGGTCGGAACGCCGTTTTAACCGTGATTACTTCTCTTATGGAAAGAGAAGAGGATCGAGGGCTAAAACGTATCGGACCCCGTTAGACGGAAGCGTCTACATTTTGACAATGACGTTCGAAACAGTTATAGCGGCGGCGCGTAAGCGAGGCAGACGGAAGATTCGAGAGAGAGGGAGTTATACCTATGGCTAGGAGTCGACTCCTTTGGCTCGGGAGGTGTGTACGGGACATGGAAAGTTATTCGAAAGGTTGTTTCGAAGTTGTAGGGTGCGTATTTGATCGAAATACGAAGGTTTCACGCGAATCGAGACAAAACGGGAGCTCGGGAGGGGTGGAAACTAGTTTGGACCGTGGGGTATGTGATTTTTTGGTGTTAAAATCCTTCTCTTTGGCTTTGACAGCCATTTCTATTTATAGGGTGAAAATTGCAGTAGGAGTCAGTAGGACTTGGGTGAATTTCGGGGTTTTGGGAATTTTGGAAATCTGGAGGACTTGTTGGCAATTTCGGGAAAATTGCACGGTGAGTCCGTAGGACTTGGCTTGCAAACCGGGGTATTTTGGTCTTTTGGCCTTGATTTGTGATTGACGAGTGACTAGAGGGAGGTGGCATGCGGGACACGTGTCTGTGACTCACGAAGTGTGGGAGTTCGTTCCCGGTCCGGTTTTGTCCGTTTTTAAAATAACGGTCAGGAAATGTCAAACGCCCGGAAAGTCTTGGAAAATGCGTTTTTCAGGGAAAGCCATACTTTTACGTGAGATTTCACGTGATAAGTACGGTTTGGCGTCGGGATGCACGGGCGATCCGGGGCGTCTCGTTAGCACAACGGCAGGGGAGTTTGCGAGTTAGGTTAACCTGGAGCGGGCCAGTTAACGGATTTCGGTTAACTTTCTGACGGATTTGGACGATCCGGATTTGGGTACTTACACATACGACAGAGACATCCTCTGTCAGTGGACTTCACAAGATTAATCCCACACTGTCCAGAATGTGGAACTAAGCCAAGAAGCTAAACTAGAACAATGAAGAGATTGAAATAAATGAGTATTATGGGAAGGTCATGGGGTTTTGGTGACCCAATGTGAATGATCACATTTCTTGGGTCACAATCAAAGAACCCTCACTTCCTAACTCAACAAAAATGATCAAGATAGAGACTTTAATGGATAAAAAACTAACAAAACTCAAATCTAAGATGAGGAGATGTGAATATTGAAGATTCACATCTCCTTCATCAAGATCACACCAAAATCCCACAATATTCACATTTTAACAAATAATGAGATAGAGCATATAGATAAGCAATTAATCAAGATGAGAAGAAAGAGATAAGGTTGGAAAGGCTACCTATTGTAGTCCACAAAGTAAATCACCAATCGTATGGGATTTACTCCTTCAAACACCAACCAAGAACCATCAAGTCTTCTCTTCTTCACTTGTGTGTGTGTGTGTGTTTTTAGGGGGGAGGTGAGTGTGTTTGTATGTGAGAGAGAGTCTCAGTAATGTGTATATATTTCAGCAGAGTAACACTACTCCAAAAAGTCCTCCTAAAATGAGCAGTAAAGCCTGGTATTTATAAGCTGCTGGAGAGGGGCTTCCATGTCGTACGACATGGGGCATTAAACCGCCTTGGGGTTGTCCTGTGTCGTATGACACCGGTCTTCCCACGGGCAGAATGGGCTGAAGGGAGGCAGGCCCAAAAACTTAGGCAAGCCCTTTGCAACTCAAGGAAAGCAGGCCCAAAAACACGAGTTCGGGTCGGGGTACTCACAGAGTCGCCACTGACCATACCCCGATCCGCATGCCGAACGCATGGGAAGTTTAAAAAGGTTTTAATTGTCATTTTTAAGATTGAATGGGATACGAACACGGTTTAATAAAAAGTTAAAGAGTCGCCACTCCATTTTTAGGAAAACATCGAAAAACCATAAACACTTAAAAGCGGGTTCGGGGGTCAAGTTATGACGTGGGAAGAGAATGAAGGGCTCACCCACGTCGCCTCTTTCGAGAATTTCAATCAAACAAGGACAACGTAAATCATTCTAGGTGTGTGCAAATCATGTCGACAAACAAACATATAAAATTGATTTTATCAATGATAATAAAAACAACTTCAACTTGTGAACCAAATAAGAGGGGCCACACCCTTACAATTGCTGAAATTGAATTACAAGGAAATGGGATGAGGCAGCCTGTCCAAGATCACGGATGTCATATGACAAAGGACTGCCCAGGGCCTTGAGTGTCATATGACATAGGATTGCCCAGGAGCATGGATGTCGTATGACACAGGATGACCTAGTCAGACTGTCTCTTACAAAGGGGGTGGACAGGCCACCAATACTATTCCAACGCTAAAAGAAGTAAAGTATTACACTGAACAAGGCTTGAAACTACGAAAGGGAGTCAACCTGGGTTTGACTGAAGTCAACGAAGTCAAACCAACTTCCTGGGGTGCTTATGTCGTATGACACAAGACGCCTTAGGCAGTCTAAGTCATACGACAGAGACATCCTCTGTCAATGGACTTCACCAGATTAATCCCACATTGTCCAGAATGTGGAACTAAGCCAAGAAGCTAAACTAGAACAATGAAGAGATTGAAATAAAGGAGTATTACGGGAAGGTCATGGGTTTTTGGTGACCCAATGTGAATGATCATATTTCTTGGGTCACAATCAAAGAACCCTCACTTCCTAACTCAACAAAACTGATTAAGATAGAGACTTTAATGGATAAAAAACTAACAAAACTCAGATCTAAGATAAGGAGATGTGAATATTGAAGATTCACATCTCCCTCATCAAGATCACACCAAAATCCCACAATATTCACATTTTAACAAATAATGAGATAGAGAATATAGATAAGCAATTAATCAAGATGAGAAGAAAGAGATAAGGTTGGAAAGGCTACCTATTGTAGTCCACAAAGTAAATCACCAATCGTATGGGATTTACTCCTTCAAACACCAACCAAGAACCATCAAGTCTTCTCTACTTCACTTGTGTGTGTGTGTGTTTTTAGGGGGGAGGTGAGTGTGTTTGTATGTGAGAGAGAGTCTCAGTAATGTGTATATATTTCAGCAGAGTAACACTACTCCAAAAAGTCCTCTTAAAATGAGCAGTAAAGCCTTGTATTTATAAGCTGCTGGAGAGGGGCTTCCATGTCGTACGACATGGGGCATTAAACCGCCTTGGGGTTGTCTTGTGTCGTATGACACCGGTCTTCCTATGGGCAGAATGGGCTGAAGGGAGGTAGGCCCAAAAACTTAGGCAAGCCCTTTGCAACTCAAGGAAAGCAGGCCCAAAAACACGAGTTCGGGTCGAGGTACTCACACTAGGACAAAAGTTGCTTCCATGTGTTCAAGGTCCTTCTTAAGAGCCTTACACATGGTTGCAAGCATAAGGCAAGCAACAACATTAGATTCATCAATATGTTTCTAATGTTGCTCCTTATCTGCCCTTGCAGCATCGGCAGCGGGTTCTCCAGGAATAGGTTCGTCAAGAACGTACAATTTCTATTCTTTCCTAAGAACAATTCTTAAGCTTCTGATCCAATCAGAATAGTTTGTACCGTTCTCTTCGAGCTTGTCCTTCTTAAGGACGGATCACAGTGACAAGGGTTGATAATTGTGACATGCCATTCTACAATAAGATATACATACAATATGAGCACATATAAGTATCAATACATTTATCATCTAAGAGACAAATAATGTATTTCATAAATACTCCCACTAAATTATACACCTTCAAATACAAGCATGTATCATATAATTATAATGGGTTAAGATCCATATTTCACTTAATTTTGGTTTAACTGAGTCAATGCCTGAAATCAAGCTATTTAGGTAGATAACACTTATCAATCATATTATATATGACTTTAGATCTTTTATGAGATTTTAGATATCATATGTCAACACATGTTTTAATCTCATCTATGCCTTGGGTCAAAACTCTTTTGAAAGCACCAATTAAGTTCAACCTTTTTCAAACGTATGAGACACATAGAACGATGCACCCAACTGAGTCGAAACTACATCAAATGTTATCTCATCTTGATCCATATTAAGATATAATGATGCACCCAACTGAGTCGAAACTACATCAAAATACCCGAATATTTCACAAGTGTTCTAATCAAGGGGTGGCATAAAACTTAAACATTTAAGAATGTTTTTCCATATAGCAACAAACATCGCATGGTTGTATATGAAACTTATGTGTACATAACCATGAACATGGGATTTCACATAAATACAAATAATCATGTAACAAATAACAATTATTAATTACATAATTATTCAATTCTCAAAATTTAAGGATTCAAATAATTGTGTTAATCAAATTAAATATGAACATCAAATCCTAAACAAACAATTTGTTTAAATTTGAGAATTCACTGATCTTAATTAATCAAATTAAAGAGATCAATAACCCATGTAGAAGATCAATTACATCAATCATCTATTAATCATAATCATGCTATATCGCATATAATTGTTTCACAAAACAATACACATAAAATCATTAATATATATCATCAAGCATGTTAAAGCATATAATCCAATTATATCTAGCATGCCAATTTAACCTAATCATGATTAAATGTGGCTTTGATACCACTATTGAGTTTTGGGGTTACATGCGCAGCGGAAGATTATATAATTCACAAAACCCTAGCCATGAATCCGTCTAACATGAAGAGATTAAAACTATGAAATATAGATTTACTAATTGATTGCGAATTTGTCTTTCGTACACGATTCGTAATTCACCTTTGAGTCGTAGACGAAACTTTGATCTTCTTCCTTGTTCTTCCTTGGTGATGAATCAACAATGCTAGGCTTTCAAGCTTTAGGTGATAAAGCAATCACCCTCTATCGGTAATCCACACGCGAACGAACCAAGATCGAATCTTGTTGGATTGCTAGATGATCCCCGATTGTTGAAACACTTTTCAACAATCTATGGCTAATATGGAATTGAATCTAGGGTGTTTCAATCTTTGATTCGTAATCAAAATCAAGAGATTTGTGTTTCTCAAGCCCTAAAATTCGTGTGTCCTTGGCTGAGGCAAAAGGATATATTTATACTTTATAAATATATCCTTTTGCCCAGCTGTACAGCCTTTTTTATGACTTTCGAAAGACATTGTGAGCGGTCACCCACAACTCCCCGGCGGTCGCCCAGCTGTACAGTGGATTGTGGCCGGTTGCCCACTATAACCCTCAGCGGTCGCCTAGCTGTACAGTTCCATATTTGAGCCATTTTCAATCCGTTCTTTCTGTGTGACCCTTTAGGAATTATATTTTATGTTGGTAGTGAGTTGAAACATCAACCTCACAAGACATAAGTGATCTCTAGCAAGCCATTATGTCCACCCAATTAAATATAACATCAAAGCTTGATTCCTTGATAGATCAATATCACAATCCCTTTGTCACACGATGTTATATTGAACATAAGTCATGGTCCACGTCAACTTATATTGTTCAATGCTTTCTCGATTCCGAATATGTTGATAATCCAAATGCATTTGATCTCTATCAAATCTCTTGAGTATGGCCATACATTTCATCAATACTATTCATCGAGGGGCCCAAGCAAACATATCTCATCACGAGGGACAAATCCCATCTTGACTTATCATTCTTCCCTACAAGAATCCAATCATGCCAACATAGCCCTTATTACTATCCTATTAAAGATAGTGTTAGACTACATCAAACACAACGTTCATCATGTGGAAGACGATGATAATCTCAGGTATTATGGATTCCAATGACAAGACTATCATGAAATTTAATCATGACATATATGACCATAGACCATGTCATAAATCTCATAGATGGGTCAGTCCAGTACCTTGTTCTCTAACAAGTACCCATAAGTGTAATGTGCATCCCCATGCATATAATCATCTCTGTAATTATCCATTACCAACTTATACTAGTTATTCACAATAACTAGGGACACAGAATATTATAACAAACATGTAAAGCATATAATACTCAAGATAAATATTTTTTATTATAAATGGTAAAGATGATTACATAACGATATTAACTATGAGTCAAAAATAGTTATACACCTAGGGCATAACACCAACAATTTCGATCCAGCCGCATGTTTTCCGATAGAGTCAAGACGTATATCTTTTCCCAAAGTGATGATTTTTGGAGAGTTGACCCCACGATTTGTTCACGGTGTCCTTTAGGTATAACTGGCAAAGTTTGATGGAAATCCCCACCAAAAACAACAGTAATTCCACCAAAAGGGCTATCATTATCACAAATATCTCGAAGGGTGTGATCGACGGCTTCAACGTAATGGCGATGCTGCATAAGAACCTCATCTCATATTATTGATTTTGTCTCTCTAAAGAGTTGGGCATGAATTGACTATTTAATAAGTGAACACAACATATCTTCCAACACATTCAACGATAGACAAAAGGTAGAATGTGTCGTTCTGCCACCAACCAACAATAACGATGCAATTCCAGATGATGCAACACAGATCACGATATTATCATGCGATTGACAAACCCCTGCAATTGTGTTGTATAAAAATATTTTGCCCGTTCCTGCACCCCCATTCAAGAAGAAGGTTTTCCCTTGATTTTCATTCACTGAACACATCACAACATCAAAACAGTGTCCCTGACCAACATTCAAGCGAGAGATATTTGCTTCTGCACTAGTAGTGCGATCATCATACTTAAGATGTCTATGTTCCCACAATAACCTGTTGTTGCCGGTCATTTGGATCCAATTTTGAAGTGGAAGAGGCATTGGTGGGAAATCTTCCAAGCTTTTTCCAGTTTCTTGCAATATTTCATTCAACAGATGCAGGCCATAATACATTTATTTGACTATCATCAGGATATGGAATTTCATATTGTGTGTGCAATTTGTGAGGAAGATCATCACATATATTCATTGTAAACTTAGTACAACTCATCGGGATCTATCGGGGAGCATTGCGTTAGAATAAGCGCAAACAATCTCCTCAGTTGGTACCCAGTCTTCATAACTGAGGCTTCTTCCAAACATTGCTTCCATTTTTCATCATCTTCTAGAAGACCCCGTGCAACACAAGCACCTTTAAATGTATCATGCACAAAACCATTGTATGTTCGTAAATTTTCCCAAGAGGTTGGCCCTTTAACAGTAATTAATAAGAGGTGGAGGTAAAATCTCTCACCATTGGAAGGGCTAGCAAAATATATTCTTCCAATTGCCTGGCTTAAATGACGTCTTCGTTTCCAAAAATTCTCCTTCCATGTGTAATGCTTCGGCATTTGTTGATAAGTAAACCGTTGAGCCATTACATCAGAAGCACAACATCTAAAAAACCCCCCATTAGTTTCGTTACTTTTCCCTTAACTTGTTCAGCTATCTCTTCTCGTGAACATCTTGAATCATATGAAACATTATGCTCTCGAGGTAGATGGAGATCTAATCGAACAACGTTATAAAATTCTTCATGCATGTTGTATCCGAATAATCGCCATGCAGCTTCAGGCGGACCAATATACCTTGCATCAAGATATTGTTTGATTTTATCACCTTTCCCTAAAACCATTGTTGTTCGATCATGACCTTTGTATATGTACTTATGAATGTACTTCACACATCTAACTCCAGCACACACCCCCACATTATTATGGCAATCAAATAACTATGTGAGATAAGGGTTGTAAAGTACAACATCTCTGTTATCTACCTCCTTCCTTCTTACTTTCAATACAACTCCATTATCTCGACGACGATAGATTGGATAGCCGTCATTATCAATAGAAGTTGTTTCGGCTCACTGTTTTGGGAATTTTTTGCACATATTGTTCTCCATACATTGTGAACTTGGGTTTCTCGTGCCACACTAGCCATGTATCATACATCTCTTAACCGTGTCGAAAAGTGCAGGCCTGCTATCTTGATCGGGTAATTCGGCACATACCACCCTATCAACTTTCTCAGGAGTTCTGATCTTTCTTCTTCCGCGAGAAAAAATAGTGCATGCATATAGGGCAATCCCCTTTTCCGAAATTCAATTGTGAAAACATAAGCTTCTACTTTTCCAAACACCCTTTCATCTCTTACAATTTTCAACAAATGCTTTCTCTTTAATTCGAAAACTCGAGCAACCAAATCTGGCCGATCAGCTGCAGTTTGATTAGGAAGTACGGCATCTCTAATTTCGGCCATGCGAGATTGGTCATCATAGTTAAAAAAATATACGGATGCTTATACGCGCGTGTAATAGCCATGGAATTTTGAAAATTTTATACATTTGCCTTGGTCCACCAGTGAAAGAAGATGGTAGGATGAATCTTCTACCAATTTGATCCGGTCTTGCACTCTCTTCATCAAAAATTTCTTGGAGATCTTTATACCGATCAACACGAACAAATCCCTCTTGGTTTTCCCTAAAGAAAAGAAGACGGTTTTGCTCTGTTGCAGCCCAAAACGTCCACCAAATATTCCTGAAATAGTTTTTTGCCTCTAAAAATGGTAAAATACTCTGTTGTTCGTTCGAATAAACGATAATTGTAGTAATCCATGATTGTGAGTCTATTTCTACTTCTATTACTCGGACCTTTCCTATTCACATCCCATAGAGTCATGGACGGTTCCCATCCTAGCTCACCAAAAGGAAATAATAAGACGTAATGCAATGGGGCGTATGCTGGATGACTTTCACTTATCCGCATCAAGCCTTGATCTCTGTAGTGAAGGACAATATCTCTTGTTCTCCTTCTCTCAGTACCATCACCGGGTAAGATTACTGCAATCTTATCAACAGTAGGTGCATTATATCGTCGTTGATCTCTTCTTGGTCTCATAACGCAAATATCTTGGAGCAAATTTTGATTAGACTGATATTGTCTTTGTTGTTCTAATAGTGCATATGCTTGACGAAAGATAGGTGCAAAAGGATTGTATTGTAACAAACATTCTAGGATGCAGCCCATTAGTTCTCCATCTAACGTATCATTTCGATGTTGACGACATTCTAAAGTGGCCATCAGATCGTATATGTAAAGTTGAGCGTATACAGGATTTGAATCTGGAGGTGGTAGTAATGACCCGGAATGATGTCGCAACTCTCCATGTATAGTGAAGCTATAAGGGGCCCTGCTAGGTTGTACACGATCTTCTAGGTCACATCCAAGACTAGTGAAAGCCATTGCAGCATTATACCGTCGAATATCCTGAAAAAATGACGTCGAACGATGGTCACAACCGTCATATAATTCCCTAAATAGGGTGGGTAGATCAAGAAGATTAGGAAGCCTGACTTGCCCATCCAAGCAGCATGTTCCAAATCTGGGCCTACTCAAAGGAGGTTTAACTAATTTTTCGCCCATCCAGTGCAAGGCATGACAATACTGAAATATGACATCCATTCTGCCAAGGGAATGACAAACTTGATTGAAAATTTATTGATTCTCTATGTCACGTAGATGGAGCTCATCCTCTTCGAAACCACCTATATTTTCATTTTCTTCGATAGTGGAGGGGTCTTCTAATATAGTTGACCTATATTCGAAAAGGCGTATTATATTTTTTTAAGAGAAGTTTATTTGAATTAAACACGAGTAAAAGAAGAATTATGTTACATAGTAGAATAAGGAGCACCTTGTTTACGCGAACGACGCCTCCTTTGTGCGATTGCCCGTCTCGAAGGACCCAAAGAAACGTTCGAAGAATTTTGTTGGCTTCTTGCTTGTTTGGCTCGATCTCTTGCCCGTCGCCTAGATTGTGCAATTTCACGCATACTACGATGATGTTGACTTTGGTTGAAAATATGGGGTGGATGGAACTCACCATCTTCGAAACTAACTATACTTTCATTTTCTTCGGTAGAGGAAGGGTCTTCTAATATAGTTGACCTAAATTTGAAAATGCGAGTTATATTTTTTAAGAGAAGTTTATTGAGTTAAATAAGAGTAAAATAAGAATTAGGTTACATTGTAGAATAAGGAGCGATTTGTTCACACGACTGTCGCCTCCCTTGTGTGAATGCCCGTCTCGAAGGACCCAAAGCAATGTTTGATGAATTATGTTGGCTTGTTGCTTGTTGGGCTCAAACTCTTGCGTTTCGCCTAGATTCCCCATTTCCACGAACGCTACTCCTTCCCAGAGATGCAGAAGTATTTCGGGTAGGCACGTAATTTCTATTTCTAGACGTTGAACTTTCTCCTAACTCCATATTCGAAGATGGAAATAACATTTGTCGGGGTGTGGGTTGGACAAAACGCTCGGAAAATTCAAGATCATCATCCTTCTATAACAGCTAAAGTCTAGAGTAACAAATCAATCATTTTGAAAATTTTGAATTTTAATAGAAAAAAATCATCAACATACAATTTGAACGGGTAATGAAGAATACATGTGGTGCAGCCAGTTCTTTTCCTTGTGTTGAAGGTTGTGCCATTGAATGGAATTTGATAATGATTAAGCTGGCAATAGAATGAAAAAAGTGTTAAATACACTATTTGGAGATTGAGGTATGATATTTTACTCGAGAGGATGGTAGTAATAATCAAATCATAAGAAGTATTCTCACAATCTATTGGATTGACAAATGAAAATGATAAACTCATGTGTATATCAAAATAAATTTGTGCATAGGAAGAAACTATTGTAAACATACACCAAACATAGAGATTTTCTTTTCAAAGGGAATTAGAAAAATAATCTAATGCTGGACTAACTAACTATTCACGTCACTATCTATTGTATTATCAACTACTAATATCCATAAATAGTGTCTAATTAGACAACTCTCCCTTCTTTAGGCTTTCTTCATTCCTCTTGACCTTCCTCACTTTACCCTGCATCCATCAATTGCCTAGCTTGGTTCATGATGTACTCTCCCCATTCCTCAGCTCGGTCTAGTTTTTGCCTCATAAAGTATAGGTCTGCCTCTAACTCTATGCGGTTTGCCTCTAACTCTCTGCGGGTAGCTCTTAATATCTGTCGGGTCTGTCTAATTTTTTTCTCTAGTATTTTGACTTTCTTGTTGTCCTTAGCATTCCAATACTCCATTCTCTGTACTCTACTCATACCCTTGGTTAGTGTTCTCTTAATCCTTGCCATTTCCTACAATAAGGGCAAAAATTTGATTAGCTTAACAAAATGCATCATGTCCCAGAATGGAAGAATATTTAATCCTAATCACTGATCTATAAACTTCGTAGTACGTTTATTGCAGTTATTTGAGGTAAACCCATTCAAAGTCTTGCACTTACATTTTCAAAGTATTTCTATATTCAAACATCCTTTACAATCTGTGTGTTCTCTAGGCAGATTTAATTAAAGAGAGGTTCAACCAATGGGAAATTACAAAGAAACCAAACTATGTTCGCGTAGAGGAACTTGACTTTTGCAAATAGTATCGAGCGCTAACAGCTAGCCAAAAAAGTCACACATGACTTACATTTAACATCAAATTATTCATGTTCTAAGTTAAGTAATATGTTTATGGGAGCGTGTTTGTGCGTATGATTAACGTGATGTTTGAAAACAAAAATGCAAGTATGTAAATTATTTACCGATCAAAATCTGGGAGCAATGGTAAAATCTCAACAGGATGCAGGTTCTTATTGGTAGCATGAACATGCATTGACTTGCATGCCTCAAACGAAGCTTCAATTCCTTCATGTTCCATTTACATACTAACATGACTGTAGATAATTCAGTCCTAAAGTAAATTTGGCCCTATTTCACCAAATAAAGATGTTAAATAAGCTGAAACTTGTTGTTATTTCAAGTACAACCGCTTTCAAGCTTCAGGAAGGACTCAAATATGATTTTGAACTTAAGGTATCAACCAACCATTTCAGACTAAACAATAGTGTTCCTTCACAAAGAAAAAGAAAGAGAAATAGAGAAATTCAGAAAAATTAGAGACGATAATTAAACCTAGAAACACGAAATCAAATCCTCCATACCTGACAAAAATCCAAATGATCAAGGGGTTTGTACCTCAAAAAGATGGCGCGGTTGCGACATCCGAATCGCCGACGTGCAAAGCCAGAAGAATGTGGAGGCGCGAACTTGCAAAACAAATGCCGGAGGAAAAGGTCGCCGCCGACTGATTTCCAAGCCAGTTGATTGGGTAGTTAGGGTATAAGGTGCTAAAAGTTTTGGGAAGTGAAAGGAAAAATAAGAAAATGATAGGAAAAATAAGATGGGCAATTTTCTAGTGGAGTTTCACATAGCAGTTTTGACGAAAAGAGGTTATGTAACTGTCTTAGGATAGGAGCGGGTAGTTTAGGTTTACTTATGGCCGTCAGATCAATTTCCAACTTTCAATCTGAACCACCACTTATGTGGTAGATAAGTGGCGGTTTTATGATCCTGTATTGTATTATAGACTAGTATTCTCTTATCCGTGCCACTGGACGGTGATAGTACACAAATTAAAGAAATGGTGAAATCGCCTTTCTCCCATCTAAAAAAAAAATCTACCCAATACCATGATGATTACTTTATTCCATTATCAACATTTGTTGGAGGGTGGTTTGTTTGTGATACTGCCGTAGAGAATATGAATCTGAGACCGTTATCCATTTAGGGTTAGTAAAAAAACATTTTCTTAATCCCCATTTTACTATTATTCTTTTTTCGTAACCCCAACCCAACCCATTAATCATATAAATAATTAATAATACTTATAATCCATAACTCATCATCTATCTTATTTTTACCCAAGCTTCGAAACAAAAAACTTAAGTAATCATGACGAATGTTTTTTTAATTGATTTAGGTATAAACATTTTTCTAAAATCATTTTTTTTAAAGATTCTAAAATCGTTCAAAAACTTAATTATATATAATAGTAATTATTATGTTAAGATACACTCCTTAAATAAATGATCCTAATAAAATAAAAGAGAAAAAAAAAATAAATCAAATTGGAATACACATAAATTAAAAAGAAAAAAATAGCCAATTTAAATATTTTTTGAAAAAAAGAGTATATATAAACCCTAAACCTTTTTTTAAGAAGTATACTAAATAATTAAAAGAAAACAAAAAAAAAATGATCATTTATTTATAATCGGTTTTTCTGTAAAAAAAAAAAACTTAAGTCATCTGCAAAAAGAAATAATAGTTAAAAAGGAAACTAGGAAGGAGAAAATGGAAAAGGAGGGCGGGAGGATTTGGGCCGTTGGATCACTTTTCTAACTTTAAATCTGAACCACCACTTATGTGATAGATAATAATTAAAAAAAATAAAAAAAAATCTAAAATCATTTTTTTTTGAAAGATTCTAAAATCGTTCAAAAACTTAATTATATATAATAGTAATTATTATGTTAAGATACACTCCTTAAATAAATGATCCTAATAAAATAAAAGAGAAAAATAAATAAATCAAATTGGAATACACATAAATAAAAAAGAAAAAAAAACACCCAATTCAAATATTTTTTTGAAAGAAAGAGTATATATAAACCCTAAACTTTTTTTTAAGGAGTATACTAAATAATTAAAAAAAAATGATCACTTATTTATAATCGGTTTTTCTGTTTAAAAGAAAAAAAAGGGAGGCAGACAGTTATGGGAAAATATGGAAAGTTACAGACGGTTATGGGAATTTACGGACGGTTGAAGGAGGGAGGGAGGATTTGAGAGTGGGAAGTTACGAACGGTTATGGAAAGTTACGGACGGTTGAAGGAGGGAGGATTTGGAAAGTTATGAAAAGTTACAGATGATTATGGGAAGTTACAGACGGTTGAAGGAGTGAGGAAGGATTTGGGAAGTTATGGCAAGTTACGGACGATTTCGGGGAAGGAGGGAGGGAGAATTTGGAAAGTTATGGGAAGTTACGGACGGTTATGTGAAGTTACGAATGGTTATGGAAAGTTACGGACGGTTGAAGGAGGAAGGGAGGATTTGGGAAGTTATGTAAAGTTACGGACGGTTGAAGGAGGGATGGAGGATTTGGGCCGTTGAACCACTTTTCCAACTTTCAATCTGAACCACCACTTATGTGCGGTTATTGTATTTATAGATTATGGCCCCGTTTGATTTGACTTATGAGGAAGTGTTTATGACTTATGACTCTCCATAAGTCATTTTTGAACCGTTTGATTTTATTTTGGGTAAAATAAGTCACAAGCCATGTACAAATCAATTAGAGCACAATTCCCTTTATAAGTCATAAGCATTAAGCCAAGTGCTTAAGCCAAAAAAACGGATGAAGAGTAATAATAATAATAATTATAATAATAATAATAATAATAATAATAATAATAATAATAATAATAATAATAATAATAATAATAATAATAATAATAATAATAATAATAATAAATAATGATAATAATAATAATAATAATAATTATTATTATTATTATAAAATAATAATAAAAAAATAATAATAATAGTAATAATAAAATAATAATAATAATAATAATAAAATAATAATAAAATAATAATAATAATAAATTAATAATAATAATATAATAATAATGATAAAAAATAAATAAAAAATAATAAAAAAAATAATAATAACAATAATAAAATAAATAATAAAATAATAATAAAATAATAATAATAATAAAATAATAATAATAAAATAATAAAGAAAATTAATAATAATAATAATAATATAATAATAATATAATAATAAAAAAATAAATAATAATAATAATAATAAAATAATAATAATAATAATAATAATAATAATAATAATTATTATTATTATTATTATTATTATTATTATTATTATAGTTTTTATAATTTTATTCAGCACT